>JAQISU010000106.1:13877500-14102500 GCA_029339505.1 Unio delphinus | reverse complement strand
AATTCCAGGAAAACCTAATTAAGTGCAGTACTCAGCATATAAGGTGGCTATCAGTATGGATAACTGTTGATAACTTAATGATCCTTTGGCATCACGGCACAAGCTAATTATCAGGTTAATTGTGTCAGGTGATTAAAATACATGAAAGGTGCCAGTACACCAGTAATATCCAGGTGTAGGTCATCCTAAAATCTTATAAAAGTTCACAAACCATAAACAGTTTGTAAGATTTTGTCTTTGGCTGATTTGTTGATGGCTCTTCAAAATTTGCACTGATAGATTTCAAAATAACTTGCAGCTTTCATTGAAATATATGTTTTTGTGTCTTTTCTATTTGGTTAAAGTATTTTCTTCAGAAATGAATGGAATACATTGCATTTGTTGCGTGTCAGCTGTGTTTAGTAATAAAAGCAACATGTAATTATACCTCAGGTCATCACCACTATTGACTAAAGATAGGGTGACAAACATATTGATGAGTTTGGCCCGGGTTTTTTTATGAGTGTTTCACTCCAGTGGTCTAAGTGATTAGAGCATCTGCCTTGAATGTGTGAGGTTGCTTGTTCGATCCCCAGCCAAGTCTTACTGAAGACTTATAAAAATGGTACTAGCAACTGCCTTGCTTGGCACTCAGCATCAGTAGGTTAATGTTAGGACTGGTCAGCCTTGTGTCAGGTAGACATGACTTGGTACATGAGGCCACATGTCTGAGGCATGATGCCCCTGGTAGACATCACTATAAACTGCCACATTGTTGACATCGTTAAAGCTATGTTAGAAATCCATAAAACACATCCACTTTTGTGAGTGTAATTCTTGGTTTTTGCATACAATCAATACACTAGCTTTGATTGCATCATCATCAATATTGAAAACTATGAGAATCAAGCTAAGATTAGAGCACAGCAAATTTCTTCCGTCTTGTTTGACTACTTCAGATGTTAAAATATACCATATGTACTCATTTTTAAGTCTATGACACTGTTTTCCAAGATCTGCAAAACTTGAATCAGTGTTTGCTAAAATGAAATCTTACTCATCAATTTTCTTGAAGGGTCTGTGTTGTTTTGGGGTATAATGCCATTAATCATAATGCATGCTAGTCTGTGTTGTTTTGGGGTATAATGCCATTAATCATAATGCATTCTAGTCTGTGTTGTTTTGGGGTATAATGCTATTAATCATAATGCTTGCTAGTCTGTGTTGTTTCGGGGTATAATGCTATTAATCATAATGCATGCTAGTCTGTGTTGTTTTGGGGTATAATGCCATTAATCATAATGCATGCTAGTCTGTGTTGTTTTGGGGTATAATGCCATTAATCATAATGCATGCTAGTCTGTGTTGTTTTGGGGTATAATGCCATTAATCATAATGCATGCTAGTCTGTGTTGTTTTGGGGTATAATGCCATTAATCATAATGCATGCTATATATAGTCTGTACATGGTGGCTAGAATGGCAGGTGAAGGAGGAATGTGGAAAACCCATTGTAAGAACCACTGTGTGGAAAACCCATTGTAAGAACAACACCAGACTTGAACCCATGTCAGCAGAAGTGAGATGACAGTGATTGATTAAAGCAAGCACTTTAGACCGCTTGGCCATCTGGGGCCCATTGAAAAAATGTAGTTTTATAGAGAACATTGTGTCAACAAGATCAGGAAATCAGTCTGATATATAACATTAAGTATTGTGCCTTAAAACCAATTCTCATCAACTTTGGCTTTTTCCTTGCCATGTCACATTCATTGTGAAAATCATCCATCCATTAGGAAAAAATAGACAGAAAAATCTAAATGATAGTCATCTCAGCCAAGGGGTAGAAAAGCTATTATTTAATTGAAACAGGTCATGTTTCTGTGTTAATGATAGCTAGGTGCATGACTGTTTACCCTGTTGCCAGTACTGATTTTGTAATGTTTGCAAACAGTAAACAAATCAATTATTTACATGTATAAACACTGCAGCATTATGCTTCCCATAACCATTACAACAATGGACCAGCAGAAAGCACTCTTGCTATTATTCTACATGGTTATTTTTAGTATTGGCTTCTCTTATTGTATTGACAACATTAGATGTGTTTGCACACAACATCATAGCACAATATGCACACAACATCATAGCACTATATGCACAGCGAGATCTTTGACACAGCAGGATATGTTTAAAGTCGGTAATAAATCTGGTAAAGTTGCTGATTGTTATGCCTTAAATGAGACTTGATAACAATCTGGTAAAGTTGCTGATTGTTATGCCTAAAATGAGACTTGATGAAAATCTGGTAAAGTTTCTGATTGTTATGCCTAAAATGAGACTTGATAACAATCTGGTAAAGTTGCTGATTGTTATGCCCAAAATGAGACTTGATGACAATCCGGTAAAATTCCTGATTGTTATGCTTAAAATGAGACTTGATGACAATCTGGTAAAGTTGCTGATTGTTATGCCTAAAATGAGACTTGATGACAATCCAGTAAAGCTGCTGATTATTATGCCCAAATTGAGACTTGATGACAATCCAGTAAAGTTGCTAATTGTTATGTTCAAACTGAGACTTGATGACAATCTGATGAAGCTGATGATTGTTATGCCCAAATTGAGACTTGATGACAATCCAGTAAAGTTGCTGATTGTTATGTTCAAAATGAGACTTGATGACAATCTGGTAAAGCTGATGATTGTTATGCCCAACTTGAGACTTGATGACAACTTAGTAAAGTTGCCAATTGATTTGCAGCTGATTAATATACCAGTACATGTTCAATATAAACTCACTCTGGAGCTATGCAATTAATTGTTGTTGTTGTTGTTGTTGTACGGGGGTTAGCACCATTTTTCATATAGGATGGCAGCCAGTATAAATGATGAAGGAAGAACCTAGGAAAACCCCAGAAAGAACCACCGGCCAACGAGAAGCTACTGGCAAGCTTTCTCACATAACCACACTGGCCGAGCCTGAGACTTTAAGACACGCAGAGGTGAGGGGCAGTGATCCATAATGATGAGACCACTTGGCTACTCAGTGCCATTATGCAGTTAGTTAGAAGTAATCAGTAAAACAAACAGTGATCTGTTATCTCATTATGTGACAGCTAATTATGATCTGTGTATATAGCTGAACTTGACTTGCGAGAATATATGGTAGAATCACCTCCTAGTTAGTGGCAGCCGTCTTGAGAATCTTTTTTATGACTTCCCTCCAGAACCAAAAGTCTTATTGACATGGGGTTTTCACCAGAAAACTTCTTATGATGTATACTTGAACCTAAATTAAAAAGTGGCCATTTTTAGATGACTTCTCATGATGTTTAATTGGTCCTAAACGCAAAGGATTCCACTTGTCTATACAATATGCCCAATACTTTAGCTTCCAGAAAATCTTGTTATTGCTATTCCTTCTGAATGAACTTTAGTCGTACCCAAAAAATGATTTTTTAAAATCTAAATTACTTTTTATGATGTAAAATTGGTTCTAAATAAAACAGGGGCTGCTTTGACATCTGGTATGATTATCACACTGGTTAATTTGAAAACCTGGTTATCACAACCCTTGATTGAATGGTTATATTAGCATGGGGTTATCACAGAAACACTTCTTGTGATGTTTAGTTGGTCCAATGTAACTTACAGCCATCACAATGGCCATCTTGAAAATCTCGCTACTTTTCCTAGACAACTGATCTAAACAGTATCATGCATTCCTTTGATCTCTAGTTGATACTAGATAGAAATTTTGCCAGCCTTATAACCAATATGGCCACTAGGAAAGTCATACTTAAAATCTTCTTATTGTGTTATTGTTACTTGTCCAGATTTGGAAGTAGTCATATCAGAGGGGGAGGGTGGGGGTAGTTAATGATTTCCTGGTGGTCACCTGACTAATCCAACAATTATAATATAAGTAATATACTGACAAAGATCTTTCAAATATTTACAATGGAATATTAGCATGTGAACCAATAAAAAATTATAATATATTAATAAAGAAAAGTAATGGATATCTCTTAAGCATGTGAACCAATCAAAGATTATAAAATATTAATAAAGAAAAGTAATGGATATCTCTTAAGCATGTGAACCAATCAAAGATTATAAAATATTAATAAAGAAAAGTAATGGATATCTCTTAAGCATGTGAACCAATCAAAGATTATAAAATATTAATAAAGAAAAGTAATGGATATCTCTTAAGCATGTGAACCAATCAAAGATTATAAAATATTAATAAAGAAAAGTAATGGATATCTCTTAAGCATGTGAACCAATCAAAGATTATAAAATATTAATAAAGAAAAGTAATGGATATCTCTTAAGCATGTGAACCAATCAAAGATTATAAAATATTAATAAAGAAAAGTAATGGATATCTCTTAAGCATGTGAACCAATCAAAGATTATAAAATATTAATAAAGAAAAGTAATGGATATCTCTTAAGCATGTGAACCAATCAAAGATTATAAAATATTAATAAAGAAAAGTAATGGATATCTCTTAAGCATGTGAACCAATCAAAGATTATAAAATATTAATAAAGAAAAGTAATGGATATCTCTTAAGCATGTGAACCAATCAAAGATTATAAAATATTAATAAAGAAAAGTAATGGATATCTCTTAAGCATGTGAACCAATCAAAGATTATAAAATATTAATAAAGAAAAGTAATGGATATCTCTTAAGCATGTGAACCAATCAAAGATTATAAAATATTAATAAAGAAAAGTAATGGATATCTCTTAAGCATGTGAACCAATCAAAGATTATAAAATATTAATAAAGAAAAGTAATGGATATCTCTTAAGCATGTGAACCAATCAAAGATTATAAAATATTAATAAAGAAAAGTAATGGATATCTCTTAAGCATGTGAACCAATCAAAGATTATAATATATCAATAGCGAAAGGTAATGGATATCTCTTAAGCATGTGAACCAATCAAAGATTATTATACATCATTGGAAATATGGCTGAAATGTGATCCTATAATGTGAGATATAAAAACAAAATGAATAAATTAAAAACTTCTCATCATGTTGTTTAAGAACAGGGAATGTTCTAAGTGATGGTAAGTAAAATATGTTAGTTGTAAAATTTAATGTAGGTTTATTTGAAGTCCAACATTGCCATCTAGGCTAAGTAGGCCCACATTGCCATCTAGGCTTTGTAGTCCCAGATTGCCAACTAGGCTATGTAGTCCAACATTACCATCTAGGCTAAGTTAAATTCCACATTGCCATCTATGCTAAGTAGGCCAGCATTGCCATCTAGGCTAAGTAGTCCCAGATTGCCATCTAGGCTATTGTTACGGCTATTGGATTTAATTTTATTTATTTTTAATTATTAAATCCAAAATTGTCATTTAGGATTTATTATTCATTAAATGGGAAATTTTTCTAGAAAATTCATTTGACCTGGACTTTACTGTAAACAAGTTTTGACCTTGGCTTACAGTGGTCTAGTTCCTGACCTTGCTTTAGACATTGTCAACAGGTCTTCAATTTCATTGGTTAATTTCAAGGACAACATTTTTATTTTTAGTTCTTAGGGGTAGGAAAAATCTAGAGTATGCTATTTTTAGTAAAGGTAGTCTCTTTCTGTGACCTTCCATGAACTTCTATCAATTTCTAGAAAAGCGCGTGATTACTTGTTTACTTCAGAAAAACAATATATATAGCTGTATTTTAGAAGCTGACATTAGTAGAAAATAAATTGGGCTTATTTTAAAGAAGTTGTGTATTTTCTGTTTGAGTTTAATATCTTGTTTTGGACTGTGTCAATTCGTTGGAAAAGAAGAATTATTCTATTTATCTGGAAAAGGACATATGTTTCATAATTTCATCTGGATGATTTAAAAACAAGAACTGTACCACGTGACATTGTCAGCCATTTTGGATTACATCGTCAAGATTCGAACCTGGAACTATTAGAACATTTATTTATCAGGACTTGAAATTCCATTAGTGGATTATTTTGTGAATTCTATATTTGTTGGATTTGATTCTCTAAAACCGTAAGTTTATTTATTTTATGAAAATAATTGTACTTAATAAAATCTTTGTTAAAATTTTACAAGCTTGTTAGTTTTCACTCTTTCTGTGTTGCTGCTTATTCGAGCCTAAGCACGTAACACTATATAGTCCCACATTGCCATCTAGGCAAAGTTAAATCCCACATTGCCATCTATGCTAAGTAGGCCCACATTGCCATCTAGGCTAAGTAGTCCCACATTGCCATCTAGGCTAAGTAGTCCCACATTGCCATCTAGGCTAAGTAGTCCCACATTGCCTAGTCCTACATTACCATCTAGGCTAAGGGGCCATGAGTGGCCGAGTGGTCTAAAGTGCTCTCTTCTGTCTGCGTGGGTTTGAGTCTAAGATTCAGCTAATGTAGTTATGTGAGAAAACTTGCCAGTAGCTTCTCGTAGGTTGGTGGTTCTTTCCAAGGTTTTTCCCATGTTCTTCTTCCACCAATAATAGTGGCCACCATGTATAGCCTATCGTGTGCTGAAAAATGGCATTAAATCCTACAACAACAAAAACAACAACCATCTAGGCTAAGTAGGTCCACATTGCCATCTAGGCTAAGTAATCCCACAATGCCATCAAAGCTAAGAAATTAATTACCGTTGACTTTTATTGTGATGCTGGAAAAATCAGAAAGAGTGCATATGAAAATAGTATAAAACCAATCATCATTGTGTAATAATTGCAGTTGAATCAGTTGATAAATGAAGGGAAGATTTCCATTAGAACATAATCATAAGATTAGACCTAATTGTATTTATTTCTGTATAAGCTTTACAGAGAACTACTTTATACTAACTTCTATAAATAGAATCACATGTAAGGTAACTAAATGTTAACAATGAATTGAAAGGCATACACATGCATTCCTTTAAATTGCAATAAAAACTGGGTTTATATTTTATTTAGAAAATTGAATAAATTGATTTTCTGAAACCAGACTACAGTTATCATTGTGTATACCATTTTATTGACTGGATATTTGGAGAGATGAGCTGGTGTAATGTCCACCTGGTGTGTTTCTCTTGGCAAGGCTTATTACTCTTGTACCACTGTACCTTCCATGCGTTGATATGCTGCTAAGCAACAAACAAAAACAAGTATGATTTTCAAGAAATAATTATGACATGTTTTGTTTTTAAGGCTGATTATCAAGTTAGCATAATTGAAGAAAAAATAATATAAAAAAATAAGTTTATAAATTGTTCATAAGTTCATATAATTAACTAATATAAAGGTGTATGTATGTATGTATGTATGTATGTATGTATGTATGTATGTATGTAAGTATATATATATATATATATATATATATATATATATATATATATATATATATATATATATATATATATATATATATATATATAAATATATATATATATATATATATTGTTACGGCTATTGGATTTAATTAATTTATTTTTTATTGTTAAATCCAAATTTGTCATTTGGGGTTTGATATTCCTTTGTTGGGTTTTTTTTTCTGGAAAATTCAGGCTGACCTAGATTCTAGTTGTAAACAGGCTGACCTTGGCTTGTTTACTTCATTATCTGACCTTGCTTCAGATTTATAAACAGGTCTTTAATACTATTGGTTAATTTCAAGGATAACTTTTATTTTTAGTTCTTGGGGTGTAGGACATATCTAGAATACATGACTTACTGAAGGTAGTGACCTTCCATGAATTTCTAGAAAGATCGAGTGATCACTTGTTTACTGAAGAAAAACAAGTTATATAGACTTGTTTGGGATAGAACAATTCAGTAGAATTTTGGGCTTTAAAATGAACAGTTGTGTATTCATGTTTGAGTTATACATTTTATTATCTTGTTCTGGACTTTGTGTCAATTCATTGAAGAAAGAGGATTTATTATCTATTTGGAGGAGAAAACATGTGCTCATAATTCATTTGGATGATAATTAAACAAGAACTGCATCACGTGACATTGTCAGCCATTTTGGATTACATCGTCAAGATTCGAACCTGGAACTATTAGAACATTTATTTATAAGGACTCTTACAATTACTTTAGTGGATTATTTTTGTGAATTCTATATTGGATTAATGTTGGATTTGATTCTCTAAAACTGTAAGTTTATTTATTTTATGAAAATAATTGTACTTGATAAATTCATTGTTAAATTTATACAGGCTTGTTAGTTTTCACTCTTTCTGTGTTGCTGCTTATTCGAGCCTAAGCACGTAACAATATATATATATATATATATATATATATATATATATATATATATATATATATATATAGTAATGTTTTTTATTTTTCATCACAACAGATAAAGAATAAATGTTCATTCAAGGATAAAAAGTAGTTTTAAACGATAAATTGGAATGAAAGTAATATGTAGCACTTTATTTTCATTTCTTAGAAAAAGTGTACCAAGAACAGTTGTGACAAGGGCACACTGACTTGCAAATGAACATGTGTGCTATCAGTCAGTGCAGTTATTGTTAAAAATGCATGAATTTATTGTCTTTTCAGCAGTGATATCATTGTAGTCCTGAGCCTTAGCAATGTTTTACTTAAAAAAAAAAAAAACTTGTGACCTTGACCTTTTGAGGCAATGTAAGGTGTGTGTCATCTTATTATCAAACATGTGCCAAATTTGACAACATGTATTATTTTGGATACAGAAAATAGAAATTGTTCATAACACTAAACAGTTTACTCAAAAGAGTATTTATATAACCTTGACCTTTGAGCAGTTGTCCTCTCATTCCCAATGATGTTCTGTGCATACTGGTGACTCTTTCAGTTTAAGTCTGATGTCTCTCCATAGACATAGGATGTAAATTTTGTAAGAATAACCTTTAAGCAACTAGCTTATATAACCTTGATCTTTGAGCTTTTGACTTTGACAAATCACAAAAATACTCTATAACCAATGGTAAACACTTTTTCAATGTATGCCAAAACTTCTTTTACTTTGGCAAATAGATGCACATAATTGCCATGCTTAAAAGCATCAGGTATAAACCATCCGCCTAAAACATTCTGTAACCCATGTGATCTCACCCATGACATCACTGACATTCATTCTCTTGGAATGTTCTCCTATGATGCAGTTGTGGGTAAAACATGATAAAAAATAATCCTCTGATGCAAACAGGAGCACATGAATTTAAAATAAAATGAACCCTAAGTTGACAATGGATAGACAAACAGTGCTTGGACATTGCAACTGCAATGTCATAATTGGGTAGCCATGGTGGTTCATTGGTTTGCCCGCTCGACTTTAAAAAAAGTGTTTGTTTGTTCAGATCCAGGAGGTATCTATCCAGACAAGTAAAGATACTCCCCTCCACCCTGGGTCCAAATAGGCCATAATGAACTGATGTGTTGTTAATTAAGCACCAAACGGTTACTTAGGTTGCATGTGAGACAAAATGTTTTGAAATATTTGACATTTCTGATAGTAGTAGCTTCACATGGGCTTGTATCTCCTCATATTTTAGATGTTGACATAGAGATTGACTGCATGGTTGCTGATTTTTGTAATGACCTTACCAGATATAAAAATATTGTTTTGTCTCAGATTGACTCTTTGACATCTTTACAAACTATATCATCCCTGCATGGAAGGTATTTTATCAATGATCCTTGGCTAGCAAAAATATATCATAATGCCATTATAATTTTGAGATGAGATGAAATAATCTAATTAATTATTTGTGACTGCTTAATGTCAAAAATTCAGATAGGATCCCTTGAATCCAAATAAGAAACGTACATTTAAAATCACTTCTGTGCTTGTTTTACAGGACTCCTCCACATCCTTTCATCACTGTCTTCACTAATCGACCTGAATCATGGCCTCTGCTACAGCAACAGGTTCTAATCTTCTGTTGCCATGGAGATAGCAGGTAATGTTTAAAATTTGTAAATGGCTACGTCAAAAATAAGTGCTGCTATTATCATTCAACATTGCTTCAGTTTGATGTTTCATGATTTGCAAATAATTT
This sequence comes from Unio delphinus, assembly GCA_029339505.1. Lineage (NCBI taxonomy): Eukaryota > Metazoa > Mollusca > Bivalvia > Unionida > Unionidae > Unio > Unio delphinus. The sequence goes on along the minus strand of JAQISU010000106.1, from coordinate 14,092,485 downwards.
TATTTAAAGAAATCCACCAGAAATGTAATTGTGGCATTAGAACTGCAGTTGAATTGCAGAATACTTCATCAACAAAACACTTCATCTGATGCTCAAGAACATTCAATAAAAATGATGTATTAAGTGATAAAAAAAACCACATACTTGACGGATTTGAAACAAATTGATAATTATTGTTAAATCAGTAACATAATACTTCTAGAGTAGCAATTAGGGAAATATTTCAGTGGACTTTAGAAAATATGTAAAAATAAGGAAGTTTTGAATTATTTTCAAGGAGTTGTTCATTATTTAGATTATTCTCAACCAACTTGGCACAGAGCATCCTGGAATGCAAGCCTTTAAAATTTATACCAATGATGCAGTTCCACCATCATATTTGCCATCACTGAAAAAAATGTTATCTCATTAAAACCTCTGCAGATAAATTTGATAAATTTTACAGAAGGCATCCTGGTATGAGAACCTTTCAGCTGCTTTTACAAATGATGCCAATCTGTTGTCAGACATGGTTACTGTAACTAAAAATATTTTAGAAAGTAATCACCATTGTCCAGCAGTAGTTGCTACTTTCAACATCTCAAAAACCTACTGAGCAGTTTTAGACAAACTTGGCACAGAGCATCTTGGAATAAAAACCTGTTTCAGATAATGATGCTGATCCCCCATTAAACAAGGCCTCCATTACTAATGATTGAACAACCTTTAAGATGACTTCTCAAAGACAATGAATAGAATTTGATCAAATTTAACACAAAGCATCCGTTGCCTGAAAACATTTCATATTGTTAAAACTGATGCTCTTCCGTCACCATCATTAAAGATAGAAAAATCTTTGAAAAAGCTGCTGAATAGAATTTGACAAAACGATTTCAGCGCGGTATTTTGAGCTTTCAGATTGTTACAGATGATGTTAATGCTAGTATGCTATCAAATATGACTGCTGTTAGAAAAATATATATTTTTAAAAATGATAAATGACATGAACAAAAAAAAAGCCCCACTCAACAAACTTCTATCAAATTTGATAGAAATCATTATCAGATGAAGGGCTTTGTTATAATATGCTGTTGATCCACTGTCAGATATGATCTTTTCTCTAAATTTTGAAAAATCTTTAAAATCATATCTTCTCAAAACCACTCAACAGAATTCGACTAAATTAGACAGAAAACACCCAGTACTGAGGGATTTAAATTTTATAAAAGTTATACCAATTCACTATTAAATTTGGCTACATTAGCTGAAAATAAAAAAATATTAAAATGATTACAAATGATGTAAATCTTCCATCAAATATGGCTGCCATTGTAAATATAAAAATACAAACTTGAGTGAAATTTTAGAAACCACTCAGCAGAATTTAAACTAATTAACATAAAGTATTCATGTAGTAATGGCCTTGAGAATGATAAATGCACTCTATTTGCAATGCAATTTTATTACCATTACTTAGAATTGAAAAATTCTTTTAAACAACCTCTCAACAGTGGCCTGAAGGGCTTTTAAGCTTGTACATGTTTTGCCAATCTGCTATCAAATTTGGATGTTGTTACTAATATTAGGGAAACCTTTAAAAACCTCTTATAAATAATTGCCTAATAGAATTTTTATCAGATTTGCCAGAAATTGTCTTAACTTGGACAGTTTTCAGATTTATATTAATTATGCCATTCTGCAACCAAATATACTTCTAATTACCAAATGAGAAGAACATTTATCCATCTAAGAACAAAAATTGCTGAAGATATTGACCAACGTAGATAAAATGTCATGGAATACAAGTCTTTCATTGTTGTACAAATAATAATGATGTGAATAAATATGGATGAAGATCTAAAAATGAGAAACCCTCAAACAGTATTATTCAAAACCATCAATAGCATTGGAGGAAATAGCATCCTGCTGAATATAATTTCTTAGCCTGTTGCTCTTGGGGGGAGGGGTGTCAGATACATTGTATTAGTCTCTGAATTGGGGGTGGGGTTAGGGTGTCATACTTATTGTGTTAATGAAATATGTCAACTAATAATATATATCAGAGAATGTCAAATTTGAATTTGTACTTTAGGCAGTGGTAACTGATCCGGTGGCCAAGTGGTTAGAGCGTCCATCGTGGAAACAGGAGGTCATGGGTTCGATCCCAGGCTGAGTCATACCAAAGACTTACAAAAATGGTACTAACAGCTGCCTCACTTGGCGCTCAGCATTAAGAGGTTAGTGTTATGACTGGTCGACCTGGTGTCAGAATAATGTGACAGGGTGGGATATCATGCTACATGATGCCCCAGTTCTAGACATCATTATAATCTGCCTCACTGCAGACATCGTATCGATATGACTGAACAAATTGCTAAAGCTATGCTAAAAATCCTAATCAAACAAAATAATCAACTTAGGCAGTGGTCTTGACTAAACATTCTGGATGGCCGATATTTGGTTTAATATAACACTACACAATTTAAATGACCACATAGTCTCACTTAAAAGTTGAGTCCAACTGCAAACAACCTATATATGGTACTACATCTATTTAGTATTCATACCAGTAACAGGCAATTATTTCTGCTGAAACAAAATTAGATTGTTAGCCACAGTTTTCTAATCCCACTAGATTAGGAATTATGAAATTCCTCACTTTCAAGCCTTGTGCTATAAAAAGCGAAACGGATTGTTAGCAGTACTTTCTTGTCAAATCTCTAAATAATTTGTGTGTCTCGATATCTGATCAGAATGGGTATATACATTTAAATTATCTCAAAAAGTCCAATTTGTGTTTTTCCAATTTCTTTTTAGAAATAATTTACAAAAGAAAATCATCATGTTGGACTTTTGAGAAGGGATTGTCCTTGTATTTCCAAAAATAAAGAACAAAAAAAAAAATGAGATAAAATTTTGTGGAACAGGTGGTGCACAACAGCAGTAAAAACAACACAGTAACACAGTGGCATGAAGATGGTTTGATTTGCATAAAACAAAATAAGCCTTAAAACATTTGGATATCCTTTTAAAAGAATTATTGAAAATAAACTCTCCATTGCTGAACAAGCCATGTGCAGAGTTGCTTTTTTTTTGAAAAGCTTAATATTGAGTCAACTAATTGCTAGATAACAGTTTTGCTGGTCTGAAATAATTAAAAATGTATCTTCATTTAAAAATTACTTTGTTTTATGATTTTTTTTTAAAATTAATTGCCAGCAACTGAAACATAACTAGCTATCATATTTCTCTTTCAGTACATATACATGTACTGTAAAATGGCAAGACAATGTTATCACCTATTTTGCAGTGGCATTAATGTCAAGATTATGTGACTTCACCATTTTAGCATTGGCATTGGTGTCAACTTTACATTACTTTTCACCTTTTTCGCAGTGGCATTAGTGTCAACATTATGTGACCAGCTTTTAGGAAGTGGCATTAGTGTCAAGATTCTGATAGTTCACATTTATGAAAGTCATATAATTCTTCTACATCAGTTGCAATTTTCAACTAAAATTTTTCTATGATGTTATTTTATGACTGAAATTTCTTCTTTTATATACTCTGGTATAGGTATCATCCATGTTATGACAAAAGCGAGTCTCCATATTTTAGCAATAGGTATCATCTATGTTATGACAAAAGCGAGTCTCCATATTTTAGCAATAGGTATCATCCATGTTATGACAAAAGCGAGTCTCCATATTTTAGCAATAGGTATCATCTATGTTATGACAAAGGCGAGTCTCCATAATTTAGCAATAGGTATCATCCATGTTATGACAAAGGCGAGTCTCCAAAATTTAGCAATAGGTATCATCCATGTTATGACAAAGGCGAGTCTCCATAATTTAGCAATAGGTATAATCCATTCTGACAAAAGCGAGTCTCCATAATTTAGCAATAAGTATCATCCATGTTATGACAAAAGAAGGTCTCCATGTTGATCTTATTATAATGTTCATGGTTTGCTGTGTAATATGTATGGGTAAAGATGGTACAAGCTGAATCTTTTATTTCGATATCCCCATCACCCCAATGACTGGGACACAAAACTATTGCTATGACAGTCCATAGTTTGCCTGTCAGTCCACATACATTTTATTTTGATATCCCCATCACCCCAACAACTGGGACACGTAACTTTTGCTATGACAGTCCATAATTTGCCTGTCAGTCCACATACATTTTTTATTTCCAGAACACGACTTTCAAATGTATTTCATCTAGACAATTATCAAACAAGTTGTTTAAAGGTGTCTTGTGATGCTCCACCCGAACAGAACATCATTTTAAAATGGGCTTTTAGCCAGATGATTTTATATGATGTCTAGCTTCTCCTATATGAAAAATTTGTTGTTGTTTCCCATCCAGAATAAATGTTTATATCAACATGGGTTTCCATTAAAAGACTTCTTATGATGTCTAGTTTGTCCTAAATGAAAATGATGCCAATTTCACATACAATATGGCTGGCACAGCAGCCATATTCAAAATCTCATTTCTGCTATTCCTCCTGAACAGAAAGTCATCTTGCCATTTGGCAATTGCCAGAAGACTTCCTTCCAGTATGTTGCTTATTTGGTAAGAAATGAAAATAGGACTGATATTACATCAGTATGTTTGTCATTGGCCATCTTGAAAGTCTTGTTATCACTACTCATTCTGAATGAATGATCATATCAACATAGGGCTGTATACATAACTATAAAAGACTTCTTATGATGTCAAGTAGAATCTGATCCTGAATGCAAAAAAAATCTTGCTTCTGCTACTCTTAAAATGAAAGTCATTTTCATCCAAAAGTGAAAAGGGTGCCAATCACATATTCAATATGGCCGACACAACAACTGTCATGAAAATCTTACTGTCACTGATGTACTCTTCCTGAATTAAAGATCATTATGACAAATGGCTGTTAATGACGATCTCTAATATATCCAGCACACTTATTTGAGAATATTATCATGGCGAATATCAGAATTGGTTTCAACACATAGCGCTTAAAATAATGCAATGTTTGTTTGTTTTTCTATTTCATGGAAATTACTTTTCATCAAGTAGAGCATGAGTCCCTTCAACAGACTCTGGTTAGATTTTTGGACTTTAGTTTTAATTGACTCTGCTTAGTTATTATCATGCGTACATACACACACACACACACACACACACACACACACACACACACACACACACACACACACAATAAGTAGTGTACAAATTGGGAGTGCTGGACCAATATGGTACTTTCATTAGTAGCTGAATCTAAGTTTACAATAATTTTTCACTCAGGATATCCCAAAAGGCTCTGCTTATTTTGGATCCCTTTCTCAAGTTTGCTCTACTGGAACCACATCAGATGGAAAAGTATCAGCCAATGAGAACAGGGCTACAGAGGGTGTTGCTTCAAGCATACACACAAACATCAGACATGACTGTGAAGAATCAGATCATCAGCTACTGCATTAACATCCTACCATGTATCCAGGTAACTTTTTGGCCTTGATTCAAAATTTTGAACATCCTGGTATCAAGTCCCCTTTCACCCCATATATATTCCTACATGTATAAAACTATATTTTCATCACATTCCTTGTTGGCCCATTTTATTACCAGTCTGGAATGAAGACAAGAGGAAGATGTACGAGTTTGTGAATGAAAGATTGTTGCTTGAAAAAGTGTAATGGTTGCTATTCCACATTTATGATACACTAATGTTTTAGTATTTTTATTTGTTTACTATAGAATTAATCAATAAAACTACTTGTCCCTGGTCCTTACAATAACATATACTAATGTGTGACTTGGATTTTTAACAGAGCTTTAACAATTTTTCAGTCAAATTGCTAGGATGTCTGTAGTGTGGCAGTTTATAGTCATGCCATAGACATGTAACATGATGTTCCACTCACGCGCATTATCCTGACACCAGGCTGACCAGTCTTAACACTAAACTCTTAATGCTGAGCACTTAGCGAGGCAGCTGTTTGTACCATTTTTATAAATCTTTGGTATAACTTGGATGGTGTTTGAACCCATGGCCTCCTGTTTCCAAGGAAGATGCTTTAACCACTAGGCCACCAAAGCAGTCAACTTGTACTAATATATATATTTTTACTCCATTATGACTGATCAACATAACAGTAAATGGATAGGAAAACATAAAATGGCTTTATAATTATTGTTTTTAAATCCAATTAAAGAATAATGGTAGGTTCTCAATTCCGAAAACAATGACCTGGTTTTCCAATTGAGGTGGATGATCAAAGGCCTTTCTGTGCAATTTTAAGTGGAGATTATTTATTTCTTAATCTTATATTTTATAATTTTGTAAGAGTTCATAACTACTATATTTGTTTATTACATCATGCATAATACATTTCACTGTATATTACTGATTATATATACAATACATTTTTCTCAACATTACTGATAATAATAATAATAATAATAATAATAATAATAATAATAATAATAATGAGGACTTTGTATAGCGCCTAATCTTTCGATGCTTGAAGCGCTTTACACTATTAATAATGATAAGACTACACTACAGAACAACAAATGACAAAAACAATGAAATAGGAAAACATAAAACATGCTGAAAACATATAAGATACAAAACATGATTAGGTCGCTAAGTTTGTCCCTGCAGTCGAAACAGGTGAGTCTTAAGAGCACTCTTAAAAGAGACCACTGTGTCTTTGTGTCTAATTTCAATGGGCAATTCGTTCCATGTCGCTGGGCCCTGGTGTGCAAACGAACGTTGTCCATATGACTTTGTTTTCACCTTGGGAACAATGAGTATATGATTATCAGAAGAAGAGCGTAAGGATCTAGCTGGTGTATACACATGGGTGAGGCTGGATAGGTATGTTGGACTGGAGTCTGTCATTGAAACATAGGGCAGAGAACAAATTTTGTGTTTGATTCTGTATCGAATTGATAGCCAATGTAGGGTACAGAGCAGTGGTGAGGTGTGCTCTGATTGAGGTACTCTAAAGATGATCTGTGCAGCTGTGTTTTGAACTTTTTGAAGTTTCTGGAGTAAATATTGTGATGAACCAGACAGAATGGAGTTACAATAGTCCAGTCTTGAAAGTACTAATGAACACACAAGTGTTTTAGTGGCATCAACTGAAAGATAATCACGAATGGAACTGATGTGTCTCAATTCAAGATATGCAGCCTTGCATATGTTCATGACATGTTGGTGCAATGTGAGAGTACTGTCTAGAGTAACGCCTAGGTTCCGTACTGACTTTGAGAATTTAATGTTGGTATTGCTGATATTTATTGTCTGAGGTCAAGGATGTGAATGAGAAAGTCTTTGTGTTGTGATCAGAATAGCCTCAGTTTTATCATCATTCATCTGCAGCTTGTTACATGTCATTCATGATTTCACATCAGAAATGCACTTCTCTACTCCATGGCTGGTTGCATCAACTTCAGTTGGGTGGCTAGACTTATATATTTAGGTGTCATCAGCATACAATTTGTGCAACACTGGGTGATGATCTATGACACTTGAGAGCGGCTGAGTATACAGAATGAAGATAACAGGTCCAAGAACAGATCCCTGTGAAACACCACAACATACGTCAGCTGGGCTGGAGTGTATTTCATTTGCAGATATAATTTGTGTCCTGTTCACTAAGTAGGACTTGAACCACTGTAAGGCTATATTCTGAATGCCAAATACATGCTGGAGACAGTGAAGAAATATATCATGGTCGTTTGTGTCAAATGCTGCAGATAAATCCAGGAGAGTTAGGACTGTAATCTTTCCACTATCCAAAGCAGAGAGAATGTCATTAAATACTTTCAGAAGAGTAGTTTCCATACTGTGGAAAGGGTGATATGCAGACTGTACATTGCTATAAAGACTGCTTGAATTCAAATGAGATACAAGTTGAGTTAGAACAACCTTTTCTAAGATTTTTAATATGAATGGGAGATTAGAAACTGGGCGGTAGTTCTTTAAATCATTATGGTCCAGTGTTGGTCTCTTCAGCAGTCGCTTTACGATGGCAGTTTTGAAAAATGATGGGAATTCCCCTGATGACAGAGAGATATTAATAACATCAGTTAGTGAAGGCAATATTGGGTCTAAGCACTCAAGCAGCAGTGATGTCGGAATTGGATCAAGTTCACAAGACTTTGGTGCACTTTTCATCACGATTGTCCATACTAAATCAATAGAAACAGGTTCAAATGCTCCTAACTGTTGTCGCTGAAAGTCTGCATCATAACTGTATGGTGACGAATCAGTTGCAATTGTGTTGTCAAGCGAATCTCTAATGGTTTGTACTTTCTCATCGAAGAAAGTTTCAAATTGGACTGGTAGGTCTGGTGGAGAGAAGGTTGTTGGATGTGCTGTACATTTGTTCCTTGACATTAGTTTGTTAGCTCTTTGCAGCTGGAACTCTCCGTAATCTTAGTACTGTAGTGGGATGATTTGGCTAAATGGACTATGTTTGTGACGTTCTTCATAGCGGCTTTGTAGATTTGTTTATGAATATTGAGTCTGGTGGAAAGCCAAAGCCTCTCTGCTTTTCGGCGATGTCTTTTAGCAGTGCGAAGCTGGTCTCTAACACTGCTATGCTATGAAGAACACTTTTTTTTTTTATTGATACTCTGCATTTGGTGGCTGGGGCATGTTTTTCAAGCAATGAACACAGGCAGTTATCAAGTTGTTCCGCTGTTGGATGTAAGAAAGTTGTTAGGTTTTCTTGGATGTCATGCATGAATTTGGTTCTATTTATCATATGGAGGTTTCTCTTAGTGGCAAATAGAGGTGGAGGGTTAGGGACTGATACGTCGAGATGGCATACAATGCAGAGGTGATCCGATGCAAGTTCTTGGGACACAAGTATGGATTGCAGAATATTATCATCAGGTCTATAAAGAAACCAGTCTAAAATGTGACCAAGTTTATGGGTAGGTTGGTTAACTGACTGTTTAAGATTGAAAACATGAATGGAATCTAGGAGTTTTGACATGTATGGTTTACCAGGATAGTCAAAGTGAAAGTTAAAATAACCAAGATTAATTAGGTTGCCACCTATCGAATTTCCATACTCTAGAAGATTTGGAAACTGCTCCAAAAAGAGAGATTCAGTCAGCTTGTTTTTTCTACTAGAAGGAGGACGGTAGAGATAGAAAAATTGGACTGACCTTTGTTCTAGTGTCAGCGTTGTTTGGACTAGTTCAAACGATGTGTGACAGAAATTGAAGGTTGTGTTGTACTTGAGGCATTTGATCATGGAATTCTTTGTAATTACAGCAATTCCACCTCTATGAGAGTTGCAGGGGAACGACTTGATGGAGTAATCGTTGGGTGTTAAATCCGCACACTTAGATTCATTACCTGCGGAATGTAACCAAGTTTCTGTCAGGAAGAAGACATCAGTATTCTGGTCGTTGATAAAATTAACAATTTCTGTGCACTTTTCTGGTGATCCTACTGATTGAGCATTGAATAATGCAATACGTAGTGGTATCCCTGGGACAGTTGACACAATGGTTGACAATTTAAGAGGAATTTGAACCAGGTTATTAAAATTAACGACAGAATTTTTAAGTTGTTTATCAGTTACGGGCGAAAGGGAGATAACTGGATTTTTTTTCCTGTTCTACACCAGCCAGCTTTGAAAGAACGTTTCTTTTTTCGTTTACATTTAAGAAATGATGAGTGTATTCCCAGTTCGTTTAGTCTTGAGCACAATGTAGTATCTAGAACCAAGGTGTGGTCATTTAATCTTATTAATGAGGGGCCGTCGTATTGTAAGCAGTCACGTGATGGCGGTTTATTAAAAAACAAATGACGTCTTAACATTGGGACAAAACAGCTGAGAAAAATTCTAATTGTTCTCGTTTCCAAAACTAAGAGATGAATTAACACATATGAACAGAACAGCCAATGCATGGTGAAACACAATAATGTAGACGATTAAATGATTACAGTGGGACCCCGATATAACACGGTAGTTGGGAGCCATAGAATCAGACCGTGTTATGAACCGAACCGTGTTATAAGCAACCATGTACAATACCAACACATTTTTGGATTTAATTGGTGGGGGGGGGGGAACCATAAAGACGGGTGCGAAAATGCATGGCACAATTACCATTTTTGATCAATATATATTAAATGAGAAAAACATTTGCTGTGGTAACAGAAATTGCAGATATAATATATTACTTTATTCAGAGAACCATGCATTGGTACATACACATGTCTAATTTATATATACATGTATGATCTATTGCATGAAAAGAGTATCAACACCGTGTACTCACCAGCGAATCTTGTAACATACATTGAATCCATAATACAAATATTTCCATTGAAAATATCCACACACGGATGTAAAATATTCAATAATTTTGTCACAGATCATTATGTGACTGAATTCAATGAAAAGAAAATAACGAAAATTACGTAACGGGTGTATGTAATGAATGACGAAATAGTACATGTCCGTAGATTAAATAATGGAAGCTAAAGTGTATTCTTATAATAACTACATGTACATCTCAGGATCTTTCTGTCTCTGAATTCAGTCATTGTAAATTTCAGCACAATTTCCCACCCAAGCTGCTAGTCAAAGTCCTTTGAACTTGCCGCCCAGCTATTGCATCATGTTCTTTTGATGTACTCTAATAAATACAGCAGGCAGAACTGGCTGTATTTTAACCACTGAATTATGTCACTGAAAATATCAGCACAGCTAAAATGATAAAGTAATCAACACTAACTTTGTCTCCCAGCTATTTGCATGCGTACGGAGGACTCCAGCATGGAGCGATTTATGTGTCCCAGATCAAATATTTGCATTCAAATACGCGTAATTAGGCATTTCCGAGACCTCTGTGTCGTATACATTTTATACCATTATGTTTCTCATCTGTCAATAGTTATTAGTTTTTGAAACACTCTGATTTTTTGGCTGCTTTCTGCTAATGTCATGTTTGCTCTTGGCAAAGTCAATTATAGTTCTCAGTTGCAGAATTCGAATTTACTAGTCAACAGATTGCATAAAACAACACCGCCAAGCCATGCACACATGTTGGTGGCTTTTTGTTTGTTTGATGCTGTATAAATCGTTTCCCCCTGATTTGAACAAGTTTAGCTCGGCAGTTCACTTTGATGATAAACAATGTACTTAAATAAATTGATTTATACATTCTGGTGAGATTCTTTTATCAACCCCCACATTGGCTGTTGCTTAGTTGTGTATGAAATTAAGAGAACATATATCGTAGATTATTAGAGCAACGATTGTATTCAGAATGCATTCAAGACAAACACAAAGTAGACACGATGGCTTCATTGCTCAGGGATCAGTAATAATAATATTGATACTTATGAGCTGTTATTTTTCAACAATAAACAAAGATCAAAGTTCTCAGTAGGCCCAGCAATTGGTTCATATTTCCGATGTTTATTCTGGCACAAAACTAGAAAAAATTTGTTAATTTTTGAAATTTTAGGAGCCATACAACAATTATTTTATATTCGATTTTGTGTGTGATTTCCTCCCCAAAATGATAATACATTTTCTACACGATTTTTTTTCACACTTTTTAGATGAGTATGAGAATGATAATTAAATTCTTGACGTATTTTATTTTCCATACTTAAAAGATTTTTTTTTTTGGTCTTTGAGAAAAATACCTGTAATAAATTACCTGAAATTTCGGGAGCCATGCCACGACCGTGTTATATCCAAATTCGTGTTATAACGGGGCGTGTTATAGCGGGGTCCCACTGTACTTGTGTAATACAATTTCACAGTACATTGCTAATTACATGTACCATGTTTAATTTGTACATTGCTCATTACATGCATATTACATTTGAATGTACTTTGATGATTACATGTATATTACATTTCACTGGTACAGAATATTTTAATGTTGGCTTTATTAGTAAACATAAATTTAGAATTAATTACAGCATGCATTTCAGACAGAGATTAATTTCTAATCCTCAAGCAATTTTACCTTTAAAGAGCTCATTTTGTTTGTTTTGTTTTGTTAACAAAAAGAGACAACTGGAAGAACCAGTTACAAAATGCCCAGAAGCAAAGTGTTTGCTACTACCATCCCAATCAATTCAGCTTTATAAAACTTCTTTCCAAATATGTGAAATTAGAAAAGGTGTCTGACTACCTCCAAGAGTGTGGCCTTATAAGGATACATTGCTAGAGGATTAGAAACTATATCTATGCCAGAGATTCACCAATTCTCATGATTTCATCAGTGCTTGGAACTACCATCCTCCAAGAAGCCTCAAAACTAATTAAGACACTGTACCACTCACTATGTCATCTATTTACTCACCGCAAGAAATGTATGTAGGCGAGATGAAAAGGGAATTCCAAGTGAGAATAAAAGAGCACTTGAGGGATATCTGTCACCATAGAGATCACACCTAGTGTCTATACATTTTAATGTATCTGAACACAACATAGATTGTGTTAAATATCAGATAATAGAAGTTGTTAAATCTGATCCAGAGTTCTCCAGTAGCACTAATTAGGAAAGATGGAGAACTTTATTGGATATAGCAATTACAGTCTCTAGAGCTGGTAAGGATTATACTCTTGGTCTAAATGGGAGTACAGGTATTTTTAACTAACTTTTGACCATGAGTCCTGTTATGATGTCTAGATGATCCTAAATGAAAATGATGCTGATCTGACCTTGAATATCTATATTTACTGTACTTACCTCTGTCGAGAAAAAGCATAGCTAATATGTCTCTTTGATTGTTGATTAAAAATTAAGATCATTTATTATAGAGGTAAACATGTTTACTTGTATCTGAGCTTAGGATATTTGTTTTCAACTTGGAAATTCCTGATGATCTTCTTAACAACTTAGAATGTTTCAGAACTGACCTACATCCTGGTTCTATTATTTTGCATTAGCTTTTTATATTATTGTTGCTTACTTCAAACTTATTCATTCCTATCTTTATATTTGAAGCAAAATCAGTGTTATTGTTGTGTTCAGTTTTAAATTAGTGTGGATTTATTTATACAAATTATTATTCACCTTAATTACAAAGCATGCACTATTTTTTTGGGGTTTAAATCATTATTTTGGAATTATTGTGAATTCATTTATGGACCTTTGGATTATTTTATATAATTGTTACATCAAGACTTTTAACAAATTGCCACATTCCAGGTCATTGACACATTGGCACATTTAAGATGACAGGCACATCAACACTTTAAAATTCATTTTGGATCATCACAGTAATTCATTTGGAACACTATACATTTCAACTTGTGACATAACTTTTATGATTATTTGTGATTTAATGCAAACTACTGTAGCTTCTTTCATTTGTAATGTTCACTTAGTGTTCAATGGAAATAAATTATTTGTGGCAGTTTACAGAACTTGTCGGTTTCACTCTTTTCTGTTACTTAGTTTAAGACCATAGAATAATAACAATATGAAAACAGACAACAGGTTCCTTAACCTAAGGCTGTCCTTGTTTCATTGGCATTAATCTGTCGTAGTACATATATCAATACAGTGCACATGGTTATCACTGAGCACTTATTAAAAAAAATATGTTTGTAATTCAGAGAAATCTGAATGAATTTCAGTAGGAACTGTGATAACAAAATGCACAGACATTTCAGCTTTAAGGTCCACAAACTTTATTCTGCAGAATATTTTAATAAACAGTGTAAATGTAGTGTGCAGTATCTTTTGACCAATCATTGTAATTAAACTGTTACCATTCAACATATACCAGTATGTACACCTTGTCTTTCCATTCATCATATACCAGTATGTACGCCTTGTCTTACCATTCAACATATACCAGTATGTATGCCTTGTCTTACCATTCATCATATACCAGTATGTATGCCTTGTCTTATCATTCAACATATACCAGTATGTATGCCTTGTCTTATCATTCAACATATACCAGTATGTATGCCTTGTCTTATCATTCAACATATACCAGTATATACGCCTTGTCTTATCATTCAACATATACCAGTATGTATGCCTTGTCTTACCATTCATCATATACCAGTATGTATGCCTTGTCTTACCATTCAACATATACCAGTATGTACTCCTTGTCTTACCATTCAACATATACCAGTATGTATGCCTTGTCTTATCATTCAACATATACCAGTATGTATGCCTTGTCTTATCATTCAACATATACCAGTATGTATGCCTTGTCTTATCATTCAACATATACCAGTATGTATGCCTTGTCTTATCATTCAACATATACCAGTATGTATGCCTTGTCTTACCATTCATCATATACCAGTATGTACGCCTTGTCTTACCATTCAGTATATACCAGTATGTACTTCTTGTCTTACCATTCAACATATACCAGTATGTATGCCTTGTCTTATCATTCAACATATACCAGTATGTATGCCTTGTCTTATCATTCAACATATACCAGTATGTACGCCTTGTCTTACCATTCAACATATACCAGTATGTACACCTTGTCTTACCATTCAATATATACCAGTATGTATGCCTTGTCTTACCATTCATCATATACCAGTATGTATGCCTTGTCTTACCATTCATCATATACCAGTATGTATGCCTTGTCTTATCATTCAACATATACCAGTATGTACACCTTGTCTTACCATTCATCATATACCAGTATGTACGCCTTGTCTTACCATTCAACATATACCAGTATGTACACCTTGTCTTACCATTCAACATATACCATATGTATGCCTTGTCTTACCATTCATCATATACCAGTATGTATGCCTTGTCTTATCATTCAACATATACCAGTATGTATGCCTTGTCTTATCATTCAACATATACCAGTATGTATGCCTTGTCTTACCATTCATCATATACCAGTATGTACGCCTTGTCTTATCATTCAACATATACCAGTATGTATGCCTTGTCTTACCATTCAACATATACCAGTATGTATGCCTTGTCTTACCATTCAACATATACCAGTATGTATGCCTTGTCTTACCATTCAACATATACCAGTGCTTAGGCTCAAATAAGCAGCAACACAGAAAGAGTGAAAACTAACAAGCTTGTAAAACTTTAACAATGATTTTATTAAGTACAATTATTTTCATAAAATAAATAAACTTACGGTTTTAGAGAATCAAATCCAACATTAATCCAATATAGAATTCACAAAAATAATCCACTAATGGAATTGCAAGAGTCCTGATAAATAAATGTTCTAATAGTTCCAGGTTCGAATCTTGATGTAATCCAAAATGGCTGACAATGTCACGTGATGCAGTTTTCGTTTTTAAAATAATCCAAATGAAAATTATGAACACATGTCCTTTTCCAGATAAATATAATATTTTCTCTTGCTCCAATGAATTTACACAATTCCCAGTACAAGGTAATTAAAATTATAACTCGAACAGAAGACACAACTTAATAATAATAAAGCCCAACATCTACTGAATTGTTCTATCCTAAACAATAATCTAAATGCCTGTTTTTTACGTAAACAAGTGATCACGTGATTTTATTGAAATTCATGGAAGGTCAAAGAAAGAGACTACCTTCACTAAGTCATGTAATAATAGAATAATCCAGAAAGATGTCTTTGGATTTTAGCCAATCATTTTAGAAGCTTGTTGACACTGTCTGAAGCAGGGTCAGAAATTAGGCCAAAAAAGCCAAGGTCAAAAACGTGTTTACAGATAAAGTATGGTCATAGAGATTTTTCTAGAATAATCTCCCAATTAATGAATTTTAAAACCAAAATGACAAATGCCAGTGCATAAATTTTGTCTTACCATTTGACATATGACAGTATGCAAATCTTGTCTTACCATTTGACATGCCAGTGTATAAATCTTGTCTTACCATTTGACATATGCCAGAGTTATAAATCTCATCTTACCATTTGACATATGCCAGTGTATAAATTTTGTCTTACCATTTGTCATATGACAGTATGCAAATCTTGTCTTACCATTTGACATATGCCAGTGTATAAATTTTGTCTTACCATTTAACATATGACAGTATACAAATCTTTTCTTACCATTTGACATATGCCAGTGTATAAATTTTGTCTTGCCATTTGACATATGCCAGTGTATAAATCTTGTCTTACCATTTGACATATGCCAGTGTATAAATCTCGTCTTACCATTTGACATAATCCAGTGTATAAATCTTGTCTTACCATTTGACATATGACAGTATACAAATCTTATCTTTCCATTTGACATATGCCAGTGTATAAATTTTGTCTTACCATTTAACATATGACAGTATGCAAATCTTGTCTTACCATTTGACATATGCCAGTGTATAAATTTTTTCTTACCATTTGACATATGCCAGTGTATAAATCTTGTCTTACCATTTGACATATGCCAGTGTATAAATCTCGTCTTACCATTTGACATATGCCAGTGTATAAATTTTGTCTTACCATTTGACATATGACAGTATGCAAATCTTGTCTTAACCATTTGACATATGCCAGTGTATAAATCTTGTCTTACCATTTGACATATGACAGTATGCAAATCTTGTCTTACCATTTGACATATGACAGTATATAAATTTTGTCTTACCATTTGACATATGCCAGTGTATAAATCTTGTCTTACCATTTGACATATGCCAGCGTATAAATCTCATCTTAACATTTGACATATGCCAGTGTATAAATTTTGTCTTACCATTTGACATATGACAGTATGCAAATCTTGTCTTACCATTTGACATGCCAGTGTATAAATATTTTCTTATCATTTGACATGCCATTGTATATATCTTGTCTTACCATTTGACATATGCCAGTGTATTTATCTCGTCTTAACATTTGACATATGCCAGTGTATAAATCTCATCTTACCATTTGACATGTGCCAGTGTATAAATCTCATCTTACCATTTGACGTATGACAGTATGCAAATCTTGTCTTACCATTTGACATATGCCAGTGTATAAATTTTGTCTTACCATTTGACATATGCCAGTGTATAAATCTTGTCGTACCATTTGACAGATGCCAGTGTATAAATCTCATCTTACCATTTGACATATGCCAGTATATACATTTTGTCTTACCATTTGACATATGACAGTATGGAAATCTTGTCTTACCATTTGACATATGCCAGTGTATACATTTTGTCTTACCATTTGACATATGCTTGTGTATAAATCTTGTCTTACCATTTGACATATGCCAGTGTATAAATCTTGTCTTACCATTTGACATATGCCAGTGTATAAATCTCGTCTTACCATTTGACATGTGCCAGTGTATAAATCTTGTCTTACCATTTGACATATGACAGTATGCACATCTTGTCTTACCATTTGACATATGCCAGTGTATAAATTTTGTCTTACCATTTGACATATGATGTATGCAAATCTTGTCTTACCATTTGACATATGCCAGTGTATAATTTTTGTCTTACCATTTCACATATGCCAGTGTATAAATCTCGTCTTACCATTTGACATATGCCAGTGTATAAATCTCATCTTACCATTTGACATATGTCAGTGTATAAATTTTGTCTTACCACATGACATATGACAGTATGCAAATCTTGTCTTACCATTTGACATATCCAGTGTATAAATCTTGTCTTACCATTTGACATATACCAGTGTATAAATTTTGTCTTACCATTTGACATATGCCAGTGTATAAATCTTGTCTTACCATTTGACATATGCCAGTGTATAAATCTTGTCTTACCATTTGACATATACCAGTGTATAAATCTCATCTTACCATTTGACATATGCCAGTGTATTAATCTCGTCTTACCATTTAGCATATACCAATATGAAACTCTAATGAACTCTGGATGGAAATCTCAAGAATAGGAATATCAGAAAAGATAATGAACAAACAAATTTATTTGTAGGAAAATTAGTTGTACTGAATTTCACAGTTGTATGAAACAGATAGATCCGAAATGACTAGTTAAGCTCCTCCCCCTTAGAGACAGTTACTACAAACCTTAAGCTTCCCATTAAAATGGCTGACTCATCACAGAATACAGGCACCGTGTCAGATTTTCTCTCTGGTATTCCCGATAACATTGCACTTAAATACCTTCCTGATCAGAGTAACTTTCCAGTAAAGTGTTGCAGAAGACTTTGATCTACTTTATGCAAGGATATATACACAATATCAACGGTTTGGAGTTTGGAAAAAAAATTCACATAGAGCAAGATGCTGTCCATCTCTGAAGAGAAGCAGCCAATGCACCGTCTGCACATCGAAATTACGGAGGAAAAGTGTGAAGATGCATACTGTTGATGTAAAGCGATGTAAATTTAATGTTTTGTATTTTTTTTATGAACCATTTCTTTATGTTTGAACTATTTAATACCCTGAAGTAATGGCAACTGTTATAGTACAAGTCATGCAGGTTATGTAGCCAATCAGGACCTACTGTTTAAGTAAAGTGGCTTATTTTTTACAGTTTGATTTCACATACATTAAATGGCGAGCATTCACTTTATCTGGATCCTCATACATCCATATTCCTTTAGAAATTAATTATATACATACTGTTCAAGTAGTACACTCAGCAAAAACAAAATTTTAAATTACGTATATGGATATATTTGGAAGAAGTAAGCTTACATAAGGTGGAATCTCAGACAGCAGCATTAAAGACAAAAAAAAAAAAAAACAACAACAAAAAGCCAAACAAAAATAGTATCTGACATTTCTTATGTTGTATTATGTCACTGGGGGGATTTACTAATTGCAGTTATCAAAATTGTAACTTTATCACATGTTGTTTGGAAACATAATAAATAATATATAAACACTTCATCTGGCATTTCACTGAGTGATGTAAACAGTGTGTTTCAGATATATGCACCAATAGCATTTCTTTTACTAATAAATGTGTATGATATTAAAAATAAACATGTGTTGTTGCGGTGTCAGTGGACATTGCTTCCATGTAGTAGGGCTAATTAAGTCCCGACAGTGTTTCAAACTACATAACTTCACCACTATTCCTGTATAAAACGACTATATTCAATCTTCCCGGATATCTCTCATCTGCATAATGCATGATCCCCATGCACATAGAAGCACCATTTTGTAAATATATACAAAAAATCATGAAAGTCTGTAATGCAGCTTTATTCTTACCACACGTTTGTTTGCGGGTAAAACATAGCGGATGTTACCATAGCACCAGACGCTCTTATCTGATTGGTCAGCATCTGTGGATTTGATTGACAGGTCGGATCTATGCATTGCTGTGCTTTTCTTGAGAAAACAAGACTGTTGTTGAACAGAAATTACATATTTCTAAATTGTTATATTTTGAAACAATTTTCAATGAATTAAAAAGCATTTTTATGATATCGGTGAATCACAGAAACATTATAATAATTCTCTTACAAAGCTTCAAGCTGATTAAATGGGATAAAAAGTGAGAGATGTAATTATTTTGGAAAATATTATAAATTTGTTTTAATGTTTAGTATACTAATGGAAAATAGCTGTCAGTTTTGAATGATATGTGTTCCTTTTTAAATCATTGATTAAAACATCATCTCTGATTACTATAGCTGTATTGTGAGCCACTAAATTAAAACCTGTCTTGTAAGTTCAGCAATGTCCAATTTCATGACAGACTTTCAACAAAGTTTTTGCAGAGAAAGAAGAAATTGAGACTCGATGTCTGTGTATAAGTCATTTATTAGTGATATAAAGCCGACTGACTAAAGTTATTGTAATTTATACTTGACAGTCTTTCTCATTTCGTGTAAATATTTATTTTAATTTAAAAAAAGGAAGTACTGTATACACTTCCTTTAAGTAGTGTCCAACTTCAAGCAAGATAGATTCTTTTCTTCTTTTGCATAATGTGCCTGTAGATCAGGGTCTATGTTGTTTCTGGTTACTTGTATCAGTCTGCATAGATCCACATCTTCTGGCTACTTGTATCAGTCTGCATAGATCCACATATTCTGGTTACTTGTATCAGTCTGCATAGATCCACATCTTCTGGTTACTTGTATCAGTCTGCATAGATCCACATCTTCTGGTTACTTGTATCAGTCTGCATAGATCCACATCTTTGAGCACATGATGTGACAGCAAATTTGGGTGCTTACAGTTTGCAGACTTTTGTGTTATTTACTAGCCAGTATATACAGTACAGATTGTATTAATGGGGTTGATGCAGGGAGAAGTTTTACTGTGTATTGGCTGTATTAAGGAGATGTTTTAATGTGCGGTGGATGTATTACAAGGGTTACTGCAGGGAGAGGATATTTGTTTAGTGGTTGTATTAAGGGGGGAGGGGGGTTACTGTTTATTGGCTTTTTTATGGGGTTGTTGCAGGGAGAAGTTTTACTTGTATCGACTACATTTAGAGGGTTGTTGCAAAGAGAGGTTGTATTGTTTGGTTATATTTCAGGGGGTTATTGCAGGAAGAGATTTTACCGTGTAGTGGCTGTATTAAGGGGGTTGTTGCAAGGAGAGGTTATATTGTGTAGTGGTTATATTTCAGGGGTTGTTGCAGGAAGAGTTTTTACTGAGTAGTGGTTGTATTATGGGGGTTGCTGTATGGATAGGTTTTCCTGTGTAGTGACTGTATTTTCAGCTTGAGTGCATAATGTTCATTTGTGAAAGGTAGACCAAAATGATACATTGTGAAGTCATTTATTTCTGGGCCATCAATTTTCATGGTTTTATAAATAATGGCATTGCAAAGGGATCATAATTTCTGTCAGTACTTGAATTCATAAATTTGGAAAGGGGTCCTGTTTTTGTCAGTATTTAAAATTCCTAGATTGGGGAAATGGTGACCTTAATTTGTCCACAAAATGGGCATTGTTCATTTGGATTTATAGTTTACAGCAACCATAAAATCTGAAGAAAAACAAGATGGCAAAACATGAAGAAAAATAGAAAAATAATTTTTACATGTATTTTTTAATGGAAAGAAAAAATCAACAAATTTTTCCTTTAAAAGATTTGTTGTCTTCATAACAAGGAAGCAATACAACAAAGAAAAAAACATAAACTAATGCTGATAGTCACAACGAACAGTAAAGTGTGGCATACATTTTATGAGAAAAATCAAAATAAGATTACAACTGACTGATTATTTATTGCCCACAGGAAGAAAGCAATGATATTTCTCTCGTATTGACAAATTGAAAGCAAGCGGAAGAAAATCCAATTGAGATTGGCTATTTCATATTGACTCGGATGTAATTTAACAGAGTTTGATGTTTAACTGATAAGAAACGTGTTTTACTCCCATCTGAAAGAAGCTATTATGATTAAGCAATAAGAAGAGAACTCCAATTAAGGTTTAGCCCTTTCCCTGTTCAAAAGGCACTTTGCATAGTATATATGTATGAAAAGAGAGAAGGATTACAACTGGCTGATTATCTATTGCACACAGGAAGAAAGCAATGATATTTCTCTCATATTGATAAATTTAAAGCAAACAGAAAAAAAATATTAGTTATATCCAAGTCAGAACATAACAGACACTTAAAAGATAGCATAATGTATGTATAAAATCAATTTAATAGTCAGTTACTTTAAAACTTAAGATATAAAATGACATGGTTTTTTATGTTATGTTTGTATAATGAAATAATAAGACTAGTTGACTATATATATGGCATGTACTGAGATAAAAAAAAATTGTTGGCTAAGAAAACATCAAAGGGCTTCAAAACTCATTTTAAAATGCATGACTGTGGTGTTTTGTTATGGTGCCAGACTATTAGGAGAACTAATTAACGATAATATTTAAAGGTATGTTTTGTGAATTCCTTTGTCCATTTGTTAATAAACACCAGTAGATACTGTAATGACAATAAGAGAGCTTATTCATCAATCATTGTATTTTTTCACCAACAATTAATTATTAATATTTGTAAAAAAAAAAATGGCAATATGGTATTATTGATCTCTTTTTACATTTGTCCTCACTAAGATGTCTCTCATATTATAATGGATTATATACATGCACACATCAGTGCCGAGACAAAGGTGAAGATTGAAACCACAAAGACATCATTAGGCATCGCAGGGCATATGACAAAGTTAATACAATCATTAGACATTTCAGTTAATCGCTATTTTAAAGCAGAGCTTCGGAAGTTGTGAAAAGATTGGATGATGGCAGGAGAGCACAGCTTCACAAACACAGGGCATATGTGGCATGCTACATATTCCCAGGCTGCTCATTGGGTTAAAGATGCATGGGACAGGTTTCCTGAATCTACTTATGTGAATGGATTCGCTAAAGCAGATATTGTCAGCAGGATAGAGAAGCCAGATGAGGATGATGAGATGGCGAAAGATGGTAATGAGAACATTTCCAACAATCTAAGCCCAGAGATTGCCGCCATTTTTCATTCCCTCACAAAAAATTCTGATGAAGACTTCAAGGAATTTTCAGATATTGGAGAAGATTAAGTGAGCTCTTAATCATTATTTTCTTAATTAGAACATGAAACAGTTCTACTCTAGGTATTAAAATGAGTTACAACATCGATGTGCTTTCAATTATACATGTTAAATATAAATTATTATAAAACTGTTTGTGTAAATTTGATACTACATTTCATAGATATTTAAAAGCATAATAAAAAGCATTTGTTTGTAATTTTCTGTTTTCTGTCTGTACCAGCCCAGCTCTGAATTTTGTGTTGTATATGAATGCCTCAGGAAGAGAGACTTGTGGGAGTCTGTAAGGTTGTGATGTGTCCGACACCTGTATGTGGAGTCATAAGGGGTTGATATAAGGTATATAAAGGACCCAGATAACCGAAACTTGACAAGTCTGATCCTTAGGATGCCATGATAACAAACATCAGCCGATACTCTATGCATACATAGTGGCCCTTTGTGCCATAGGAATACTTCAGGAAGAGAGACTCTGGGTAGTTTGTAGGGTTGTGCAGATTGTCAAACATCTGTATGAGGAGCTGCAAGGGCTGATGTGAGGTGTATGGGGACACATAACCGAAACTCAATAAGTCTGATCCTGAGGATTGCCATGGTAACAAACCTCAGCCAATACTCCACACACAGGCATCGGAAGTGTGTATGAAGTATATGGGCTAATAGTTGAATATAATAAAGTACTGACAAATGTGGGTTCAAGCAAAGTTGTGAATGCATGAACTTGGGCAATGCGCCCAAGAATGGAACTGGAACAGTATGCTATGCAAGAAATGCCCCAATTAAATGACATGGTGGATGGAGGGGAGGCGGATGGTTGTTTCCGCAGATAATTTAAGTGCACCATCAACACTGAAAAGCACTTATTTCTACAGGCATCCAAGCTGCTGAATTACTGCTTCAAATCAGCTGACAAAATTTAGACCACATGCTCTAATTTGTTCATCCGATTGGTTCAACATGACAACATATCTAAATTTAGTTACTCTCTTATTAACATATATTGTTATAATGACATAGAGGTACCCAAACATTAAGCCAGAGAAGAATGCATAGTGTGTTATTCAAACTATATTTAATCAATTAAATAAGAATATATTAAAACATAATAAAATGTATTTTTATTTATATTTTGTTTGTAACGTTTCAGTTTTCAATCTGTTAATTTTCTTCATATTTCTGATTTCCCTATGGATAGTCTCATTTTTCTATTATTAGCCTCACTGAGTTTATCTCATTTGTGGACTCTTGCACTTAAGACTGGTTTCAACTGGAATAATCAGGTTAACACTTTAGACCTTTAATTAACATGTAGATATCATGCACAACCATGTGGTTCTATATCAATGGATATCATAATTAAAACAAGCATGGTCTGTTTATTTAGCAGTGTCAATTGATTACAGAATATAGCCATGCCTTGTACAGGAGTAAAATCACAAGCATGTTAGCATCCATGATGCAAATTTCACAATTGTAGGAAATTTTGGAATATCATACAGTGATACCATTAATATTCATGAAACGAAGTTACTGGTGTAAAATACGAAGCCAACTTATTGACCAGGCCTCATCTTATACCCTGAATCGACTTATATATGGATGAAGGAAGGAAAATTTACAAAATTGTTAAATTTGATCAATACATGTCAAATCGACTTATAGGCTAGAAACTACGGTAATCAATTAATCTGGCTTGGAGATCAAGAGTCTCAAAAAAATAGGTGGTTTTTCATAGCATTGGTCTTTCAAAATATATTTTATTCTTAAAGATAACATGGGCCTTGACTATTTATACTTTAGTACATGGTAAATAATTTATTTCTTTTTCATCATTTGCCTAATTTTGGCCAAACCAGTTTCCTAATACAAATTTGCAATTCTTCTGGTAAGTCCAGTAACAATTCATGCTGCCATACATTGGAGTTTTTCTAATCAATTTGACCATTTCCATAGATTTTTTCTATGCAACATTGAATGGTGGGATCATTTCTGTCACCTGTATAACAAAAAACAGCAGATGTTTTCCTAATGTTTGGGAAATTGCTCTTTTGTTGATGTTTTTCTAATGTTTTGGAATCGCTCTTTTGTTGATGTATATAATAGTAACCATAGTGACTTTCTTAAATTACAGAAGCTGTGACCTTGAAAATTAAATTACTAATGTGATACTATTTGCTTAGGAATAGGAATGTTTTCTTCTGGGTACAAGAATATCTTGTTCTAGGATATGAATAAATTGAATATTGATTTTGTTCTAGGATTTTAATAAATTGAATATCTTGTTCTATGATATGAATAAATTGAATATCATGTTCTAGGATTTCAATAAATTGAATATTGATTTTGTTCTTGGATTTCAATAAATTGATTATCTTGTTCTAGGATATGAATAAATTGAATATCATGTTCTAGGATTTCAATAAATTGAATATTGATTTTGTTCTTGGATTTCAATAAATTGATTATCTTTTTCTAGGGCTTTTTCAAAATGGAATATCTTCTAATATTTATAAATAAATTGAACATTTTGGTTCATTTTGCTCTGAAATAGTGGCAACTAATACTGGGTGGTACGATGAATATCAATGTTTAAAAAGTTGTTGGATTGAGGCTCTGTGTTAGGAAATGTGTTAAAATTGGAGGTAATAATGGAGGAGGAAAATATTCCTCAATATTGGAGAGAACAATGGTGGGATTGACCTTAAAATTCCTAAAACCAATATGACCATTTACAAAATCATAAAAAATAAAAACTGTCATGCTGCTTTTTATGGGATATCTTGGAGAGAATTTGATGTGTGGGATACCAGTATGGCCATCCAAAGAAGGGCAAGCATCATTTAAGGTCACCCCCCCCCCCCCAGAGAAATGTGCGATGTGTGTGCTACTGATAATGTCATCTTAAGACTAGCATGCAAATGGAATTATGGTAAGGTTCCAAACCACAAAAAGGTGCTAGTTGGTAAGGAGCAAGTGATGCATCATTTATTTCACAATGGAAACAATATCCATCTTACTCCCATAGGAGTAATAAAGTTGATGAAAAATGCAGATGCATTCATTCATTTTGGTCTGGATTTAATAGCCACATTACAAACTCCAATAATCATTCTATACCCAAGTAGGTTTAAATTTCTAGAGATCCTATGGTCAGCCCATTAAATACAATTGATGTTGTGAGATCAAGTATTTAACACAGGAATGTAAGCAAAGACAGACAGACAGTTTAGTGCTGTCAGTGTGTCATAGATTCAAGGAATAGATTTGCAAATGGAAATCAGGACAGCTCAACTCCGATGTAGACTCAGTCACTGTATTCAACTGGTGGACCAGTTTAACCGCCTGAGTCTGTCATATAGACTTAGCAACAATGAACAAAAGGAATTTTACCTCGTTGATGATAGTTACTCTACATGTAGTAGTTTACAAAGTTATTGTATATGATCCTGTGTAATTATTTTTTCTGATTGTAGCAATATCATATGCACTCATATCTCTTCTAATTACAATGAAAGTTTAATAATATTAATAATTAGGGTGTAACAGCAAGTGTTTTGTTAAATATGATATGAATGGGTTGAAAACATTGTTTTGAATGAGTTTTAACAGAATGGTACTGTCAAATTTGGTCTGTTATCTGCATCTTCCTTACAACTACATTTATGAATAGTAACTTTTACCTCATGTATGAATAGGCATTACTTTTACCTTTTGTATGAATAGACATTTTTCCCCCTTATATATGAATAGATATTACTTTTATTTCATGTATGAATATGCATTACTTTTACCTGATTTATGAATAGGCATTACTTTTGCCTGACTTCTGTCTAGGCAGTACTTTTACCTCGTGTATGAATAGGCATTACTTTTACCAGATTTGTGAATATGCATTACTTTTACTTGATTTATTGAATGAATAGGGATTACTTTTTTCTGATATTTGAATAGGCCTAATTTGTAGATAAGCATTTCTTTTACCTGATCTGTGAATTGACATTAGTTTTGCCTGATTTGTGAATAAGCATTACTTTTACCTGATTTGTGAATACAGGTAGGCATTATTTTTGCCTGATTTGTCGCTATAGCA
Organism: Unio delphinus; assembly: GCA_029339505.1. NCBI lineage: Eukaryota > Metazoa > Mollusca > Bivalvia > Unionida > Unionidae > Unio > Unio delphinus. The sequence continues at coordinate 14,065,938 of JAQISU010000106.1, read as the reverse complement.
TTACTTTTACCTGATCTGTGAATTGGCATTAGTTTTGCCTGATTTGTGAATAGTCATTACTTTTACCTGATTTGTGAATAGGCATTATATTTGCCTGATTTGTCGCTATAGCATTACTTTTACCTGATTTGTGAATTGGCATTACTTTTGCCTGATTTGTAGATAAGCATTTCTTTTACCTGATCTGTGAATTGACATTAGTTTTGCCTGATTTGTGAATAAGCATTACTTTTACCTGATTTGTGAATACAGGTAGGCATTATTTTTGCCTGATTTGTCGCTATAGCATTACTTTTACCTGATCTGTGAATTGGCATTAGTTTTGCCTGATTTGTGAATAGTCATTACTTTTACCTGATTTGTGAATAGGCATTACTTTACCTGATTTGTAAATAGGCATTATATTTGCCTGATTTGTCGCTATAGCATTACTTTTACCTGATTTGTGAATTGGCATTACTTTTGCCTGATTTGTAGATAAGCATTTCTTTTACCTGATCTGTGAATTGGCATCAGTTTTGCCTGATTTGTGAATAGTCATTACTTTTGCAGTTTTCTTTGCAATACAGTACTCAAATTGATTATGACTTTTTGAAATAGCTGAGGCAGATGTTTTTATGAGTTGTTGACCAATCTGATAAAGCCAATATCTGTCATAGTACACCACTCCCTCGATAACTCGTGCACAACGGGGTCCAAAAACATCGACCGCACTATAAGCGAGGGTGCGAGTTACCGAGGGACCTATAAAAAAAACTAATAAAGTGATGGGAGATCGACAGAGGCGAAAGGGGGAAGGTGCATTGTTAAATACTCGTTTTATAATCGTGCTGAGAATAACTGTGAATAAATATTTCTTTATAAAGGTGTTGTTCGTTTTTCTTTATAAATTACCTTTAATTTCTTGAAACAATATCTTGTAAAGATCGTAAAAACTAGTGATGGGAATCGGTCAGAAATTCATAATCGATAATCGGTTCCCCTTAACCAACTGATCATCGATTATAATCGGTTACTAAGAACAAATTTTAATTTTTGTTACAGTTGTATCTTTGATCAAGAGTTCAATATGTTTATAAATGTACAGGATTAATCTCTTTTAATGACATGTATACTTTAAAATGACAATAATATTACATCGTGTATTACTTTTGTTCTACAACTTTGTTACATGAACGCAACTTTTTATGGCTGATCAGTTATATGTAACTGAAATACTGCTAAAATCTCCTGAAATTCTTTTGTTTATAATGTGATGTGTTTATACTTTAAAGTATTGAAGGACATGATTTTCTTGTTTGTCATTGTTTATAAATACTACAAAAGATGTTGCAATTTCACTGCAACAAATCAACAAAATGTGTTTAAATTTATTAACTCAACAATTTAACAACTTGACCATGTAATAATGACTATATGTTCCTAATTATGAATCGTAGGGTTTTTTATTTGTAGTTATGAAGAGATTAATAAATTTCAGGTCAACTTTAGTAACTGGGACTTTTACTAACCTTTGTGCTTTGCATACACCTAAAAAGTAGTCTCCCTTTACACACAATCGATTATGGAGTTTCACAATCGATTATCTTATTTTTTTGCTCAACCAACTGATGATCGATTATAATCGATAATCGGAACAACACTAGTAAAAACAAACATTATTCCACGAGGTATCAATATTCTTAACATGTGTATCGCTAAACACATTGTGTATTACGTCACTGCATTTTTGTGTTGATTTGGATACATTCTAGTTTTATTGTTTGTTGAAAATGAATCAAGCTTTATTTTATCAAAAAAGATAACATTCATATCGAAAAACGATAACGTCGAAACTTGTGTTGATCTAAAACATAAAATTCTGCTATCACTAAATAGATACATAGATAGATTGATTAGATAGATAGATAGAGTAAAATGTAAAAAAAAAATTACAAAGATAAACCATTACCAACCATAAATTTAATGGGTCTAAACGTCAGACATGTAAAAAAAAAATAATTAAAAAAATATTTAAATCATCCGATAGCATAGACCAGCCTCATCACAATTATAAACTTGGTCGTCTGTATATCCATCACGGGTCAGATTCTCTCGGAGTTGGTTGGGATAACTAGATGAGGCCGCCTGATTTGCTGAGCGTTTCTCTCCCGACAAAGAATTTTGTTTTATTCCATGTCGGCGCTGGAATCTCCAAAGCCATCCATGGCTTGCCATGAAATCTGATTCAGTATCCATAGTTTTTGCCATTTTCTCTGCCTGGACCTTGAGAATTGTTCCCGAAATCTGAACACTTTGTTCACGTTGTTGTGTGAACCAGGTGTACACAGCATCATCTAATTCTGTGTCGTTTGCAGTGCGTGCCTGTTTCCGTTTAAATCCATCATCAGAATCAACTTCATGCAAATAATCCCGAAATTTCTGCTCATCCTTGAGCCAACCTCTGAGTGTTGACTCGGCAAGTTTAAATTCACTACAAACTTTTGATCTTGATTCACCATTACGAACCCTCTCTATGACAGTAAGCTTTTCATTCACCGAGTACGCCTTTCGCTTGATTCCCTTGCTCTCCATGATCCCATTTACAAATGATTAGGATAAATTATTGATTACTATATACTTTAATGACAATAAGTACATACTATTTGAAACCATGTTCGATTGGTCCAACTAATTTGATCAATGTTGAGACACGATATTGACCACAAGAGTTTATGCATGTAGGATTTGCATTCCATTGAACTTTTGTATTGTACGTCTTTTACCTGATTTGATACAAAAGACCGCCTTATAAAACAAACCAGGTGTATTTTAATTGAGTTTTACAATGCAACAAACACTTCCCCAAGTCGTCGATCAAAACGAAGCCGGCATTTAATTAGGTTCTCACAGATGTGCTCGTGGGCATCGATGTGACGGTCAATTGACTCTTTTCATGTTTGAATAGAAGAGAACATGCAACGATTATACTGCTTACATCGCAACACAATGAAAAGATTAAAACACTAATTTCCCCTATACATATACAGTATTATTATTTACAGTGAACTGAGAAAATATTTTTCCTGATAAAATCTAACAAGATATGCGATTCCTTATTAAAACCTGAAAATTTCACGATGTTGATTCTAACTTTTCGGGCACTAACCGTCATTTTCGGCGATAAAACGGGCGATATATCAAGGTTTCATTCACCAGTTCTGATCACGATTTTCTTCATTTTTAAAAAATATTTTCTGTAAAAAAACGGGATCCACGCCGGACACCGCGTTATAAGCGGGTTCGCGAGTTATCAGGACGCAAGTTATCGAGGGAGCGGTGTATGAAGTTAGTGAGACATATACGAAATTCATTGAGACACATATGAAGTTAGACATGTATGAAGCTAATGAGACATGTGTGAAGTTCATTGAGACATGTATGAAGTTAGTGAGACCTGCATGAAGCTAATGAGACATGTGTGAAGTTCAGTGAGACACATTTTAGATAAATGTTTACTATATTACATTTAGTAACTACAAATACAGTAAAACATTGATTATCTGAGCACATTGGTGGACACATTTTGTTCAAATAATCAATCATCTGTATGTTCAATTTTTTTAATAAAAATGTTCAATTGTGAGCAGAAGTATCTGGATATATTTAGTATATGTAACAGTAATTAAATAAATGTTAACATTTTATAGACATGTTTAAGGAAATTTAGGTGGGTGGGGGTGGGATAGGTAGTTGGTGGAGTCATGATTGGATGAATATTGTAATTTTGAAGAGCATAGACCATGCTTGAAGGTGAAGCTGTACTCTTATTACATAAAATCACATAGCAGAATGAAAAGCATATTATGAAAGTCTGGAGCAAAAGGAGACCATTGCTGTTACAGTAACCCACTCCATGCAATTCTAGCATTCCATCCCAGGTTACATGATCACAGCCTACTCTTGCATTGAAATCACCATTGGAACATCAGCAATAACATAAAGAAGATCCGCATAGAACTTGACCATCACTGTGTTGGTCATGGTTGGAGCATAGCAACTAATGATGGTAAGGTGCTTTCTTCCAGAAAAGAGGGGGAGTTTCATGGTCATGAGTCTGTCACTTACTCCATTGGGAGGTCAAGCCAATTTGCTGATTAGTGCTATCTTCACTGCAAAGCCAACACCAGACCCAAGGATGTCTTCACTTCCTCAGCCACTCCAAAAGATAGTGTATATGTAGCCCCTTTCACATAGTTTGCCTCATCCTGCAAGCCAGATCTCGCTCAAGGCAGCATTGTCCATGTTGTATCTGGTGAGTTCCTTTCCTATTAGGGCAATTCTCCTCTGGGATCTTTCTGCATCATCTCTGTCCAGTAAGGTGCGCACATTCCATGCGCCAAGTGTGAGAGGAACAATCATCATTTTCTTCTTTGTATTTTGACCACTTGATTAGGGTTCCCGCCAGCTGCGGTATGCTGGCTAGGGAAGTGTAGAGCAGGCAGTGTTTAGGGCACCTTTTCTAGTCCCTTCCTCATGCCAGGGAGATAAGCAGTGCATTCCTGAAGATGGCTGCTCAATCACTCAGTTGGCTGCTGGACTCCACTGCTGCTCCATGTTAGTGTTGAACGACCCTAATGGCCTGAGTCGCCTGTATGCTGGTTTGCAGCTAAGACTGCCAGTGTACCCACACCTGCTGCTTCATAGCTTGCCTATCGCCACAGAACTTTAATGGGTGATGAAATGGTATAGATGGATGACAAGAAGAATGACTTGCAAGGTGTATGTGAGGAATAATTGCGCAGTTTGTTGAGACCTCACTATCACCCCAAACCATCTGATTCCAGCAGCATGACAGCATTGAGACAGACTGAGAGTTGAGTGCAGTGGATGTCGTTGAGCTCTTAGCGCTGCATGGCGTTTTGCTGGGAATTACCTTTCTGCCCATTGACCAGCTGGTGGTTCCTCCACGCTGGCTGCCAAATCCAGTCTTCATATGCTATGTAGACAAAGCCTAATTCACCAAGGGTTTAAGACCCATCGGCTATCCTCAGCCTCCCAGGACACCCTGTATTACACCCCACAATATACAGTGCAACCTGCCAAAATGATCATCTACCATTACCACCATATCTAGGACAACATATAGTACAATCTGCTGTAATGATCATCTCCCATACCTACCATATCTAGGACAACATACAGTACAATCTGCTGTAATGATCGTCTCCCATACCTACCATATCTAAGACAACATACCATGACGCGGTCAAAATTTTCCCTTCTCTTCATTGTGAGTAACTATTACACTTCCCTTAGGCAATCTCCTCCCTTATACAGCCAGAATTGTTTTTCCTCAAGATCTATGGTAAAATAGGTTGAAATGTATGTACAGCTGATTGAATCATTCATTTGCAACAATTTCCAATATTTTGGCCATTCCAAATAAAAGGCCCCTTTAAAACCAGCTAAAGAAAGGTGGTGAGATGTAGACATATGACAGACAAAGTTACACATAAATACTATTATAAGGGTTGGTGGTGACTTGACTAGCAATTTTATTCTAAACTAGTCATCAGCACAGAATAAAACCAAATGGAACATTTTGTATACATGTGAGGGCTGGGGTAAGTCTGTGCTATTAGTTAAGTGCTAAGATTTACATGTTTGTAAAGTTGGTGAATTCTTGATAATATCTGCTTTAATTTATAATATTTTAGAAACAAATTTTTGCTGAAAAAGTGAAATGGCCACAACTACCCACATTCACAATAGTTATGACGAAGTCCTAGTATCCTGATTTTTTCCCTCATTTTTCATTTAAGATTGCTAGCGTAAATGGATTAGGAGAAGCAGTCCAGTGGATGTCTGAACTTCTTTTGAAGCTTATTGCCTGCCCCAAGCCTCTGGATAAAACATGTGGCAGACTGGTTACCTACAGTTTCCAACTTTGCCTCAGATGTATCCATAGCAACAGCAGTTTTGTGTCATTAGCAAGGCTCATCCTTGAGCTTGGAACATTGACTCCACAGGTAACACAAACACATTGAGAAAGTGTGAATTTTTTATGTCTGAGTCACTTAATTTTAATCATCTATCCAGTTTAAAAATTTTAAGAAATAAAATTTTTATTTAAGTTTGTCCTCACAGTGGGAAAACGTAAATTTTAATATAATTATATGTGTATACTATACATTTGGTAATTGTGATTTATTTGTTTGAGAAAACATTGGTTTTTTTGGGGGAATCTTGTAATTCTTGTATATATCGTATTTTACATGATAAATTTCATAATTGAAAATTATGTGTCTGAGAGAGCATGTTTTTTTTACCATTGATACCTTAAATCCTGTATATTGTAGTTTATGCAATGCGTTTGGTATATTGTAATTGATGTGTCTAAGAAAGCATCGATTTTGTTTTGGGATTTTCTTTATTGTATTTTATGTAGTGCATTTGGTAATTGTAGAATGTATGTGTCTTGAGAGAGTGTTATAACTCTATGGCCTTAAAGTTTGTAACAGAAAGTGGCAGAACCAACAGGTGATGCACAGATAGTTTTGAATAAGTTGATATTAATATATTTAATTACTTGTATATAAATGATACAGTTAAGCTGCCTAATTACTTGACTTGTATATAAATGATACAGTTAAGCTGCCTAATTACTTGACTTGTATATAAATGATACAGTTAAGCTAATTACTTGTATATAAATGATACAGTTAAGCTGTCTAGTTACTTGACTTGTATATAAATGATACAGTTAAGCTGTCTAATTACTTGTATATAAATGATACAATTAAGCTGTCTAATTACTTGACTTGTATATAAATGATACAGTTAAGCTGTCTAGTTACTTGACTTGTATATAAATGATACAGTTAAACTGTCTAATTACTTGTATATAAATGATAAGGTTCAGTGTCTAATTTCATTTCTCCAGTAACCTATAGTTGGTCAAAGGGGTACCACTGATGACTTTGCAACAATTGCTCTCCATTGTTTCCTGTACTCCACTGCAATATGGGACTTTGTGAAGTCCATGCATGTCCTCTGATATTATCTTCACATCTCTTATTGTGTCAACCTCAATTTGTCTTTCCTTTCACAGTGCCTTGTATGACTGTCTTTGACTGGCCAGACAAGTGTGATCATACCATCTTAGTTTGCATTTCTTTTCAGTAGAATTGCATTAACATTTAAATTACAGTTAACATTTTAAATAAAATCTAACAAACAAATTTTCTGAATATTGTCATAATGAGTAAAATCCATATAGTGATGTTTGTGTGTGTGTGTGTGTGTGTGTGTGTGTGTGTGTGTGTGTTGGAGTTTTAATGTAGCTTTAACAATTAGGCAGTCATATTGCTACAAAGTCTGCAGTGTGTTAATTTTTAGTGATGTCTAGCATTGAAATATCATGCCATTAACATATAGCATTATGCCCTGCCTAGTCATATTATCCTGGCAACTAGGCCTACCAGTTCTAAGACTAACCTCTTAATGCCGAGCACCTAGCAAGGTAGATGTTAGTACCATTTTTATATGTCTTTGGTATAACTTGGCCCGGGATTGAACCCATGACCTCCTGCATCCAAGGTGGATGCTCTAGCCACAAGGCCACTAAATTGGTCACCTCAGTGATGTAATCTTGGATCTATTTCGCTTTGTTACTTGATTTTGATCAGCTCTGGAACATTTTTGTTTATCATCAGGATCTTAACAAGATCAAGCATATTAATGAGGTAATCTTCCATCTGATTGACCCACCTTTTTAAAGTCATATTTTATATCTCTTGGTTTTATTCATCATCATTTTGGAAGACTTTGATTAAGGGCAAGAAGCTGTACATATTAATTATGCTTTCATCTTTAGGAATAATTTTTATAAAGATACCAATAAATATGTATGATAAATAATGTTTGAGATAGTTTACACAGAATGGATCCTTATAGTATTTCTAAGTGAAATGGTCAGCTGTTAAGTTATGTAAGCCAGGTAAGCAATATCAGACCACTTGGGTTTCTTGTTAGCTTTACTGACTGAAGACCAAAGTTTGGCTACCTATTTGCCATTAGCTGTGTTTCCAACAAATACTTGTCCTAAATTACTGTGAGGAAAGTCATGAAACTTGGCATAGGTTCATCATGAGGGTTCGTTGTCCATGGTGTCCTCAGACACCCAAAATGGTCACTATGAAGACCATCATGAAAGTCTTATTATCACCATTTCTTCTGACAAGATGGTCTTAACTACGGTATCTTTTTTAGTAAAAGACTTCATATTGTATGTAGCTGGTTCTTAAATGAAAATGGTGTTCATATGACATCCAACACTGCATTCTATCGAGGCTCTTCCTTCATGACATCCATCATATTGACACTGGGTTTTCACTAATAGACTTCCTGTGTACCTGGATAGTCCCTGCTGAAAAATACTACTAATATTACATCCAGCATGTCCACAATGGTTGCAGTCTTGACAAATTTGATTGTCCCCTTTTTTCTTGAATGAATGTTGTATTAAGATAGGCTTTTCACTACAAGACTAATTATGATATGTAGATGGTCCTAACAGTATAACATCCAACAACTTCAAAATTTTAATTTTACCTTGTCCTCCAGAACAGATGGTGGTATTGATATGGGTTTTCACTAGAAATACTTTTTATGATATAGGTGGTTCTAGATGAAAATGGTGCTAGGATATCATTTATTGCTACAGTACTATTCTTATTTGTTATAATGACATCTATTTTCTCACCTTCAACACGCCCTCTTCCGGAATGTAAGCAAATAGGGACACAGGTTTTTCATTACTACTTATGAACAAGATGTAGTTTTCATGAAATGACTTCCCATATTTGTTTGATCCGAAAATGAAAATGATTCAGAATGATCGGACCAGGAGAAAATGTTCCGAGCTAACCTTGAGTCATGGTGGTTTAGTGGTTGGCATGCTGAAATAATCAGAAAGGTGAGAGTTTGAATTCCACAATCAAGCCATGGCATTAGGCAAGGCACATTTCTCCATGTATCTTTGCCAGATATAACCTTCATGTATTGCTGTGGTATAAAACACTAAATCAAGCTGATCTGACCTCCATCATGGCTTCCATGTTAGCCATCTTGAAAATCATATTATTACTACATGTACGTCTTATCAATGGAAGATGGTAATGAGTATTTTCAATGAGTTTCTATGATGATTTACCATTGTTGTGCCTAAATATAAATGATGGAAATATAATAATCACCACGTGACCACCATCATAAATTTCTTCCAGAATGGATGTTATATTTATATAATGTTTCCAGTGAAATATTTTATTATGATATGCAGTTTGTCCAAAGTAAACTGAGACCAATCTAACCTCAATAAATAAATCTGCATGCAAAACACATTTCCTTCTTTACTAGGATCATAGTAGAATTACATTAATCAATTGTAAAATTAATGTGGATTCTGATTTTCAGACCCCTTATATAATATTAATAAGCCACATAGCACCAAAGGAGCATGTGGTATGATTCTGCATCAGTTGTGAAGTGTCTTAAAAAGCATTGAACCGATTTCAGATTTTATAGGAATCATTCTAACCGAAATATTTAAACTTTTGTACAAATGATGCCAATCTACTATCAAATATGGCTGTCATTACTAAAAAGAAAAAAAAATCTTTAAAATACTTTTGTAAAACTTGCACAATAGAATTTGACAGTAGAATTGTTGTCCATTTGCCATCCAGTATGGAAATCTTTATTAAACAGTGAAACGTCTCTAAATGAATTCTTCTGAAATTCATTGCTCAACAGAAAGTATCTTGGCATTAAGAGAGAGCTTTCAGATTGGAACTGATGATGTCCATTATTCGTCCAAGATGCCCACTGTTATTAACAATTAAAAATAACGACTTTGTGAAACTTTTCTCAAAATATCTTAAATTGTTTGGTTCAATTTTGATAAATAAAAAGCATCCTGACATGAAGATTTATACCCTGAAGCTAGCTGGGAACATACAAGTGTGTTCTGTCTATTTGGTAGTCCATCCATGCATCATACTTTCGTTTCTGGCACATAACTCCAAAACTATTTATGAAATTTTGTTCATATTATATAAGATCAGTTGTCTAGATATGCCTTATACTATTCGTCGTAGCTTCTCGTGGGTCGATGGTTCTTTCCGGGGTTTTTCCCGGGTTCTTCCTCCACCAGTAATACTGGCCACCATGTATAGCCTGTCATGTGCTGAAAAATGGTGTTAAACCCCAAAAAACATAAACATAAACATACTATTCATCTGTTTATTTATACATGTAGATATATTTTTAATAATTTTGTCCATTAATCTAATTCATCATATTTCTGTGTTCTGGGTCAAAACATCAAAACAGTATACCATCTATACTCATTTATAAGTCAAGTCTAACTGCAAACATCAAAGATCCTGACCTGCTGAAGCCTAATAGGTCATGACCTGCTGTAGCCTAATAGGTCATGACCTGCTGTAGCCTAATAGGTCATGACCTGCTGTAGCCTAATAGGTCATGACCTGCTGTAGCCTAATAGGGGTGCAGATCAGGGTCTATTTTGTTTGTGTCATGGATAACTCTTAACAAATTGCACAGACCTAGATCTTCTGGTGCGATATGAGCTGTCAGGTCTGGGTCTCTGCAGTTTGAAATTGGACTCAACTTATTAGTGAGTAAATTTGGTAAGTTATCTATTATCTTTCTGAGATGCATCAGTTCCATTCGTAAATATCTTTCAGTAGATGCCACTAAAACACTTGTGTTTTCATTAGTTCTTTCAGGACTGGACTATTGTAACTCAATTATGTCTGGTTCATCACAATATTTACTCCAGAAACGTCAAAAAGTTCAAAACACAGCTGCACGGATCATCTTTAGAGTACCTTGATCAGAGCACACCTCACCACTGCTCTGTACCCTACGCTGGCTATCAATTCGATACAGAATCAAATACAAAATTTGTTCTCTTTGCTATGTTTCACTAATAGACTCCAGTCCAGCATACCTATCCAGCCTCACCCATGTGTATACTTCAGCTAGATCCTTACGCTCTTCTTCTGACAATCGTATACTCATTGTTCCCACTGTGAAAACGAAGTCATATGGACAACATTCTTTTGCATACCAGGGCCCGGCAACATGGAACGAATTGCCCATTGAAATTAGACACAAAGACACAGTGGTCCCTCTGAAGAGTGCTCTTAAAACTCACCAGTTTCGACTGCAGGGACAAACTTAGAGACCTAATAATGTTTTGTATCTTAAATGTTTTCAACATGTTTTTATGTTTTTCTATTTCATTGTTTTTTGTCATTTGTTTTTCTGTAGTGTAGTCATATCATTATAGATGGTGTAAAGCGCTTAGAGCTTCGAAAGATTAGGTGCTATACAAAGTCCTCATTATTATTATTATTATATTTAGTACATATTTCAGAATAATGGTTAATATGTGTCTTTTGCTATTTACAATATGTCAATTTCAATATTGGTAGTGTTTTTGTCCAATTGTCTGCTGATCCATCTATCCTTAATTTACAATTTCATTTCTGTTATTTGAATTCCTCACTGTCAAGATCTTTGTATGTTTTTGTTCTTTTTTCTGTCCATCCATCCATTACTCACTATTCTGTTTCCAAGGCAAAAACTCCAAAACCATTCAAGTTTCACACATATTAGACTAGTGGTGTTTATGCCATTTAGGAATTTACAGTTTTTAATACTTTTTCAGGGTTCTTCCCAAATACTTGGTGCATACAGAAATAGCGTTTATGTGATTTGAAAATGATCACTTTACATTATTTATTTCATATTAAAAGATAAAGAAAGTACAATATTGCTCATATATAAAAATATAAAACTCTTGAATCCAAAGAGAAGTTGAGCAAATTTATATCTCTTGAAGTACATTTCTGTTGACCATGCATTGTGTAGCTCTGCACAGTTTTTACTTTTGTTGTTTTTACTTTTGCTGTTGTTGTTGTAGGGTTTAATGCCTATTTTCAGAAAAAAAATAAGTTATTCATGTCGTCCAGTTAAAATGGTGGAGAAGGAACCCGGAAAGAACCACTAACCTACTGGCAAACTTTCTCACATAACCACATTAGCCGAATCAGAGACTCAAACCCATGCAGACAGGTGAAATGGCAGTGATCCGTAACAGTGAGCACTTTAGACCACTCGGCCACTCAGGGCGCCCACAGTACTTGTATTTTAGCTAGTAAATTATCCATTTTTATTGCAATGCATGCTCTGGATTTATGTTCAACCATAGAAAGAAAAATCACACTTTTAGTCTAGCATTAATAGACAACATAGTAACTATGCACCCCAAGCTTCTCTTTCCCCTGCTACATTTATAATAAATTTGCTTTTGATAGAAGCTATCCAGGTGAGGCATAAGAGTCCATCTTGGAGCTCTTGTCTTGTTTATATACACACATAGATATATTTATATTTGGGTCAACAGATTGGTTTTAAAGGTTCTCTTTTCACTTACAGTTGCTATGCAATGACCTAAACTTAGTGCTGCTTAGTGGAATTCTACTGGAGGCACCATCAACAGACTGTATGGCCATTCTCAAGACAGGTATATTGTATTGCTAAGAAAGTAAATGGTATGGACATTTTTGCCAAATTTGCATATGAAAATTGTGTGTGTGTGTGTGTGTGTGTGTGTGTGTGTGTATGATTTGGATTTTTAACATAGCTTTTAACAATTTTTTGGTCATATTGCTATGATGTCTTGCAGTGTGAGTTTGTAGTGACGTCTAGCACTGGGGCATCGTGTCATGATGTCCCACCCAGTCACATTATCCTGACTCCAGACTTACCAGTCTTAACACTAACCTCTTAATGCTGTGTGCCAAGTGAGCTAGCTGCTAGTAACATTTTTATTTTTCTATGACTGGCTGGGATTCAAACCCACAACCTCCTACATATGAGGCGCTCGATCTAACCAGTAGGCTACTGGAGTGATCTGTTCAATTGTAAATGAGGCAGTTATTAACATTAGGGTTAAGGATCAAGCAATTTTTTCAAAGGTGGAAAAAGTAGTAATGTCATTACACAAGAAATGAAAGTCTGCTTTTGTGTTGGTGTTACTGGTAATTTTTAATATATTTATCTGTTTTCTTGTAAATGTAATATATTCTGATGAAAAAAGTTATCATTTAGCTCATACGAGTTTCATTCTCATTAGGTTTATTGGTCATTTTTAAAACTTGTTTGTAAAGGCAGGCAAAGTTTTGCTTCATATGTCACTGAGAAAGCTATACAGTTTCTTTTGATTTCCTATTGATCATGGGCTTCTCAGATAAGATGAATATCTTTTAATCTTGACAAATTTAGCATCTTGCCAGATACATGACTTGTATTCTTTTTAAAGCACATGCAGAGCTGAGACTTGTATGTGTTAGTTGCCTTTTTACAGCCAGATGTAAGCTGTCAATCTATAGTGAGCTCATTGTATTGTGTACATTATTTATTATTGGAAATTGTTTTCAGTTTGTGATGATTTAAGTTGTAGAATCGTTTAAAGTGAGCATTGTACAATAATCTTTTATGTAACACAAATATGGGACAGAAGAATATAAACTTCTTTTTTAATTTTCTTGAATTGTGTCCATAAAACAATCTTAGTAATAATAATAATAAATAATAAAAAAATAGTATTCGTTGCACAGTATTTGTTGTATTTTATAAATTAAACCCATGTACAGTGGTCATTTGTGTACAATGGCCAGTTTTGCCTTTTCTCATTGATGGCCAATATCAACAGGTTTGACTGTCTTCATTCTTGTGGATAATGTTCACCATGTAGGTTCTTTTCCTGCTCAGTTGACTTTGCAGTGAATTTGCAGTGTGGTAATGGGGCATAACTGTCCCATGCATTAAGCACTTCTTAGTGATATAAGCTTTGATATATGGTTTATATGTAGCATGAGAAATTCCAGTCTAAGGTCAATAGCCACTGAATAAATGTGTTATGTTGTCAGGGATTAATATTAAAAAAGTGAGTCTACTGAAGGATTAAATGCCTGGATCAATAGAAGATGAATTATGCTTATTATGGATAAAAATGTCAGTCAGAATAAATGTATTAATTAGTAGCAAATGAGCCAGATGATCTGTCTATAAAGAGAAAAGCCAGCACTCCAGCATAAATATTGTCTGCATACAGTTCTCTGTCACCAGTCATGACACACAAAATAGGTGGAGAATAACTTCCTGTTGTTGTTGTTGTAGAGTTTAACGCGATTTATCAGTACATGATAGGCTATACATGGTGGCCAGTATTAATGGTGGAGGAAGAACCCAGGTAAAGCCCTGGAAAGAACCACAACCCACGAGAAGCTACTGGCAAGCTTTCTCACATACCCACAATTCCCAAATCTGAGACTCGAACCCATGCAGACAGAGGTAAGGTGACAGTGATCTGTAATGGAGAGCGCTTTAGACCACTCTGCAACTTGGGGTCCCGGAGAATAACTTGTTGGTTTACTCCACAAAGTAGAGAATATATACTGTACTCTCATTGGCATCAACATATGCACATTTGAAATCATATACAGCTTCACTGTTCTTACATGGCAACAATTTAGGGTTGGTTTCTTAGCACCTACCCCAATGTTGGGGGGAGGCTAACTTTGCACATCACAGCTCCAATCGCACAAGTGGTTTGGGCATCTGCATCATGTTTTGGGAGGTTTAGGATTCAAATCCCTGGCCAGTCATACCAAAATGGTACTAATAGCTGCCTCACTTGGTGCTCAGCATTTAATTGTATTAGCACTGGACGACCTGGTATCAGAATAATGTGACCGGGTGGGAACTTCTGTGGCATGATGCCCCTAAAATTCACAATAAACTGCCACAATGCAAACATTTAAGCTATAAGAATGAAACATTTTTAAAGCTATGTTGAAAATACAATTCACACATTCACACACACAGTATGCACATAAGATATACATTTTTGGTTGGTTTTTGAATTAAATTAATTTTTTTGTACTCTGGATACATAGAAGATATGTCTTGGCAAGTATTACCGTATACACAAAATGAGGTCAATACTTTAATAACAGACTTGTGTTGAATGTTATGTTTTAAGTTTACTTCTTAACCACAATAGATGATCTCATGCATTTCTATTAGTACCACACCATAAGATGTTCACAGCATTTCACATTTTAGTGTCTTAAGTTTTTGGATTTAGTGTATTTGTGTTTTTTTGCACTTTGTATGTATCCTGAATGATGAGACTTGGTGATGGGATTCATGTTGATGAGTACTATAACTTCATCACAATTGTAGGTCTTTATGATTCATATTTCATGCTTCACTGCCAAATGGCTTCAATCTTTTCTTAACTGTTCTTGCTTAAAGCGTTCAAATTTATGATTGTGTATGTCTCAACCAAACAAGTAGTAAAGAGTCATTGTGACCTACATTTCACTTTTTCCTGGGTTTGGCTACATATGAGGTTAAGTTTTGAATTTAGTTTTTGACAACACAAGTTTTTGGCATACTTTATCACATAATATGTATGGCTTTCCTATAGTATATACAGTTTCATATTTTTGATATTGCCACACATTAAAATATCACTTTATGTTATTCTGATTGGTCCAAATAAGCCCATGAAATTATTGTGTAGTATCCTTTTTACTGATTGGCTGGGATTGTAGGGAAACATTTTTATCTGACTAGCAAAAGGAAATTGAGGAAAAATTATCTCGGTTGTCTGAATAATGATATGTTACCCCCACAAGGGTTATGTCATGTATAACAATATCATAATGAGAAAAATGGTGAAAAACTACAAGACAAGAACAACAATAAGATGTAAAACTAAGGGTATTGCTTATTTGATGGTGGAGTGGGGTGAAGGGGAGAGGTATATCTGTAATATAGATATAGAATCCACCATATATACAAGCATGGTTTAAATATCAACTTGCAAAAGTAAATAAACTCACAGTATAGTTTGGACATATTAAATGGTTCTTCGGATAGAACTTATCCAGTCACATCATCTTTACACAGTATATATAGGATGGAAATCTGACTCGAAAAGAAATTTGTTTATGTCCTCTGTACAGTCTATTTATTGTTTCAGTCAAATACTGCAATAATCTGGTCACAAATGCATTGCAGTTAATCTGGGAATTTCTGCATCGCAGTAATCCTGTTTCACATAAAATTTGCAAGAATGTAATGTTTTGTTCTCATAGTGTTGTTTTGGTATAAACATGTACTTTAGGGCTTCAGTTTATCATATCAAACAATGTGGCATCACATCACATTAATCAATCTGATTTGAAAAATGATTTTGTTGTTATATTATGTTCTGTTTATTCAGATGGAAGCTTTTTCTTTGATTGCAAAAAAATACAATCTACTTAAGTTCAACTTTCTTTTGAATTATATTTTATGCACAGCAGCTGAAAAGTGCGCCTTCTGTTGGAATGAATGAAGTTATCCATTCTTCTTTTATCAAAATAATTTCCACTTAAATTAAAACTATGTGACAGAAAGAATCTCAAATGGGTAATGATTTAATATTAAATTTATGAAACTCATTGAATAAATTCAGTATTAAATCGCTATTCAGTTGAGGTCCTCTATGTATCCTATATGTATATTATTTTAATACTGTATGTTATATGCATATTATTCTAATACTGTGTGCTATATGCATACTATTCTAATACTGTATGCTATATGCATATTATTCTAATACTTTATTCTATATGCATATTATTCTAATACTGTGTGCTATATGCATACTATTCTAATACTGTATGTGTTGTGCATAGTATTCTAATACTGTATGCTATGTGCATAGTATTCTAATACTGTATGCTATGTGCATACTTTTCTAATACTGTATGCTATATGCATATTATTCTAATACTGTATGCTATGTGCATACTATTCTAATACTGTATTCTATATGCATATTATTCTAATACTGTATGCTATATGCATATTATTCTAATACTGTATGCTATATGTATACTATTCTAAAACTATGCTATATGCATACTATTCTAATACTGTATGCTATATGCATATTATTCTAATACTGTGTGCTATATGTATACTATTCTAATACTGTATGCTGTATACATATTATTATAATTATTCTAATACCGTATGCTATGTGCATAGTATTCCAATACTATATGCTATGTGCATAGTATTCTAATACTGTATGCTATATACATATAATTTTAATACTGTATGCTATATGCATACTATTCTAATACTGTATGCTATATGTATATTATTCTAATACTGTATGCTATATGCATAAAATTTTAATACTGTATGCTATATGCATACTATTCTAATACTGTTTGCTATATGCATACTATTCTAATACTGTATGCTATATGCATATTATTCTAATACTGTGTGCTATATGTATACTATTCTAATACTGTATGATATATGCATATTATTCTAATTATTCTAATACTGTATGCTATGTGCATAATATTATAATACTGTATGCTATGTGCATATTATTATAATACTGTATGCTATATACATATAATTCTAATACTGTATGCTATATGCATACTATTCTAATACTGTATGCTATATGCATATTATTCTAATACTGTATGCTATATACATATAATTCTAATACTGTATGCTATATGCATTCTATCCTAATACTGTTTGCTATATGCATATTATTCTAATAATGTATGCTATATGCATATTATTCTAATACTGTATGATATATGCATACTATTCTAATACTGTTTGCTATATGCATACTATTATAATACTGTTTGCTATATGCATATTATTTTAATACTGTATGCTATATGCATATTATTCTAATACTGTATGCTATATGTATACTATTCTAAAACTATGCTATATGCATACTATTCTAATAATGTATGCTATATGCATATTATTCTAATACTGTATGATATATGCATACTATTCTAATACTGTTTGCTATATGCATACTATTATAATACTGTTTGCTATATGCATATTATTTTAATACTGTATGCTATATGCATATTATTCTAATACTGTATGCTATATGTATACTATTCTAAAACTATGCTATATGCATACTATTCTAATACTGTATGCTATATGCATATTATTCTAATACTGTGTGCTATATGTATACTATTCTAATACTGTATGCTGTATACATATTATTCTAATTATTCTAATACCATATGCTATGTGCATAGTATTCCAATACTGTATGCTATGTGCATAGTATTCTAATACTGTATGCTATATAGATATAATTTTAATACTGTATGCTATATGCATACTATTCTAATACTGTATGCTATATGTATGTTATTCTAATACTGTATGCTATATGCATATAATTCTAATACTGTATGCTATATGCATACTATTCTAATACTGTTTGCTATATGCATACTATTCTAATACTGTATGCTATATGCATATTATTCTAATACTGTGTGCTATATGTATACTATTCTAATACTGTATGATATATGCATATTATTCTAATTATTCTAATACTGTATGCTATGTGCATAATATTATAATACTGTATGCTATGTGCATGTTATTATAATACTGTATGCTATATACATATAATTCTAATACTGTATGCTATATGCATACTATTCTAATACTGTATGCTATATGCATATTATTCTAATAATGTATGCTATATACATGTAATTCTAATACTGTATGCTATATGCATTCTATCCTAATACTGTTTGCTATATGCATATTATTCTAATAATGTATGCTATATGTATATTATTCTAATACTGTATGATATATGCATACTATTCTAATACTGTTTGCTATATGCATACTATTATAATACTGTTTGCTATATGCATATTATTTTAATACTGTTTGCTATATGCATATTATTCTAATACTGTTTGCTATATGCATATTATTCTAATAAATCATAAAACATGGTGATGCATCCTGATAAGTATTATGCTCTAATTACAAAGCAAGGTAACAATGATCCATATTTCATGGTTTAGTAACTTTGTTGAAATTTTTTTTTGTATTTCTGTTAATGTTAATATTTCACTCTTATTACCAGAAAAAATGTCAATATGACCTACATTTTATGCTTTACAGTGGAACCTGTCTTGAAAGACCACCCCTTCTGCCAAAACATAATGGTTTCATGATAGGTGGCCTCTCATAACAGGTCATAACACTATATAATCATAGAGAACCTGGTCTCTGAAGACAGGTGGTCTCTCATAGCAGTGGTCTCTCAAGACAGGTTTTACTGTAGTAACATAAGTTTGTTATTTGTATTTAGTTCGTAACAACACAGACACACAGACGCACAAACACACACATCAGATTTTATGAACTTTTTCTAATACTCTTACTTTGATATCACGATACTTTTTTTCTAGATCTTTTATTCTCTGTTAATATATATATGTAGGTATGTAGGTAGGTATGTTGGTACATTACTAGCTATCCAATGCCAATTAAATGTTAATTTTTACGTATGAATTGCTCTGATTGCCTAAGTGTTTTGAGCATCTGCCTCAGATGAGGGAGGTTGCAGGTTCAAACCCGGTTGAGTTATACCAAAGACTTATAAAATGGTGCAAGCAGTTGCCTCACTTTACACTTAGCATTAAGAGGTTTGTGTTAGGACTGGTTGGTCTGGAGCAGCAGGAAGGGCGAGCTTCACTTTTTCCTTAAAATCCGACCCCATTTTGCAACTTTAAGTCTCCATTCGTCAATCTGAGCATTAACAAAAAATCGCTAACTCGTATTTTGCCAATCTGACACTTTATCACTTAGGCAAATATTATTGTATTCTTCATAAGTAAACAGAGGAGGTGAGCTTCACTTTTTCCAAAAAATTCGACCCTATTTGCAACTTTAAGTCTCCATTCGTCAATCTGAGCATTAACAAAAAATCACTAATTTAGAATTTTTTGCCGATCTGATATTTTATCAAATTGGTAAGTATTATTGTCTTTATTTTTTTTACAAAAAAAAATGGGTAGAAATCACCATGAATAAATCAAAATTCTAAGTGGATTTTACAAACAGACTAATTTGTAAAACCTCACCTCGTAAATCAATTAAATTATTAGATTGGTCGGTGAGTTTAAAATTAATTCTTGTTAATAAATTATTATGACATCGCATATATACTGGATTGGTTGGATCTTCAATAATTAGAAATCCTGGAGGAGCCGTTGGTGCAAAGGAGTATAAAATATATCCCTGTTGAGCTTGATTTGATTTTTCAAGATCTATTTGATAACTTCCTTCGATAACGTCACATACTAAATTCAGCGCAATAACCGAGGATATATTTACATTGTTCGGAGCAATATGTCTACCATCACCATCTGGGCTGTTATTATGTTTAAGAATATAATCTTGTTGTTTTGGTAATTCAGGCCACCCTAATATCGATCTTATAGAACTCTGATAAATATCTACAACATACCCAGGGGAATTAATCTCAATTGCAGATGATAATGTTGGTTCATGAACCGTTATAGCTATTTTTGATTCTTTTTCAGTAATCGATTTTATTCTTCGTTGTAATTCATTATTAATTTGTTCAATTTGATATGACCCAGTTGGTAATGAGACAACATTCCAATCTAGATCAGTACTATTGGGTTTATTTTTCCACGCGAACACTAAGGAATTATTTGGTTGTTGACCACCAAATGCTACCGATCTGATATTAGGCCAGCTATGATATACTCGTAGTTTTGCTAGTGCGATCTCATTCACCGGAACGGGGTTTGGAAAATTCACACTAAATTCGGGATGTGTTGAGGTTATTGATATCGTGCTTGTTTTCACTGGTGTTGTATTTGTTACTATTTGTTGAAGTAGTTCTTGCGACGACATTATTATTATTATTCTGCTCTAATTTCAGCATTGTTGATTTATACAATTGAGCCATAGTTGAAAATTCGCTATCTGATATTGTTGTGTCATCCAACGACGATGATATCAACGAGGATAATTGCGAGTAACCGGCAGATGCAATATGATATTTAATTAAATAATCATGTAGTTTACTCTGGCTACACGATGATAGTTTTTTTGTGATCCCAGTTAATATACCAGCAATTGTAGCCACTGCGGAAATAGCGATTGGAACTACGACCGGAGCAATCATTGTAACCGAAGATAGTATTATTCCAGCAGCAGTGATTACTCCTGACACCGAGTACACGGTGATATCAACTGTGGTTATTCTTCGTTTGTATTTTTTTATTTTTATTTGATACTCCTCACAGAGAGAATTGAGTTTAGTTTGAAATTCTCTGACTTGATCATAGCGATACTGATTCGATGATGGAGTCATTTTATTTTAAAAGCGCTAGTATTTTCAATTTAACTGTTTACTTAAATCCGCTACGAATTCTACGTACCACGTTACTGAAACCTTAGCTAGATTTTCATCATCATTTTTTATCGTGAATTTTTCAGTTGTATCCTTGTCGATTATCGTTGATATCGTATTATTGTTAACTTCAGATGAACTCGACGATGATATTTTAAATTTAATCGGTGATACTATTGTTAATCGATAAATACCCTTGACTGCTGCGGTTATGTTTAAAATGTTATCTGTAGGTGTCCACGTATATGATCCGTGTTGAATCGTGTATACTACGTTGATGACAGTAGATTTATTATGAGGAATTTTTACTTTTTCAACAACGCTTATCATTCTCATTGCATCATCCCTTATTGCGTTGTTGAATGTTTTAAGTTCATCGATGGATTTTTTAATATCGGGAAGTGTTATTTCAATTTTATCAAATGGGCTCCCAATAAACTTATCTATGAGGTTTTTACGAAACGTCATAAATAGTTTCATGTGTTTTTCATATTCGGATTGAAGAGTTGCTAGTTCCAATATAGAATCTTTTATTGTGGTGAGTTTTGGTGTGGTCACTGGTGGATTTCCAAAAAATTCTAGCAGGGGTTTGTCAATTTTGTCAACTATATTTCTTTGTAATGCAGTAAACTGGTCAAATACAACTATATGATCGTCATATTTATCATTAAGCGATTTCAATGAATTCACTGTGTTATCATATGTTGCTAATTTATCCGTAATTGTTGAAACAAGTACACCTGGTTTGAGTTTACCCTCATTAGAAAATAACGCGATAGTATCCTCTGCTGCGTCTCTTTGTTTAACTAAAATATCATTAAGAGAGATATTACTACTTTTCAATTTACCCTGACGATCTTGAAATACAACTATTTCACCGGGATCAATATTTGTTAGGTTTAATATTTCGGATATTTCATCTTCGATTAGTTTTTTAACATCCTTGTTATCAATGGTTTCCACTCCACTATCAGGTTTTTTCAGCGATAATAAAGATCGTCCCCAAATATCAATCATTATTATAGAAATCTTTTTATTATTCAAATCCTATGGATTTCTAATCCGAGAAACGCTAGCGTTTCTACCGCTAGTATACTCATTTACTACTATATGAGGTGGTTTCGAAAATCTTTTGGATATAGCATCAAGTACGTTTAATACTTCATTACCACATATTGGTGGATCAAGCATTGTTTGTGTTGGTAACGTAGAATACCAAGTCTTCATTGGAAGGGTTTTAATATAACGCATAAATTCTTTCGGCGGCGCTAATCCATATGAGTCAAAATAAATAATCCCACGTGGATCAATCGCGTATGCAACCCAGTGAGTTCCAGGTCCGGAGCTGTTATCTAAATTAATAATACCGGTTTCAACATCATTTGGTTGTGCCGGTAACTGATCTCTCATAAAAACCCCTCTGAAATTTTTTATTTTTAATTTTTTAGCGGTATCAATTAAATCAAAATTGGACATGGGAACTATATCGTTCCTGGAATTCGAAGACCCTTTCCGCTGTACCATGAACTCGGGGTTCCTGGTAGTCTTAGACCCTTTCCTTTTTTTTTATACCCCTTTCCAGTTGCCTTTTTCAATGCCATTCCTGCTGCGGTACCAATAGCTCCTAATGCTGCTGCCTTCGCTACCGCTGGGGCTGCTGCGGCAATCAACCCTGGAATCAACCCTAACAACGGGAATATACCACCAGTCTTTTCCATATTACGGATCGCACTTGTAGAAAGAGTAACCTGAACTCCTTTTTTTTCTTTCAGCGCTTTATTAAAATGATTAGTTTGAGTTTTCGTCAGCGATAGTTTATTTCCTCCGCCATTCATTTGATTAGGTTTCAGCGTTATTGTGGTTCCACATTGCTTAGCTGATTTGGATTGTAATTTTTTTATTTGACCAGGTGTCAATGTGACATTGATATTATTATACGACATTATACAAAACAGGTTGATTCTAAATCGCGAGTCATTTTTAAAGAATTTTGGATTAAGAAAATCTTACAGATTTTCCACTGGTGCATCTACTAGTCTCATTCGTCCACCAACACCTTCGAGTATCATTGATTTATCACTAAGAATAACAGCAACTGCTCTGTAATTAACAACATCACCAGCAACAGCACCAGGAGGAGGAGCAGCAGGGTGAACACCAGGATGTACACGAGCTCGGAAGTGTATATCAACTACGGACTGTTTCATCAAGTCAAGATGTTCTAGGGAAAAGTAATAAATCGGATACAGACCTTTAAAATCCAATTGTGATATTTGTAGACCAGTATCTACATTTTGATCACTTCCCATAAATGATAGCAATCGATGATAAACTCGTGCAATGTGGTTATTTTCATAGTTAAGTTGTATATCCTCTGCTGGTTCTTGTTGTCCGTTTATTTTCAGCGAGACTTCACTACACCCAAGTTGATCAAATATCATATGACTTCTTTCTTGATTGTTTAATCTCGTAATATCCTGTAGAGCAACAAATATATGCCGTGGAGCTGAAACACCCTGTCGTGCTGCCAAATGCCATGTAAATGTACCATCAATATTAGAATCCATGGTATCTGTGGACGTTGTCAACCAGCTTAATAATCTCTTTCCCCCTTGATCCATAAATGATAGCAACCGCGGTTCTACTGACAATGATGGAGTCAACACTGGCATCCACAGTGATAGTTTTGATAAAATTACTTTACCATCAGCACCGCCAATACGCCAGATTGCATTATTATCATCACCCTTTCTCACTAGTGCTACAGTATGCTTTACTCCATAAATAACTTTTCTGACGTTTCTACAAAATCCAAATATATGATGGAGCGGAATCGCACATGAAAATCGTCGACGCTCTCCTTGTAATGTTGCTATTCTTGTTGCAGCTCCTAGATTGAAATTCTCATCATTATTTATAATCATATCCTCGATACCAGCAGCAACACCAGCACCAGGACCAGCAAAAGCAGCAGCAGCAGCACCAACACCACGATCATTTGGTCTTCTTATAACAAATGGATTTTTACCCGCTGTATTTTTAACATCCTTTGCAAACATCATAGATGGACCGGCCGATCTTGTATAATCGTCAGAGTATCTTGCTAGCCCTAGTATTGTTGTTGCTACATCAACTTCACGTTCAATAGATTCGATTTCTTTTCCATCAATGAGATATCTAGCACTTTCAAATAATGCCATGATACCATTATTGACAAAACCAACTTGGATATTAGCTGCATATGGTGTATTAGCTACAACATCTGTTACAAGTTCACCTTCGACTTCAATAAAGGCTTCAGCGGGTAAAAAGTATTTACTGGTATCATGAACTTGAAGTTCAATTCTTCCTCGAAGATTAGGTTGTACTGCGTGATAAGCAAAAAATTGATAATCACGTACAGAAGTATCTTTAAGCACTGGGGCTTCCATGTCAAATGCAACATCAGGGTTCTGTTTGAACATTTTTTATTATATATCCGATGGTCTAAATCAAAAATTCTGAAAGAATTCTGAAGGAATTTTGAATTAAAAACCCAAGGAATTCATTTAGAGAAAATCGATTTTCATGAAATTTTGTCGACGGATTAGCCAAAAAACAATACAAAATCAATAAAAAAAACATCGAAAATTCGATGACAACAATATATTTTAGCCTCACAGGATAAAAAATCTGATCAAAATCGATTTTCTCTAAATGAATTCCTTGGGTTTTCATCCTCGATTTTCATGAAATTTTGTCGACGGATTGCATAAAAACACTAGAAAAATGAGTAAAAACACTAGAAAAATGAGTAAAAAAAGTAAAAAATCTAACAAAATTAGCAAATTATAAATAATTTTCAAAATTCTAAAGAATTTTTAAAATAAATATTTAGTTGGGTGTATTTTAATAATGATGATGAAAATATCTGATAATGAAGATAGCGTTAGTAGAATCAAAAGTGATTCTGACATTAATGTTTCTGATACAAGTGATTCTGACACAAATATTTCTACAATAACCATAACAACTGAGCATCCTATTCAAATAAATAGAATCACAAGTGATTCTGACACAAATATTAGAAACACTAGTGTTTCTACAATAACTATCATAATTGGAAATCCTGTTCAAATAAATATTTCTAACGTTTCCGGCGAATCTTCTTAAAACCACTTCCCGAAAGCCCACTTCCGGCTATCATATTTGCTGTTATATTATCCTGGGCGTTAGTCATTAACGACTGTAGTTTTTTATCCACGGCGTTATTTATTATTTTACTAACCTGTGTAGGCATTACTGCAGTAGATGGCAGTGAAGTCATTCCAGAAACACTAGTGTTTCTAATGCTAGCATTTCCAGGTTTTGATTGGAAATTCGAAGAATTTCGTCGTCGAAAATCACTTCGTGATTTCACTAACGCTGTTAGTTTATCCCGAGCGGCTGAAAACGCCTTACTAGCAAGATCACCAACAGTGTTAATACCCTTATCTCGGATAACATCAATTGCTTTCATTGCTGCCTGTTTTGCAAATGGAGCCACTTTTGGAGCCATTCTTGAAAATAATCCCATTATAGTATTACCGAGACCATCTCCATAGTATACTCGGTATTTTGGTAATCGTGAGTTTACCACGTAGACGTTAGTTGGTTTATCATGGTTGTAGTGTATGATCATTCTCTATATAGAAGTATTATACTTCTAACACTAGTGTTTTTTCAAATGTTTTAGCATTTCCAATTATCTAATCGCTATGATAACCGTAGAAATTCGAAGAATTTTCAGCTAACTCCTCAATGAAATCTCTATATGTTGCAATATCCATGATACCACCTTGAAATAATCTCCTACAGATATCAGCTGCTTCATTGATTATTTCTGGTGAGTTATTCCCGGCTCGTTTTCCTCCTACAAGTATTTCTAATCGTGCTATATCGCTAAGAATATTGCCGGGACAGAAACTCGAAGAGTTTCCAACTAAACCACTACCTTTTTTTTTAGTTGTACCAGTTGCACCTTTTAGAGTTTTACTCTGAGAATCAGCCTCTGCCATTATTTGTATTTCATCAGGGATTGGGTCTGCTGTGTATACTGGTGGTGCTACTGTGATCCCCTTTACCATAGCTAGAAATTGGTCATAATTAGATCTTATTGTTTTGTTGATTTTATTTTCCCCGCTGTTTGCTAAAAACACCTTATTTGCCCAAAGGTTTTTACTGTTTATAAATTTTTTAGCCGTGTCGTCTATTAAATACTCATTTCTCTTCGCTTTTTTAATGTTGTCGTTGGTAAATTTAGCTAAACCATTGAGTGTTGGGATATTTCTGATTGTATTTAACGCATCAATTGTAAATATCCTTTCAGGAGGATAGTCCCTCCTTGAAACAGCTCCCTCTTCTTCTTGTTGTTGTTCTTCTTCCTCTTCAGGTGGAAATGCTTGCATTTCTGAGGAAATATCAACATCACCTAATCGTTCTTGTCGTTCTTGTTCTCGTTGTTCTATAGCATCTACAAAACCAGCAGGAAGTGTTTTTAATGATTTTTTCGTTTGTTTAGTTCGTTTTGCTATTTTCTCCAACACAGGGAGAAAGGACTCTTTTTGCGCGCTTTCTTGTTTAGAAATTGCTGTTTTCACATCTGTAGTTGCCTTGACAACTGGTTTGAAGAGTTGTTCTGTATCCTCTGTGAAGTCGGTGGCCATTGATTGCCGTTGTTGAAGTTTTTCGCGGATTCTATCACGAAGTGGTAATAATTTCTTAAGAGCTTCAAGTCTTTCTCTAGCTAATCTCGTTGTTAATGATTCTCCTACCATTAATATAATACTAGTATTATATATATAATACTAAATTAATCATTAATTGTAAAATTCTTTTCAAAATTCTTTAGAATTTTTAATTTTTTATATTTTTTAGAAAATGTAAAAACAATTGCAAAATTAATTTTATTTTATAATAATTTCAAAATTAAAAATTCTAAAGAATTTTGAAAAGAATTTTTAATTTTTATGCTATTTTTCATCGATTTTATGCTATTTTTCATCGATTTTCCATTGTTTTTACATTATTTTTGCTGGTCGCCGTAGGGTAAAGTAGTCGATTTTTAATGTTAATTTCCCATATGTTTTTCCACCTAAAAGTCATTTTTATGTTGCAATTTGATTTTTTTACGTGATTTTTCATAATTCTCGGTATATTTTGACATATTTTTAACAAAAATCATCATTGGTCGCCGTAGGGTAAAGTAGTCGATTTTTAATGTTAATTTCCCATATGTTTTTCCACCTAAAAATTATTTTCAAAATTCTTTAGAATTTTTTAATTTTGAAAAAAATTTTTAATTTAGATTTTAAAAAAACATATAGTATAATGAATCAATCGATCGTCGATAAAATCGTAACGCAACTTAACCGCGTCAATCAAATCCCAGAAATCACTACAATTGTATCACAAAAAAAAATACAACACTTCAATACTGATTACCTTGTAGATGAATTCCGTAAGATTGAATCCGCACGTGCTAAGGACTATCCAACTTATCGATCAGAATATCGTGTAGTTAAAACATTAATCAGGCAGCGTAATATGATAATTTATTATCTTAAAGAATCTAGTAATGATCAGTTGTTAGATGAATTCATTGAACTCAGTAAATTGTTAAATCCGCTATTGAAATCCATTGGAGATGTATTTGAGGAGGAAAAAAATATAGCTCAGTTTGCCGAGCAATTTGATAATAGTTATTTATAACCATGCGAATGATACCTTACAATCGAATTTATCAGAGTATGATGAGGTATAATCGCTATCAGCACATCGTATTACAGATGTATTATAAATATTAAAGAACCTAGCAGCGGATTGTGTCGATGGAAATTCTGTGATTACGCTGTTATAAAATGCAATCACCGGTCTTGGAACACGATTTTTACTAGAATCCGGGTTTCTATTAAGACAATTTTCTTGTTGAGTAACAATCCTTAAATTTTCAACTCGATTATTTAATTTATTTCGATCGATATGGTCAACAACATATCCGGATGGAATATCTCTGATAAAAATTTCAGCAATGAATCGATGAACGTAATATTTTTTTATTTCTCCTTCAAGAGGTATAGTAATTTGTAAATAACCGCTATTACTAACCCAACCAATATTTTTTCTTAATCGCTTATTTCTAATCGTTCCATCGGCGCTGGCCTCGTAGTTAACGTAAATCGGATGTGTACGGTATTCGTTCGTCATTATATATTTTATATAGGAATTTATTTGTTTAAATGTTATTTCATCTAGGTTTGTTTATGTAATCCGCTGGAGTCTGAATAACTGGAGTTCTATGATTAATATGAGTGTACACATCGTAATATCTTTTTAATTCTCTAAATTTTTTTCCTCCGTGTTCTAGACATAATTGGGTTTTACCACGAACTCCTACACCGCATACAATACATGGTTTAGGTCCTGTACTTCCTCGTCGAATTAATACTTGATGTTGTCCGCAGTATTCTTTTTTCGCTAATTTATTACACGTATCGGTCGAGCCGATTAGCAACCACTTACAATTATACATTATATAACTACGCATATATTTAATTTAAAACAATTGTTTTAATTATTTTTTTGAATTAGATATTTGCTTTAATATAATGAGTAAAAATTATTTTTCACTTGATGCAAGATCTGGATTATCGTTAAGAGGACTTAATAGAGACCTTAAAAAACTAAGAAAACTCGCTATGAAGGAATTTAGGAAAGATGGTGCAGAACACATGTACGGTAGTTATCGAATAACTGGAGAAAGACTCTATGACGGCACAATAGATATAGTTCGCTCGATGAATATAATATCGTTGTTAGGTAATTATAAATATTATCTTAAAGTGAAATGGTTAAAACATAATAATGGTGAATGGACTATACAAAATAATAATCGTCCGATAATGAAAAATGGGAAAAATGTAATAATTAGTCGTGATATGGATCCTGGGGTGTTAGTTGGAATAGATGGTAATTATTATAACAGAGCCTATCCGGAAATTGTTGTGATGTATGGGTTATATAGAATTCATGTGGATATTGATCATGATAGAATGTATCCAATGAGAAAATCATCACAAAATTTGAATTGCGTTGCAGAACGTGTTATGGAACATTTTAAAAATAATTCGCGAGGAAATGGATTAACTAAACAACGTGAAGAAAAAATAATGATCTGGGGGAAGACAGTGGAGGAAGGAGCTACAATTAGTGATGTCGCCAAGTTGGAAACATCCTTAAAATACCCAATTATCGTAAAATCATTAACAGGAGAAATATTAAAAGATTGTAAATATAAAAAAAATAAATTACCCCCAATTGAGATTATTGATCATAATGGCCACGCTTGGAACTCTAGTATTACTGAGTTCCCTAAAAAAAAGATTGTGAAATATATGGAAGGAAATATATTTGATGTAATTAAGGATCTTCATAAAGATGATCCAACAGGAGTTTGGTTATTTAAGAGCGATGAAGATCCCGAGATGGATTTTGACCAATTTGTGAGAAATAATGGTGAATTATATCGAACTGAAGAATTAAATAATCGTATGAAGAATGTTACAAAGGATTTTGTTGATGAATTCGATGAAAACCTATTATGTAATTCTTTTACTATACCATCCGTAACAGCTCATTATGCTAAAGAAATAAATTCTTGGAAAAAAACCCCAAAAGAATTATTGGATGATATAAAATCAAGTTGTATTGAGTACGGACATGGTGGTTTATGGAATACTAGGTATGATACTAGTAATTTAATTTCCGCAGATATAAACGCTAGTTATCCAGGAGGGTTTTTAGGAATGGGAGAATGCGCCGAATATTTTAAACGTTTTGGTCATCCTACAGATGAGATGACACGAGTTTCGATTAATGGGGATTTACCTGGAACTGCTAGCAGTTCTAATTTTGATTTAACTGGATTTGCTAAGGTTGCTGGTTTTCAACTTCGAGATGGACTACATCCTTGTAGTTATCTATGGCTCGGTAAACATATGTCTGAGAAAGGTTGGATGTCAATAACGTTATTACGATATATGATAGAGAGTGGTATGTTGACTATGTTAAAGGTTAGTGAAGCAATAATTAGTTATAACTCTCAAAAAGATGTTTGGTTACCTAAACCAGATTTAAGGAGAGAGATTGAGAAGGTGAAAGAAAAATTTCCAGAATACAACGAAGAAAAAATTATAGAAACCGCTAAACAGATATATTGTGGAAGAGAAAAATCAGCTAAGGACCTAGGAAGAAAAATAATAGGAAAATTTACTCAGGGAGGAAAATTTAATAATACTAGAACCTCTTCTAGATTGGTAATTGATCCAACTGAAGAAAAAATCATTATGAAACATCTCATTGACACCAATAGATTTGTAACGAGTTATAAAGAGAGATTATCTAACGGAGAAGAATATGGTACTGTTATAGTCCATAATGATGGAGAAAGTGCTCAGAATTCACATTTAAGATCTTCTTTGTTAGCTTATACAAGTATTAATTTATTCTCTATGATAAATAGATTTCCAGATATCGCTGTAAGAGTCGCCACAGACTCCATGTATTTTGATAAAAAACATCTTGATAAAATTAAACCGTATTTAAGTGAAAACGGTGAATGGGGAACCTGGAGAATTAAAAAAGAACAATTACATCATTATAATCATCACGTAGATGTTAAAATACTTGATAGTTATCGAGGAAAAAATATTGAAAACGAGGTTTCTAATGCTCCATCTGTATTTGATCCGATAACTCGTTATAAGTTAATTTACTTGAATGGTTGCGGTGGAAGTGGAAAGACTGAAAGAGTTATTAGATTATATAAAGATAGAAATGCTAGTATAATAGCGCTAACACATACTCATTCGTTAGCAAAATCCTTGAAAGAACGAGGAATTAATGCCAAAACTTATCATAGCTTTTTTAGGTGGAAAGGTGATAAATGGACTCCTGAAAGAATGGGTAATAAATTTATTCCGCGTTTTATAATGTGGGATGAAATATGTACAGTACCATTAGATATATTAAAACAATTTCTTAATTGGCTACGTACAAAGAATACTAAAATAATATTTTGTGGCGACGATGGTCAACCACCACCATTTGTTGGAAAATCACCACATGAGTGGTTAAGGGCTAATGTTGATTATTACGAAGAAATCACAGATGATTATAGATCATTAGATGATGAAATAAAGAATTTAAAATCTAGAATCAGACGAAAACCTGATCACGAGCAGTGTAGAATTCTCAGAGAAGTTATTAAAGAAACATTAGAAGATGATTTTTGGGAATCTTGGAAACCAACTGATATAGTATTTTCAAGTTTAAAAATAACTCGAGATGATATTCAGAGACGATTATTTGAGATACATAAAAAGAAATTTCCTAATGAAAAAGTACCACTATGTTATAGACCGTCTGATACAAGAAAACAAAATATTGATGTTAAAATTCCAGGTGGTGGTACTGAGAATTTAGTGTTAAATGATATTGCATATGTTAATATTGATGTAGTTGAAGAAGCGTTACAAGCTAAAAACTCACCCTGGTTATTAGGATACGCCGCCACAATACACTCTTCACAAGGATTAACTATTGAGGATAAAATTATCTGGATTGTAGATAACCGTATTGAGTGGTCTAATTTAGTTTATTTAGCGGTATCTAGAGCTAGACGAATAAATCAATTGAGAAGAGTTATAATTGGCGATCTAACTAATTTTTCGTGGCGGTAATTGAGTGTCGTGTGGGATAACTTGCAGTTGTTCGCGTGTAAATCCTCGCTGAGGTGCGGATGAATCTAATCTATAGATTGCTGGTCTAGAAACATTAGTGTTTCTGGAATAAGATCGTGTCGATGATGATATTTTATGTGTAGTGATACTCCAGATAGGATCAGTGGCTCTTGCGCCACCACCTTCGAGTTCACCTGGCTCATATAAATATCTTACAGTGACATCATTAAGAATTGGTTGAAGGTTGGAGATGTTAGTGTAGGAAATATTTCTAGGTACATATTTTTTTTTAATTGCGATATTAGGTTTGATACCAATCATTCTAGTTATTTCATTATTTAACGCGGATACTACTTTTGGTAATCTTGAAACCCATTCACGAGAGCGAGTTTCCTGAGTAAATTCTTTCGCGTATTGATATCCAAATAATCGCTCAGCGAGAGTTCTATTAAATCGCTCTACAATTGCCTGATCGCGGTGTATTCCAACATGTCCTCGTCTAATGGTGACATTATGAGTTTTCATAAGAGATGTAACAACACCTTGAAATTCCTTGCCGGGATCAACCTGTAATAGATTTGGCCATTTTAGTGGACCTTTACGATAAATCTTTTCAAATGCATCGGAGACTTCTTTTGATGACTTTGTTTTTAATGGTATTGCTTGTTTATACCTACTAGCGATATCAACTACAGTTAATGCATATTTGTAACCGTTATCAGTAGGAAGAAATAATATATCAGCTTGATGAACTTCATTCGGTACAAAAACATCAAAATGAGAATAATTTATTTTTTTAGGACCTGGAAGATAAATTTGCCATAACGCCTGTTTAGATAACCAATCTTTCGCGGTCTTATATTTCACTGATGCTGCTTTAGCAAGTTTTCTAATTGCTGAATAACCTTTCCAGTAGCCAGTAGGTGAGTAATAAATAGATTCCATATGTAAAATAAATTTTTAGTTACCAAATAATATTTTGCCTTTCATAGCAGATTTTATTAACCAAGAAGCTAATCTTTCTTTTAATTTTTTATTTGTAATTGCATTTAACGCATGAATTAATTTTATATCTGCAAGATGCCTTTGTTCAATATTGTTGCTTCGATAAGCTATATCGTGAACACGGCAAGCTTCATCAATAGCATTAATTGGATTTTCACCTGGATTAGGTTGATTATCTTCGTTGAGTCTGATATCTAATCGAGTTCCGGGTCCGCAATAACTGTAACCTGGAAGGTGCTTTTCTCCTGGATACTTTGCCCACGGTGTTCCTGGGAGTTTTGTCAATTTGGTTGCAATATCACCTCCTCTTTTTTTTTTAAAGCCTTGGTTGCACCAAGGGAAGTAAATCTAAATTTCTTTGTACTACATTGTACGCATTTACCAGAAAGCGCTGATCGATTATTTTTCGTTATAATAGTCGTCAAGTCATTTGTGCCAGTACGCGTCCTACATTTCACACAATATAAATCCATAATTATATTATATAACGACATGAATGTAATTGATTATTCAGCTACTCGACGACGGGAACCTATTAAACACCATGCAATGTTACCAAATTCTATTCGCGCGATTATCATCGGACCATCTGGAAGTGGTAAAACACAATTGCTACTTAATTTGATAACTCGATGGATGAAGTGGGATAAGTTGTACATGATTGCTCCGAGTGTAGACGATCAACGATGTTATGAGGTGTTAAAGGATTTTAATGATGCCGCGCAAGAAATTAACGGTGATGGTGTTATTGAGTTTATAACCGATATCGAAGAAGCACCGAATATTGATGATATTGATGGAAGTATTAACAATTTAGTCGTATATGATGATATCATGTTAGATAATCAAAAGAATCCTGCTAGAATATTTTCCAGAGGCAGACATAAAAACACCGATGTGATATATATCACTCAACGTTACACTCAAATACCAAAAGTGATCAGAGATAACTGTAATATGCTATGTGTATTTAACGGAGTTGATACTCATACTCTTAGAAATATTTGGCAAACTTGGTGCGGTGGTGATATGGATCATAATCAATTTAAAAATTTCTTTAGTGTGGCTAAAGCCACTCCACACGGATTTGTGACGATAAATTTATCAGACCCTCGGACAAGATATCGTATCGGACTTGATCAAATATTTAGCTAGGAATAATGAAATCTTTCTAATTGTTTCTGTGTTCGCGTTAGTTCATCAGTGTAATATTCCAGTTCTTCTATGTATCTATTTTCGATAGTAGTACAGTTTTCACAAATGGTCAATTTTCCACCACCAGAGATTACTTGTTGTTGGTATTTATCACATTGTTGTTGCAGTTGTTCTATCTCTTCCCTATATTTTCCATGTTGATGGCGTAATAGTTTTTTTAATTTATCGATTTGATTCTGTTGCAGTTGAAAATCTTGTTGTTGTTGTTCTACCTGCTTCTGGTATTTATCACATTGTTGTTGGAACTGCTGTTGCTCACGTAATTGTTGTTGTAATTTTTCATTAAGATTATAATTTATAAGCTCCAGATTGCTGATTATACTATCCTTTTTTGTTATTTTTGAATTCAGTTGATAGGTGTCTTCTTGATATTTTTTTAGTTGATGAATTTCCTCTTGAGATTTTTTTAACTCGTTTCGTAAATTCTTAAGATCATTCTCATAATCATCTTTTACGATTTTAAGATCATTTTCATAAGCATCTTTTAAATTATTAAGATCACTATCATAATCATCTTTTGAATTATCAGCGGTATTATCATTAATAGTCTCTGTATCCTCAATAGAGTGTAATGTATTATCAACAATCTCCTCAGGAGGGATTAATGGCTTTGGAGTAGTTGGATTCTCATCTGCGATTTTATTGAGAAATTTATTTAGTATATTTAATTTTTTACGACTATTTAACGGCATTCCCCATATAGAATATACCCTAGGAATCCCAATATGATATCGTTGTGCAATATTCGCAATAGTATCTCTACCATGAGCTTGTTGGATTTCTCGAATTTGTTCAGGAGTTAATGAGGTCGATTTTATTGGCATTATAAATTATTAAACAAAAAAAAATTATTGATAATTATTCGTGATAAATCAATAATATATTCGATAATTATCATATTGTTTGATAATATAATTATCGATAATTATTCATAAATGAAATCACCCTCACCTCGAAGACAATAATACTTACCAATTTGATAAAATATCAGATCGGCAAAAAATTCTAAATTAGTGATTTTTTGTTAATGCTCAGATTGACGAATGGAGACTTAAAGTTGCAAATAGGGTCGAATTTTTTGGAAAAAGTGAAGCTCACCTCCTCTGTGTACTTATGAAGAATACAATAATATTTGCCTAAGTGATAAAGTGTCAGATTGGCAAAATACGAGTTAGCGATTTTTTGTTAATGCTCAGATTGACGAATGGAGACTTAAAGTTGCAAAATGGGGTCGGATTTTAAGGAAAAAGTGAAGCTCGCCCTTCCTGCTGCTTCTGGTGTTAGAATAATGTAACTGGGTGGGATATCATGCTACTTGTCTGTGTCATGATGCCCCAATGCTTGACATCACTATAAACTGCCACACTGCAGACATTGTATCATTATGACTAAAAACATTATTAAAGCTATGTTAAAAATCCAAATCACAGATGTGCACAAATGTAAAATATATAATAATAAAATGACTGTGTTGTCAAGATCACTTTGACCTGAAATTTGTTTCTGCGTGATAAATAATGTTTATAATGACTTTGGGAGACTTCTAAAAGCATCAAAGAATATATGATTGATTATACTTAGATTTCATTGTGAGACGGCATTAAATTGAAATCTTTACATGTCATTAGTCTGACTTTACAGCTTATACAAGTAAAATACATGTCCATTTGTTGTTATAGGAGTTAACATCAGTACAGGACAGGCTATACATGACTGCCAGTATAAATGGTGGAGAAAGAAGCCAGGAAAAGCCTGGAAAGAACCACTGAAGCACATGAAGCTACAAGCAAGCTTTTTCACATACCCACATTTAATACCTGACTCGTACAGTCAGTCTTAGGTAATGACACAGATCAAGGAAATTGCAGACATGGAGATAAATGTACAAAATTTGCCTGACAATTACTATCAAAGTACCATAAATTCTGATATGGCTAATAAAAGTTATGATCCAAAAAGGCAAATGAAGTTTATTGCGTATGAGTGAATTTGATGCTAGACAGTATGTCGAGACATGGTTTAGATTACTTCATTTTACTAGTACATTTTAATCACAGGTTGATGATGAGACAGGTCTAGATCGCTTTTTTAAAACCAACCCATTGTTTTTCCATAACTTCACTTTTTGACATCTTCAATCATTAATTTTCCACTCAGTTGTTCTCACTGCTCTGAAATACCTTAAGTAAATTATTAGGGCTTGGCTACGTAGAATTTAAAATGTCCACTAAATATTTTCAAGTAGGTTAACATCCTGCTAGTAAATTTAGATATGTGCTACAGCTTGGGTCACTTAAGCAATCCATTATTTCCATTTTCAACCATTTTTCTTTTCTTTCATCAGCACTAGTGTCTTTTCCATTAAATCTGTGTTACATCCTATTTCCATTAAATCTGTGTTGCATCCTATTTCCATTACATCTGTGTTACATCCTATTGTGAAGATAAGGTTGAAAAAGTGTTGATAGTTCATGAAGTGTGACCAAAACCTTCATAAAAATATTTCATTTTTAAGATGTAAGCAATGTTTTAGTAATTTCTGTGAATTATTTATGCTGAAAGTCTTGTGTCATTTTTATAGTGTAAGCTTGAAACAGCTGTGACAGCAATATGTACCAATTACTCTCACTTGTAAGTCCAGTTCAGTTAAAGACTGCACAGACCCAGATCTGGTGTTGCATTATGCTTTGGCAGATCTGGGTTTATGCAGCTTTTTTAGGAGTAGTACGGTAAGTAAAACAAACAACACTAACCCTGATATACCAGCACATGATGAACTTATGGCAAATCATGTTTTCAGATGGGTTCTATTAAGTAAGTACATATGGTATTGCTTGAGTTTCATTGCAGCATCAAATGTAAGCAATTCAGAGTGTATTTCTGAGTGACAGGTGAAATAACAAGGAAATAAATTATTCCACTCATCTGTTTTGCATTGTCAAGGAATTGCTCTGATATCTCAGAGGTTTTTCAATGAATTCACATTTATCACCTGGATGCATGACCTCTTAGATATATTGGCATCTCCCAGGATTGTTGATTTAATTCTATATATTACTTCAAAACTGGAGCTAAATAATCGAAGCCTCACATTATTGGCACGTACAAAATTGATACTGCGTTGCTGTAGAAGCACAAAAATAAAATCATTTTACATGTAAACTTGAGCAAGGTTTTCCTCCCAAGCCCATCACCTACAGATACAAGATGTTGGCTAAATATTTGTGAATATCAACTTAAATGGTTTTACAAGAAATTACATTTATGTTAATTCTTTCAATTGTGAATATATACCTGTAATAGGCAAGGTAATGCAATTGGATAATGTTATTTATTGTGTCTTTAGATTCATGGCTGGTAACATAAAAAAAATGCATGTCAGCTGGTACAACCTGAATAAAAAGCTAATTGATGGTTTTAATGTGGGAAACCTTTTTTCCATTATAATAAACAACTTTTAAGGCTGCTTTTATACAAGGCTGCCCTTCAGGGTATATTATAGGAGACATTGCTTGTCTATACATTATCATTAAAACGTCTTATTAATGGGTTGAGAGGATCACTTCTTCAAGAACCAGGTCATGGCTCAGTATTTTCAGTTTTCCATAACACTTTCTTTTCCACTCAGAGTTGTCTGTGATTAAGAGGTGGAACTTTGTGTACATGTACATGTATGTCATCATTACTATGTGTTGGGTGCCACATTAGAGGTCATATATTTGAGATCAATGTTGAATTTATCAATCACATTTTTCTTTCCACAAATAATTCAAGGTCTTTTGAGTTGTAGGCATGAAATTCAGTACAAGTATATGGTCCATATCAATATTTATGTTTTCAAATTTCATTGTGTTTGTTTTTGTTTTTTGTATTCATATCATTATAGATGGTTTTTTTTATTTTATTTTTTTGTTTTTTTTTATGATTTAACGCCATTTTTAAGCACAATATATAGGCTATACATGGTGGCCAGTATTAATGGTGGAGGAAGAAACTGGAAAAACCCCGGAAAGAACCACCGACCCACGAGAAGCTATAGATGTTGTAAAGCCCTTAGAGCTTCTAAAGATTAGGTGCTATACAAAGTTCTTATTATTACTATTTAGGTTTCAGTTGAATTTGTTTATGATAATTGAATGAAGGTTGGTATGCTAGAATGTGTTGCAGCCTTGTTAAACAGAATTATTCTATGTGAAATAAGTTAATAACTGTATTTTGTACCACAAGAGAAAATTTTGGACTTGTCGATGGAGTACAATTTTGTTAGCAAATGTTGAGCATATTTTAAAATTTTAAATACCTTTGAAATAATTTTAACATCTTTTCAACTTCTCATACAAAATACAAAAAAAAAATGAGAATTGTTCCTCTCACACTTGGTGCATGGAACATGCACACTTTACTGGACAGAGATGATGCGGAAAGACCCCAGAGGAGAACCGCCCTAATAGAAAAGAAGTTTGCCAGATACAATGTGGACATTGCTGCCTTAAGTGACAACCAGCTTGCAGAAGATAAACTCTGTAAAAGGGGCTTCGGATACACTTTCTTTTGGAGTTGGCTGAGGAAGAGAAGAATGCCATGAGGCTGGTGTTGTCTTTGCAGTGAAGACAGCACTGATTGGCAAATTGGCTGGACCTCCCAAGGGAGTAAACAACAGACTCATGACCATGAAACTCCATCTCTTGTCTGGAAGAAAGCGCCATCATCAGTTGGTGTGCTCTGACCATAACCAACCCAGATGAGTGAAGGTCAAGTTATATGAAGATCTTCACTCTATCATTGCTGATGTTCCATTGACAGATAACATTGTCATTCTTGGCGATTTCAAGGCAAGAGTAGGCTGTGATCACATTTCCTGGGATGGAGTGCTAGAAAAGCATGGAGTGGGTCACTGTAACAGCAACGGTCTCCTTTTGCTCCAGACTTGTGCAGAGCATGAACTGCTGATCACAGTCTTCCACCTCTCTACCCATAACCAGATGTCATGGATGCACCCTTATGCTCAGCACTGGCATCTCATCGACTACATCATTGTTAGGAAGAGGGACAGGCAGGATGTTCATTTGACCATGTCTGTGTGTAGTGCTGACTGATGGACAGACCACTATCTCATCATTACCAAGCTCAACATCCTCATTCATCCCTAAAGATGCCCACAGGGAAAGAAGGCTCATAAATGACTAAACATCACCAAGCTGAAATGTACCAGTATCAACCAGTCTCTTGTAGATGAACTGGAAGAACGTCTGAAATCCACCCCTCTCAATAATCAGAATGTCGAGACTGACTGGGCGGCATTCAGAGAGCTGGTCTACATTATAACTTCAGCAATCCTAGGACCCACAACAGGAAAGCATCAAGACTACTTTGATGAGAACTGTGACGAGATCAAACAGTTTGCTGGATGAGAAACACCGCCTCCATCAAACCTACCTCAACAACCCCAAATGCACCTCTATCAAGGATGCATACAACGATATACACAGAACTGTACAGCAGAATCTCTGTCAATGTGAGACGCATGGCTGAGCAACAAAGCTGATGACATTTGGTGCTACACAGACCAACATGATATGAAGAACTTAGTTCTACAATGCCCTGAAAAAAGCGTATGGACATACATCCTCTGGACCATTCCCCCATCTTAGTGCAGACTGGAACACACTTATTACTGACAAAGAGAAGATTCTTCAACAATGGGCAGAAAACTTTGAAACTTCCTGAATCACCCTTCATCGATCAACAATGAAGCCATCAGTCGTCTCCCCCAATTACCCATCAATGAAGCACTGGATGACCCTCCAACCTTGGTCGAGACATAGAAGGCAATACGTCTGCTCTCCGCTGGCAAAGCACTTGGTTCAGACTCCATCCCAGCTTAAGTCAACAAGGAAGAGGGCACAAGCCTGATAGAAAGACTCCACCAAATGTTATTACTAATGTGGCAGCAGGAGACCATCCCCAAGGAATTCAAAGCCGCTTCCATAATCCACATGTATATGTGTAAATGGATCCACCAGGCCTGCAACAACCACCAGGGTATATCCTTACTTTCAATTGCAGGAAAGATACTCACCAGAATTATATTGAACCACCTCACTATGCACCTTGACCAGGGACTACTGCCAGAAAGCCAGTGTGTATTCCGAAAAGAACCTGGGACCATTAACATGGTGTTTGCTGTGAGGCTGCTACAAGAGAAATGTCAAGAGCAAAACACCGACCTATTCTCTACCTACATCGAATTGACAAAGGTATTTGATACTGTCAGCAAAGAAGGCTTGTGGAAGGTAATGGCCAAGTTAAGATGCTCAAGAAAATTTATATCCATGGTGCAGCATTTCCATGACTGCATGCAGGCACGAGTCCAGGACAATGGAGAGACATCTGAGTCATTCCTAGTAACCAATGGTGTCAAGCAGGGTTGTGTTCTGGCACTGACACTGTTCATTCTAATGTTCTCTGCCATGCTGACAATTGCTTTATGAGATGAAGAGGTTGGAGTTGACATTGGGTACTGTACAGATGGAAAACTATTCAATCTCAGGAGGCTTCAAGCGAAAACCAAGGTTATAACAGACACCATCAGGGATTTCTCATTTGTTGATGACTGCATCCTCAACGCTGGCTCAGATGCTGACCTGCAATGCAGCATTGACAAGTTCTCCAGCGACGACTGCACAAGCTTTGGTCTAACCATCAGTACCATCAAGAAGACTGAAGTCCTGCATCAACCAACGCCTGTAAAGCCCTATGTTGAGCCCAACATCACCGTCAGTGGCACTAATCTCAAAGTAATGAACCGCTTCATCTACTTTGGCAGCACAATGTCATAGAGTATCACTATTGACGACTAAGTGAACCTTCGCATTGCCAGATGCAGCACAACTTTTGGAATATTTTATACCAATGTCTGGAATAGAAGAGGCATCAGCATCCAGACCAAACTAAAGGTCTACAGGGCAGTTGTGATCCCCACCCTACTTTACACAAGTCCCTTATGCAAACAAACATAACGTGCAAGGGTTGGCTTCATCAGCCACCTGCGCACACACAGAACAGAACCAGTCCATTCAACCCTTGGATGACTCGAGAGGTCTTCGTCGAATTGATGGACAAGCAATACACACACACACACACCTCATACCAAAGTAACCTTTTCCTTATTCACATGTCTCAGTCACAGAATGGTACAAGAAAGGAAAGCAGCAGCTGAAATCTAACATGATTTTATAGAACTTTACCATCATGTGTGTTTTGTTTCCCATTACTTTCTGGGTTAAATCATAAACAGATCCTACATATGCTGTATTCAGCAGAACAATATTTTGAAACAATTTACTTCCATAGATGAGAGCTGCCAACAGTCTAGGGGGAACTAACTCTAGTGTATTAAAGTCTTGAAATTTACCAAGATAAATTTTTAATGCATAATGTACTATAGCATTCTCATTGACAGATTTTGGGATTCTGCAAAAGTTGAAGTGCAAATTTAGTATAAGCCAAGAATAACAGTTATAACACACAGTAGTTTCTTATTTATTCAGTAACTTATCATTAATGACAATTTGGGACCCTATTGTAAATTGGTATCATCAGATGCAGAAAGATTTAGCATTACTATTTATACTGTGAATATCTTTGTTTTTTCCACACTTCATTTGACCTTTATTCATTCTGCTTCCTATATACTATGAACAGCTAAGCTAAGCTTGGTGCATGCAAACCAATTCCAACTATACAGTAATTAAAACATACTATTGCAGAAACTTTGTTAATATACAAATTCATTATTATTTATTTATTTATTTTTATTTATCTATTTATATATTTATTTATTATAAACTACTTTGTGATCCATTTCATGGTCTTTTTCTTTGTAATCTTACAAGGATAATGGCAGTGTCATTACAAATTAAGTTCTCATTAATAATATCAGGATGTGTGTATTTAATGTGCAAAGTAACCATATCTAACTATTATGTTTTCTATTAAGCAGTATCATGGCACATTAGTGTTTTATCTGATATTTTGAAACCATAAGTGTAATGAACAGCACAGCATGGCAAATAAAAGATATTATTACAACTGACAATAATGTTTTTTCTTTTCTTATAGTGAAACTGATTCTAGGAACCCAGACAGAAGCCCTTTGCTCCATTTGTATTGGAATGGTCCT
Organism: Unio delphinus; assembly: GCA_029339505.1. Taxonomy (NCBI): domain Eukaryota; kingdom Metazoa; phylum Mollusca; class Bivalvia; order Unionida; family Unionidae; genus Unio; species Unio delphinus. Next base: position 14,023,364 of record JAQISU010000106.1, on the reverse strand, counting down.
CCTTCCCCTTCTGCAGATTACCACCAACAGTTCCATGGCAACCCAGCAATCTGGAATTATTTCATTAGCCAGTCAGATGGTGTCAGAGGTCAAAACCAGGATACAAGGAAATAATGTTATTGTAAGACTGTAACTGTAATACAAGAATGACATTTTGAATACCACCAGTTATAGAGCATATATTGTTACCCATATTTGTCCATCCATCCATCCATCACATGCTTAAATATCTATTGTTAGGTCAGTTTTCAAACATTATGGTGATCCATTTCTGTTCCATGGTTACACATTTGCCTAATACATGGCTCCCTTGATAACTTGCACGAACAGGATAAAAAAACACCTAATTTATGTAAGTTACCAAAGGACCTTCTAAAAACTTTTAAATTGATGGAGATCAACAGGTTACAAAGTTGAATACTAGTTTCATAATCATATTATGAATAACTAAATAGTTTGTTATGATGGAGTTGTTCATTTTTCTTCATAAATTGCCTTTAGTTCTTTCCAAAAAAACAGTATTCCAAGTTGTTTCAGAATACTTCACATGTACTGCTGAACACATTGTGTATTAAGTCACTGCTTTATGTGTTGAATTGGGTACAATCTATTGTTATTATTCAGTCACAATTAACCAAAATTTATTTGTTTAAAAGGGTAGAGATTAGTTTCAAGAATGAATGTTGTAACTTATCATTAGCAAGTCAGAGTTGCAATTTGGAAAATTAACCATCCAGACTAGAGGGAAGGATGAATGAATAGATAGGATCAATAAGTGTAAAATAAATACAAAATTTGTATTTATGTTGTATTACAAATATATTGTGTAGAGGAATATGTCACAAATAAATTGACAGATTATATTTTATCCACCAAATACAGCTATTTTATGTAGAGAAATATGTCACGAACAAATTACAGATTATAGTTTGTCCACCATCATGTAATAAAATCCATTGCAATTTATAATGCTTGACATTTAAATCCGTTTATATAAAAATCCCTAAATTCTATTATAAGTCACATACTGCTATAAAAATAAATGTCCGGTATGATCCTATTTACATTATCTCGCAGTATGTAAATTCTTTATGTCTTTCAAATAAAGCAGTGTCTACACTTTTTAGATACACAGTATCCTGTAAATGCCATTATCAAAAATGCTATTTGGTAAAAAGCCCAAGAATTCATTCCTCAGATCATCGTATCATCCAATGTCAGTTCCTCATCGGTATTAAAAAGTATAAAATTCCCAACTAATTTAAAGGATTGTCAACTCAAAAATAAAGCAGGCTCTACCTTCACAAGCCAGGGTATTAAGATGAATGGCACACAAATAGTTGTAGGACTATAATTGGCACTGAACAAGTATGACATTCATGGCTTGATCAAAGGATTGTCACCTGGAAAAATAAAGTTGCCTTTGTAAGCTAAGGGCTTTGCACCAATAACTTAGGAAACATTACTCTGGAATTAAATCTGGCTTTTGAAAAGGCAAATATAAAGAAATTCACAGACAGTGTTTATGCACACAATATAATACAAATAATGGTTGTTCAATTTATTAAACAATAATGGAAGCAGTATACCACATAGTTAACACCCAGCATATATACATGTACTAAATAGTATACACCCATGGATAAGCATATGTTAATATGATGAAACATAGCAGGCCTTTTTTCATTGACTGTTACAGCGTAAGAGACACTTGCCCAAGTTGTAGATCAAAACACAGACAGCTCTTAAGTTCACATAGTAGTTTTCTCCTTTTATCAATAAAATAATAATAATAATAATAATAATAATAATAATAATAATATAACTGCTTTATTTATAGAGGGTGACTCATTAATCAAGGAGGAATATTCTCCCTTGAGGCCCTCTTATGAAGAGTATCAAGGTTGATTGACAGTTTTTATCTCCAAAAAGTAGAGATCATACTACAATTATACTGATTACATTAAAACAGAATTAAAAGATTGAAACATGAATTTCACCAACAAAACGTTAATTGGTGTATATTTCTTACTGTGTTGCCACCTTTTATGATTTATCATTGATCTATAGTTAACTTTATAATGTTGTTTATAGTGGATTGAGAAAATATTTTTTGCAATAAAATGTAATAAAATATGAATTAATATTGAAACTTGGAAATTTTACTATGTTAATTAAGAAACTCCTGGTCTAATTTCCATTTTAAATGATAAAGGTTTAATATATCAAGCTTCCATTTTCTGATTTGGATCATGGTTTTCTTCGTGTTAAACAAATAAGAGTCAATTCTTGTGGAATTTTCTATTTAAAAAAATGCAAGTCATGACTGACCCCATGTTAGAAGCTGGTTTGCAAGCTGTCCAGGTGTGATTTTTTGAGAGAGAGAGAGGGATTCTGGTGAAATTTTGTTTAGATTGTAACATTCAAGTAATAACTCAAACTAGAAATTAGTTAAATAGATTGACACTTTTATTTGGAAAATGAAAATATGTAAATATTAAATTTAATGAATTTTACAAAGACAGTCAGCATTTTAGTATGTTTCTTCTTCTTAGACTGGTTCCAAACATAATATAGACCAGAATCAAATTTAGAATGTCTTTTTAACAATTTGGTTGAAAATTAATGATGCAGTCTGTGAGACATAAAATGTAGAGGCTGATTGATGTCAACTTAATATAGGCCATCAAGTACACTTAACATCTATACCTTTTACCTCATAAATACAAAAGGTAACTGCTTTGATTCATACATGTTTTGTTTATTACTGACATTACTATATGAAATTAAAGTGGAAAAAACAATAGTACTAATGAATCTTCTGTTTACTATAATTGATTCTTTAAGTTATTAAAAGCAACACTAACATCAGTATCACAAAATAAGACTTTATCGAACAATGGTGAAAATGCCAGACTGGTTATTGTTCTTGTTTACTTACACCACTCAATTAGAGAGGGTGTGGAGCAGTGCAAAAATTATTCTAAAATGTTTCAAATTTTCGGATTCTTTTGTGTCTAGTTCTTGTGCTTACACTGGTTCAAAGATTATTACACAATTCCTCTATTTTATATTCTAAAATTGGGCGATTGCTTCATATTTCAATTTGTGGACCTGTGAAACCTACAAATATAAGTTTATTTAAAGATTTAAGTTTTCTTTTAACATTCAGGTTTTGGATACATATAGCTTGCATACAATATTTGTATTAAAGATAGTGATTGTTATTAATTCAGAACCTCCTGAATAATCGTGGTGCCCTATACAGTAGAACCTGTCTTGAAAGACCACCCCTTCTGCTTCCAAAATATGGTCTCTCAAGACAGCTGGACTCTAATTACAGGTGATAATACTATATAATCAATCAGTGCTTTGAGGACACAGTCTCTCAAAACAGGTGGTATTTCATAGCAGTGTTCTTTGAAGACAAGTTTAACTGTATTTTTAGTTTTTCTTCTTTAACTCATTCAGCCCCAGCACTGTTATTATCATTGCTGCTCTGCCGCAGTAGCACTAAGCTGTGTCTAGCTGCTTGTGCCCCATATACATGTAGTTTACCTGTTTAGACAATTTCGTAAAATATCATACACATGCATTCACTCTAACCTTCATTTCTCTTATATCGAATAAAAATCCACAAAGTTTTCACCAATTATTCCAATTGAATTTGTCTACACAGTGATGTATTTTTTTCTTCTTCTATTTGTTCAAGTCTTTCACAACTTCTTTTATATACTTTTTATTAAATTAACACGATCATTACAATTTGCTAGATCTGCTAGAACTCTGTTATCATCACTATCAGCAACTTCTTCTTCTGACCATTCAGTCTCAGAAACTTCATTGTCCAAATCTATATCTCGCAAAATATCCAAATGCTGAACATATTTTTCTTTTCCTTGTTCAATAGTTTTGAGATTAAACTTGAGAATCTCCTTATTTTTGCTCTCACCATCATCAAGTCTTATGTCCACCATCATTTATGATTTTTCATGAACAGAAACTGCCCTTCATTAGTAACGCTTGGTTTCTGAACAATTAAAATTTGCACAAAGGAAAGTAAAATCATTTCTGATTGGTTAATATTGGTCTGATTCTTGGAGGAAAAAAACATTTCTCACACATTCAGAGCGACAGTAGACTGGATCAGCCATTGAATGCAGTCAAGAAACTTTGACAGTTGGCGTGATCGGCCATTGAACACAAAATCCAGATCACATGTATTGACAGGATCAGGGCCGAATGAGTTAAAAGAAACACAGTTTAGGACTTGTCAGATGAAAAGTCTGTTTGTGTTGTAAGGTTTAAAGCCATTTTTCAGCACATGATAGGCTATACATGGCGGCCAGTGTTATTGATGGAGGAAGAATCTGGGAAAACCCCAGGAAAGATCCACCGACCCATGAGAAGCTACTTGCAAGCTTTCTCACATACACACAATGGCCAAATCTGAGACTCGAACCCATGCAGATAGAGGTGAGATGGTAGTGATCCGTAACAGGGAGCGCTTTAGATCAGTCAGGAACTCAGGGCCCCTAAAAGTCTTATATGTTTTATACCTTACTAATGTCCACATGTTGATATTGGTAGATGCACCATCTGTGAGCAAAATGTCTTAATTGCTAATAAGATGAGTCATACTACAAATATCATAGACCCTAATCTCTCATTGCCTAATATGCCAGCAGATCTGGGTCTGTGTTGTTTGTTCTGCTAATCACTCCTAACAAAGTGCGTACCCAGATCTGCCAGTGCATTATGTGATGGCAGATCTAAGTCTGGGCAATTTGCAGTTGGACTGGTAAGCAAGTACACATGGTAATCATCAGTATTCTGCCATTTGCAGCAAAAAATCCTAATTGAAGGATTTATAATGGAAACTTGCTTTAAAAACAGACTATTACAACCATTATTTAATACATGTTAAGTTGTCAATTATATTGTTATAATTAAAAAGAAGGAACTGGTATTCCTGAAAGCTGTCATACTGTTATAGTATTATATGCTGGAAATCATTTGGATCAAGTCTTTAACATGCATGACTCAATAAATTATGAGTAAATGTATGTTTTTCAGTGTTTTAGGAGGAAAATTCATAGCCATAGCCAAAGGGCAGATTTACAGATTGAGTAAATAGCAATCACAGAGCACAGATTTTCAAATGATTCATTGATTCTTTACCATTGTTGCAGTTTAATTATCCACAAGAACTTGATGAGAAACAGATGACAGAGGAGGGATACAGGAGCCAGCTTTACACCCATCTAGCACTTTTTAATGGGGATCTCTCATCTGCTAAATCTTGGCTTGCTAAGCTACATCAACAGTTGCAGTCCCTGACCTCAGTACCCATGAGCCTCACTAATCTTGTGGCCTCCATGCTGGTTGTCTTTGAGGATACAGAAGTTTCAAGCCTTGCACTGCACAGACTTCTTGACATTGCAAAGCAAGATCCTAGTCAGGTGACATGTGATTAAAATAAATAGATATTTTTGTTTCATATTATTTCATTATTTTGAAAACTTCAATTATTACCAAAATGGCAGAATAACAGCTGGATTAAATTTTAAAAAATTAGATACCAGTCATATCAGATGAAAATGTATTAAATTTTACTTTATGCACAACTTGATGATCTTGAGATATTTTATGTGCAAACTGCCAGTTTTTGTATTAGGCCTTGTCTGTTAATTTGGGACCACTCTTCCTTACCTCTTGGGGTGTGAGTGTGTTTCCCATAACCAGGCAGGAGTTTAATCAAGCCAAGCACACATTGCTCATGCTATGCAGTTTTTAATCTTCAGTTATGGGTATTTCATGTATTTTTCATTCCCTTTAATTTTTTAATGAGATTTACACTGGGTGATGATCTATGACACTCGAGAGCGGCAGAGTGTATAGAATGAAGAGAACTATTCCAAGAACAGACCCCTGTGGAACACCACAATATAGATCAACTGGGCTGGAGTGTGATCCATTTGTTGATACAATTTGTGTCCTGTTGACTAAGTAGGACTTGAACCACTATAAAGCTGTATTGTGAATGCCAAATACATGTTGCAGATGGTGAAGTAAATATATCATGGTCTATTGTGTCAAATGCTGCAGACTAATCAAGGAGGGTGAGGACTGTAAACTTACCATTATCCAAACCAGAGAGAATGTCATTAAATACTTTCAGAAAAGTAGTTTCAGTACAATGGCAAGGGCGATATGCAGACTGTACATTGCTAAAAAGACTGTTTGAATTCAGATAAGATACAAGTTGGGTTAGAACAACTTTTTCTAAGATTTTTTTTATATGAATGGGAGATTAGTAGCTGGGCGGTAGTTCTTTAAATTGTTATGGTCGAGTGTTGGTTTCTTCAGCAGAGGCTTTACGAATACAAGTATGATTGTGTTTTGGATTTTTACCATAGCTTTAACAATTTACTGTTCAGTCATATCACTACAATGTCTGCATTATGGCAGTTTATAGCGATGTCTAGCACTGGGACATGATGTCACAGACATGTAGCATCATGTCCCACTCAGTCACATTATCCTGACACCAGGACAACTAGACCTAACACTAACTTCTTAATGCTTAGTGATGCAGCTTGTGGACCCTATTTATGTCTTTGATATTGTTATGAGTTTAGGCTTTAATAAATGGTAACAATAAAAGAGTGAAAAGAACAGGCTTTGTAAAATTTAACAAATAATTTATTTCCCTGGAAAAGATTGTAAAAATGAAAAAAGGACTTACAGTTTAAAGAATCAATTCCAAAAATAATCCAAGAATAATCCACCAATTAAATTACAAAAGTCCTAGTAATGAAATGTTCTAAAAGATTCAAGTTTGAGTCCTGTTGTAAAATCCAAGATATGGAAGATGATGTATGCTGAAGTCTGTTTTGTGTTTTTCTATAGATCCTTGTAGAACCACAAGATTTAACACTCTGGTGTTGGAAATCTGAATAAGATTTTGATAAACTGTCTTTGTCCAAGAAATCTGTATGAGCACATCAAATATTTCCAGAGATACAAATTAATCCATTAAAATCCAACTGAACTGATGAATTGTTAACATGGATTCAAAAGCTTGGCTACAAAAAAAGAAAATTGACTTGAAGTAATTTGTTAAAGCCTAGTACTCACTATATTTCACTAAAACAAACATTTTGTATAAAATGTTCTACTGCACATAAAGTTAAAAGTTGTGACTTATCATGATCTGCTTGTGACTTACCACGCTCTGCTTGTGACTTATCACGATCTGCTTGTGACTTATCATGATCTGCTTGTGACTTATCACGATCTGCTTGTCACTTATCACAATCTGCTTCTGACTTATCACAATCTGCTTCTGACTTATCATGATCTGCTTGTGACTTTATCATGATCTGCTTGTGACTTATGATCTGCTTATGATTTATCATGATTTGCTTATGACTTATCATGATCTGCTTGTGACTTATCACGATCTGCTTCTGACTTATCCTGGTCAGCTTGTATCATGATCTGCTTGTGACTTATCATGATCTGCTTGTGACTTATCACAATCTGCTTGTGACATATCATGATCTGCTTGTGACTTATCATGATCTGCTTGTGACATATCATGATCTGCTTGGGTGATCCAGTCTAATTGCATCTAAATATGAATGCTGCTGATCTGAGCTCCCACTTGGGCACAAAATCTTGTTGTCACTACCTTGCCAAAATAGCTAACCATAGTTACATGGTGTTTTCATCAAACCATATCTGGTTCATCTAAATGAAAAAGATCCCAATATGCCATACAGTATGGGTGATATGGTGACCATCTTGAAAATATTATGGCCACTGCATCTTTTTATCTTTTTTATGTCAGTTGCACAAAAGATACTATCAACTAATACAGTTCCATCTTCACTGCTCAGATGCTTGGGCAATGTTGTTTTAATGGTGATGATAATATTATAACCATTATAACCACTGACCTAGGTTAGACAGCCATCAACATTTGCAGATATCAGAATTTGGAATTGAACCAGCAACTGCAGTGGCGAGAAATGATGGTGTTACAACTTCACTATTAAGACCTTATAAGTCATTATTATTGTCAAGCCTACTTTGGTGGAAAGCGACACTAGCAGTCAATTTCCTTACAGAGTTAAAAGTTTGTTTTGGGTGAAGTTCTTCATTTGTGTATCTAATTTAAATCCCAGGATTTGTTTCATCGTACTTGGCACAATTGATTATGACACTGGATTCATCTCATTATGCATGACATGAATCATTATGGCCCCAAGATGGATCTTGTCATGGCATGAATCATTTTGAAACTAAGACAATTAATTCTGTGACATGCCTGCTTGATCCATTACCTTTTGGTCAAGGTCACAGTAATTTAAAAGTTGCAATAAAGACTGGGTCACATTTGTTTCCACTGGTTTATATTCCATAAATGCTATCATGGTAGCTTTTCTTTATTCTTTGGAGGAATCATTATGAAGCTATGATGATTCATTCAGCAACATGACCTTTTGACCATGGCAACACATTTTAAAGCACCAATGCCTTGATCTTAGGTCTAACATGCAAATCTAAATGTTGATATAATAAAGAATGAATAAATACACCAGTGATGGGTGGCATCAAAATATATTGACCATTCTTCTTGAATTAGCACTATAGGGAGATCCCAAGTTTGATGACTGGTTTAGTCAAGATTTATTTATGCCTGCTCCCCCCAGTATTCTATGGAGTTGGCACTATTTGACATATAGTGCTACCAATGTTTATCTGTCATATCACAGATATTCTGTCAAGCCTCTCATGAATTTTGATCTTGCTTAATAAACAGGTCTCAAATTGAATCACATGGATTGAGACCAAATTTGCTTCAATGCTTCATACTGCATTGGTCTAGGTCATATTTATTGTTAAACAGAATCTGAATAAATATATTGGAGTTAAAACCTCTCCCCTCACTTTGTCCTGCCACATATTGGACGCAGCTTTCATTATTTGCACCATATTAGTGAGAACATTTCTGTCTTGTAGACCCATTCTTTGTCTCCCAATGACAACTGAACTATTCTGTTAAATATTTAACGAGTTCCTGGGTGAAATGATATGCCCATACCACATTTGTTTGTTTGATTAGGATTTTTAATGTGGCTTTAACAATTTTTCAGTCATATCGCTATGATGTCTGCAGTGAGGCAGTTTATATTGATGTCTACCAATGGGGCATAATGCCACAGACATGTAGCATGATGGCCCACCCAGTCATATTATCCTGACACCAGGCCGACCCGTCCTAACACTAACCTCTTAATGCTGAGCATCAAGCAATTCAGCTGTTAGTACCATTTTTGTAAGTCTTTGGTATGACTCGGCCAGGGATCAAACCCACAACCTCTTGCTTTCATGGCGAACACTCTAACCACTAGGCCACCAGAGCAGTTCCCGTACCATGTACCAATACATATTGTGATGCACAACCTATAGTATGATACATTTAGATATATGTAAAGAATATAGAAACAAATGACTAAAAATTATTTATGATAAATGAAGATTTTTTTTTTTTTACAAACATTGTTTTAATTGATTTGCCACCTTGAGTATTGATGTGTGTAGTGAAATAGCAGATTTGATGTATTAGTGAATCATTCCATCCTTTGTCCTGGTTAAAGTCCTTGTCTAGATGTGCATATTGACAACTTGTCCTGGTTAAAGTCCTTGTCTAGATGTGCATATTGTCCCTTGTCCTGGTTAAAGTCCTTGTCTAGATGTGCATATTGACAACTTATCCTGGTTAAAGTCTTTGTCTAGATGTGCATTCTGACAACTTGTTGTGGTTAAAGTTCTTGTCAAGATGTGCATATTGTCCATTGTCCTGGTTAAAGTCCTTGTCTGTATATGCATATTGACAACTTGTCCTGGTTAAAGTCCTTGTCTAGATGTGCATATTGACAACTTGTCATGGTTAAAGTCCTTGTCTATATGTGCATATTGACAACTTGTCCTTTGTTTTTAGGGATTAATATGCCTTCCCTTGATCCTGCATACTCTGGGATGGAAGACTTGTCCACAGTTACAGCTAGAGATTTTGGAAGCAGTACCAAAGCTAGCAACACACAAGGTCAGTAATATAATTAGCAACATGACTACTGGCAAGATGCAAGGTCAGGGATATAATTAGCAACATGACTACTGGCAACACACAAGGTCAGCGATATAATTAGCAACATTATTATTGGCAGCACACAAGGTCAAGGATAGTATTACCAACTTGACTACTGGCAATACACAAGATCAAGGATATAATTAGCAACATGACTACTGGCAAGACACAAGGTCAGGGATATAATCAGCTATTTGACTACTGGCAACACACAAGGTCAGGGATCATATTACCAACTTGATTGATGGCAACACACAAGGTCAGGGTTATAATTAGCAACTTGACTACTGGCAAGATACAAGGTCAGGGATATAATCAGCTATTTGACTACTGGCAACACACAAGGTCAGGGATCATATTACCAACTTGATTGATGGCAACACACAAGGTCAGGGTTATAATTAGCAACTTGACTACTGGCAAGATACATGGTCAGAGATATAATTAGCGACCTGACTACTGGCAACACACATGGTCAGAGATATAATTAGCAACTTGACTACTGGCAAGACACAAGGTCAGGAATATTATTAGCAACTTGACTACTGGCAACACACAGGGATATAATTGCCAACTTTCTGACTACTGACAACACACAAGGTCAGGGATATAATTGACAGCTTTCTGACTACTGGCAATACAATCATGGATATAATTGACAACTTTCTGACTACTGACAACACACAAGGTCAAGGATATAATTTACAACAAATTGTTCAGCAATTTGATCCTTTGACATGCCATCCAGGCCAGTAGCTTTTGAGTTAGACTACGTATAATTTCTTTTCGAATAAACTTCATTGGTAAAATTTGGTATCTGAATAAAAGTTTAATTTGATATACATTCTCTATACATTATTGGTGATGAATCAGACCTTTTCCCAGAGTGATAACCAAATACTAGAAGACTAATGAGAACTACTTGCAATTTGAATAATCATCAATGAATTTACCATCAACAGGAAGGTTAGTACATGATTTCATTGACGTTCAAAACTCAGTTTTCTCCATGTTGGAGTGGGGGGGGGGGGCTTTGTTTGTTTAAAGATAAATATGAAAAACTTCATCTAATACTTTTACATCTCTAAGAACTTTATTTCTAAAATCTAGATAAATAGCCTAGTCATTTTGTATTTTATATTTTCTTGCATTCTTATGTTTGAAATATCTAAAATGTATGGATGCTAAGATCTCATTATTAATCTACTTTTTGTCATTAACCCAATTCTCTTTGACCTGATTATGTGTTTTATTATATTGTAAATGCAGATCAGTTACATTAAACAATAATTTCATGAAAGCTAACCATGCATTCTCTACATTTGTTTTTTAAAAATTAAATTTGTGTTTTCTATGTTGGAAATGATCTTTTATCTTCCTTTAACTTTTTGTTCGCTAATTTCTTTTTAAAAATTGCAGTGTTTAATATTTATATGAGTTTTGTATTGAAGCCATTATTAGTTATATCCCTTGCCTTATTTTAGCCATAGCTCATCGTCCATTGTGTGGCATCTGGCATACATCAGTAATATTATCAACCCATCGACACCTTTCACAAATTTTTACAAATGATCTTGATCATTCATCAGATTGCTGTTACTAAAAATATAATTTTTTAAAAATGGTTGCTTCTCGAAAACTATTGACAAAATTTAACCAGACTTGACAGAGAGCATCCTGCGTAAAGCAAGAAATTCTTTCAAGTTTGTGCAAATGATGATAATCAGCAGACATAGAATTGGCTGCTTGCTAAAAAAAATAAAACCTGTCAAGAAGTTCTCCAATTCTGCTGAATACAATTTGACAAAACTTTACCTTTGTTATTTGTTACATTTCTGCAAATGATGCCAATCTTCCATCAGATTTGGCTGCTTGCTGTTGCTAAAAATAAAAAAAACCTTTAAATACTTCTTTTAAATAACTAGGTACCTAATATAAGTTGTTTTTGAAAGCTGTCATAATTTGAAATCCTTTCTGACTTATACAGACATTTTTCTTCTGCCTTCTAATATGGCTACCATTATTATTTATACAACTGTATGTCAAATAAAATGCTAAAAATAGAAGTTTGACAAACTTTGGCACAGAACATTGACATAGGGCCTTTCTGTATTGGACAGAATTGGACCAACTTTAACACAGAACACTGACTTAGGGGTCTTTCTATATTGGACAGAATTGGACCAACTTTAACACAGAACATTGACATAGGGGCCTTTCTGTATCACACAAAAGATGGGGATGAAGACAAAAGCTAAAAAATAGAATGAAAATAATGCAAACAATTTAGATGTGCATGTTATAAAGGAAATAATTCTCATGTCCTTTCACTTTTAGATTTGCATATCACCTGTGTTGAAGACAATCCTGTCTTTGGGAAACTCTCCAAAGCAGCGCATGAAGGCACTATCATTGAAGCTTCTGGTTGAGCTATGGACTTTGCAAGATAGATGCTTTCCACATCTCCTTAAGGCCATCACAGAGGGAACCACAAAGAATGTTGCCATGGAAACTGCAGATGAAATTATTTTTGCTAAAGCTAAAGCCATCAGAGATGTGTGTAAACTGAGGTATGTTCTTTTTTTAAGAAATGTGTAACAGAAGAGAGTGAAAATGAGATCAAGCATTGTTTAAGTTTGAACCATTACCGTATATACTCGATTATAAGTCGACTCGACTATAAGTCGACCCCCCCTTGTCATGGCTTCAGAAAGCCAATTCAGCTATGACCCTCCTATAAGTCGAGGTGTTTTTTGCAAATTAAATCCGTCTGCAAGGGGTGACATGTCATCAGTGAGTCAGAGCTGCACTTAGGAAAAATAAATGAGACAAACTGGATAGATAGATAGACATATAGATAAATAGGACAAATAAAAACAAAAACCAATGTAGAATAAATACAATTGTATTATTGAGTTGAATATGTACAAATAAATTTACAACTTACATTTTGTCCATCTTTGTGTAATGAAATCCATATAACTTAACATTTTTAATCCATTTATATGATAAATCCATGAATTGGATTATAGGTCACATACAGGTATAAAATTGGTATCCTATAAATGTCACTGTCTAATGTCCTCTGGTTCAAAGCCCAAGAATTCATACTCATCATCAGAGTAACCAAATAAAGTTCTAAATTCCTCCAATGTTGTCCCGTCATCGTAAACATCGTCCGACTCTGATTCCTCTTCCGACTCCGATTCTTTGTCTTTACTGTCATCTGCGGGTGCTTTGGTGTTAGTCTTGTCACAAATTAAATCACTGAAGAGTTCGTCGTCCTCCGTCTCATCCATTGCATTTGAAATACCACATTTCTTAAATGATTTCACAACCATCTCATTTGGAATTTCCTCCCATGCATTACACACCCACTGAGTTACTAACTCAATCCCTGGACGCTTCAGATTTCCTGCTTTTGTCTTTTCTTTGGGCCCATCTACAATCCACTTGTGCCACTGTTTACACATATTTGCCTTAAATGGCTTGATTAGACAAACATCCAATGGTTGCAGTACAGATGTGGTGCCACCAGGGATCACAGCTTGGTATGTTCTATGTCGCCGCAACTTCTGTTTCACAGACTGCATCAAATGCGCCCGAAACATGTCCCACACAAGCAATGCCTTATGTTTCAACAATGCGCCTGGTCTAGCATTCCATACTTTTTCGATCCACACCAAACAAATTGCCTCGTCTACCCACCCCTTAGGGTTAACAGTTACAACCACTCCACTTGGCATTTTTTCTTTTGGCATTATCTTACGTTTAAACACAAATAGAGGCTTCAGTTTTGTACCATTTGCTAAACAACTTAATACTACTGTGAAATGTTGTTTCTCATTTCCCGAAGTCCTTATAGTCACTGTTTTGTCTCCAACTGGGTGTACAGTTTAATTTCCCGGCATATAAAAAAACATAGGAGTTTCGTCCATATTTCCTATGTGCGCCATATCAAAATCATTCCGTTTCCTCTCGTTGATAAAAAATTTTAAAAAACTCTCCACTTTCTCCTCAACATCAACAGGCAATTTCTGGGCTATGTGAGTACGTTGTCGAATTGAAAGTCCATGCCGTCACATAAATCGTGTACCGTATTTTCGCGTATATAAGACGCGTCTTATACAACATTTTACACACCACGCACCCATGATGTGTCTTATATATGGGTGCGTCTTATGTAAAATATTTTTACACAAATCGTCAAAACCCGCGTATTATATACGGGTGCATCTTATATGCGCGAAAATAAGTATTTTTTAACACGAACGAGCGGTACAGTGTGCGATATTGAAGGACGATTATTGCGGTCGATATCCACGTTTCATGATTTTCATTCCTAGTTGTAAAAACAATTGGGTAAGTGTTCAGTAATTACCTCGTTTACCAATCCAATGCAGGGGCCTGGGATCGTCCCGGGCTTCGCCAATGTCGCAAATTGCGATTTTTTTCCCTTATTAGTGACAAAAATGTCCCTTCTGGCGATTTTTTTTGGCGACAGACTTTTTGCTTATTTAATTTGTACAAACAATCATGGATTTGGACTGGATAAATTAAAAGGGAGAACGAAGGAAGCCACAAACTTGACTAAGCAATGCATTGTAATCAATCTGTACACAAATGATCCTTTGTTTGTATTGACAACCCCATCTTAGCAGTGCATTGTTACATCATAATCTGCTTATGCTGACATCTAGGCCGAGTACTGAATGCTGTGATACAGTCAATCATGCTAGTGTACTATACCTACAACTGACCGACATCTGAAGACGTGAATAGAACAGATAAAATTAATTGAATGGCTAATCTTTCTGTTTTTTTTTTTGTTTTTTTTTACATGTGCCAATAGTTTTGCTGAACCTTCATAGAAAACTGATAACCTTTGAAGTACCGACCACTGTGTATACATACAAAGCAAAGCAAATGGAAAAAAAATCTCAATCACAATTATATCTGTCGCCAGTGCAACATTATCATGAGCAAACGGAAGTCTGGAATTAGTGCAAATTCATCAGACAATACAGTCACTGAATCCGATGATAAACCTTGCAGTCCAACATCATCTACATGTAGTGCTTCAAGTGCAACACCACATAATGATGAACAGGGCAAAAATTCCCAAAAATTTATAGACAGTTGGAAACTTGGGCGTCCGTGGCTGAGATATGATAAAAGTTAAAACAGATGTTCTGTGATGTATGTATCAAGGCAAAGTTCGTCAATTCATTTACAACTGGCTATGATATTTTGAAGAAGGAGTGTCACCAAACATGAATCCAGGCGGTGTAAATAATATTTGTGCATTTTACTCATTGATCTTTTCCTTTTGCCATCAATCCCGTGTTACAGTTACAGAGACTTAAACTCTGCAAGAAGAAATAGCAAACAACAAATAAACCAGTTTTGCATAATTAAAAATAATTATTTATTTCTCAAAATACAGGAGTGAAAGAATCCCTATATTGGGTGTTAACTTATGCTAATATGTACGGTCCAATATTGCAAGGTGTTGACTCGTGTAAGTTTCATTCGTGGGAATGGAGATCCTATTTTGCTTGTTGAGAAAATTTATACAGCATTCAGTGATCATTCTTTTGAGATTTAGGAAACAATAGAGCATTTAATGGAGATTTTGGCGAACTTCGTCTTTTGCTCTGAATTTTTATCACATGGCGGGTGGTCAGCTGACCACAATAGCCACTCGATCGGTGGTGGGCAAAATGTGGCAAACACTTCATAATCAGCATCAATTTTCAAACTACAAACGGTGATGCGGAATGCTGACATCAGAAATAAACTCTGCATCTCATCTCTCGAGAATTTAACGAGAATCAGCATGTACAGATGAACGGTGATGCGGAATGCTGACATCAGAAATAAACTCTGCATCTCATCTCTCGAGAATTTAACGAGAATCAGCATGTACAGATGTGAAAAATTAGACTTTGAAACTGCATTCAACAAGTGGGCAGCCATAGAATCGCGATGGATCTTCATGTAACACATTTTTTTAAACATTTTGTTAATGCTTGTTGTAATTAAATTATTAACTAACCCATCTTTTGTAATTTTCATTGTCTGTTACATTAATAGAGTAAATTAACACTTGGAAAAATGTACACTACTTGTTCTGGCGATACTTAAGGAAAATTGGCAACAAAATAATGAGGTTGGCGATTTTTTTGGCGACAGATTTTTAAAAGCCAGGACCATCTCTGAATTATTTTGTACGGTACTAATCCCACTCGCTGAAGACTTGGCCTAGCAGATCAATGAAGCCGCCTTTACATCTGGCGTTTATTGTTCTAGAATCTAGATACCAGTTATTCAACCCATCCGCAATTGGCCCGGCGGCAGACAAGAATAAATGATAATCGTTGCGGTCCTGTCTCAGACAATTCTTTGATCTAAACTAAAAATGGTAATGAAGCCTTGTTTACATCTGACGGGTGATGAAACATTCGACAAATTTTCATTTATGATAAAGGAAAGGAAACCACTGGATATAAATTGCTCAGTGCGGCAGATGGCTAGGCCGCGTGCGTCTTATGTAAAAAAAATTTGGCACAAATCGTCAAAACCCGCGTCTTATATATGGGTGCGTCTTATGTAAAATATTTTTACACAAATCGTCAAACCCGCGTCTTATATACGGGTGCGTCTTATAATTGGGTGCGTCTTATATGCGCGAAAATACGGTACACCATCCAGCTGAAGCCTTAAAATATTCATTGCCGTTATCCTTGGCAGTAGAAAGGGCCTTCAGTCTAATCGCGTTTCTAGTGACTGCATGCCCATTTTGACGCTGCTCTAGAACCCACTCATTTAAACTAAACTCCCAGTTTGCATAAGAGCTTTCCATTACTCGAATTTTCTTCAGATGCCTGGCACTATCACCTATAACTGACTTTTTCTTGCGCCAGTCACGCACCTGTTTCTCCAACACACCAAATTCACGTTCTGCGGCGCTATTTTTATTTTTCTCTGCAAGGTCTATAACTTTTAGCTTAAATGCTCCATCATACGCATTACGTTGTCTTTTCCCCATATTGGTGAAATTACCTAAGTTTAGCTATTCACGCTGTATGATATCTAAGTGACAAAGTACACAGTAACTGACAGAACACTAACAATTCATAAACTTGGACCATTATTTATGTAGAGACTCTGTGAGAGCATTTGACTATACGGTCTTTGATATCTCATTAAAGGGTCGCCGCAACTAAGCAGGTGCGGTATGATCAAAGGGACTCAGCATGACATTGAACAAGTATCAAATGCGCGGCAAGATCAAATGATTGTCCACTGGGGAAAACAAAGCAGTGCTAATTTTACAATCTAAGGGATTAAGGTCATAATTGTCAAATTAGTATCTCGATCAAAAGATTGTGAACTTGGAGAAAAACAAAGCATGTTTGCCTTTATAAGCTGAGGGATTAGGGTCTGATTAAAAAAATATTTGTATGTTGCGCTTATAAGACCGTCATGAAACGGATAAACACAGTGCATACCATATATGCATTACTGCATAGGAATAGTGGCTTGAAAACGTAAAAATATATGAATTGACAGTATTTTTATGTACTGCAAACATTTTGAGTTTCCAACATTACCCCAAGATTTTTTTATTTTTTTAATGTCTCGCTTATAAGATGACCCCTACACTGTATGAGCCAAATTCTAAGTAAAAAAACCTCGACTTATAAGCGAGTATATACGGTAATCATGGATTCCATTGAGTGTGCCCACAGTAATCCTTTTTAGGCCCAGAGCATACTCATTTCCTTTAAATTCAAATTGCCCTGATGATTTTGCAATGAAGGCATTCTAACAGTGTAATCATAGAATTTAGTGGTTAAGTAGTGTTAAGTACTAAATACCTGTATTTTTGGAAAATACTGGCTTTTCTTATAAATTGATTATCCAGATGCAACGGAATTTTCCACTCTGTGTGGAAGCACAAATTGCTAGCTATTGTTTTCTTTCTAAAGTCAGGATTGGTGGAATTGAATTAAAACAAATTGCAAATATGCATACAACAAAGTCTCTCTTGGGCATTTTACACAATTTTGTTTCTTGACCTTTTCATTTTTGTGATACTGAGAATGGTCACATTGTGCTCCATCTGATAAGCATCAAGATCTTTAATACAAATTTTCTAATTTCTAATAACTCTCTGCAATGATTGACATAAAACTAAAACAGGATTTGGCCATTAAGTGTCAGAACCAGGACAACCAGAGTGAACAGTGCTGTGCCAATTTTGTTGTTCCCCACTCTTTGCTGAGCCCACATTTGTGAGACAGTGACACATGATGATCACGTTTCCACCTTATTGAAAGAAGGAAACTAGTTTCTGCACAATAACTAGAGTTCTCTATCATCTATGGTTTCCAGATTTTGTTGATGCCTTGCACTTTAGGTGAGGAAGAACCTTATTGATTTTGAAGTCAGATGGTCAAAGGTTGAAGTTGTCTACTGAAAAAATGAAATTGGCTTCTGCACAATCACATCAGTTCTACATAACCAATGTCAGCCAAACTTTGAAGATGACTAGTGCTTGATGTAAATGTGAAATCAACTGATTTTGACATCAAAAGGTCAGATATTAAGGTCAGATATTAAGGTTGCTGTGACTGAAAGTAGAAAAACTTTCTGCATGCAAATTTCAGTTGCCAATGTAGAGGAACATTAAGCTGTAGGTGGGGATATAATTATATACAATATGCCATTCACTTTGCTCCATACACTTTTATATCCTAAACCTCTTGATTGACTTTATTTGTGCATGGAGTGAATCATTATGAAGCTACAATAATTTATTCTATGGAATGCAAGCTTCTTCCTTTGGCCATGAGGTCAAGGTCACTGGCTTAGAAAATTAAGAATTTGTTAAAAGTTTTTTCATGGTATGTTTTTTTCTAAACCCCTTCATGGAATTTGTTCATATTTATTATAAATTTAAGAAGTTACTAACTTACTTGACCCATTTGAACTTGTGGTCAAGATGACAGTTTTGGTATATTTTCATTAAGGTTTTATAAGTTATTTCATTTGTATATTTTTCCTAAAGCCCTTGACAGATGGATTTTGTTCATACTTTTACAGGAATGTTAAAAACATTGGTTCAACATATAGACTCCAACCTTTTTATTATAACAGCTAGCAAGGATAAGTCAGGCCTTTTTTCTATGTATTCTTACTTTCATTTTCCCAGTAATAATTCATTCCATGCAAGCTAGATATTGAAGAGCTGAGTTTGTTAGATTTCTGCAAAATCTCGTACCAGCGTTTTGGCTACTAATAGTTGTATGTCTGCTTTTGCTTCTCTATAAAATCTTGCTAATTTTGGTTAGTTAGAATTTCAGCATTCTTTATCCTCTTTGAGTTATGCCCCCTTGACATAAAACTATTCCACCTTTCTTGCCTTTATCTCTTAGTCACGTCTTCTACAAACCTACAAAACCTGCTTTCAAAGTGAAATTGGCAGACATCATTTTCTGGACCCAGCTTGTTAAAAATTAGAAATTTCAGGGATGGTGTTGGCTTTAAAAGAGTTGTCGCAGATAATCTCACCAACTTCAATATTTTCTTGCCAGTTTTCAAAACATGTCACTATTTTCATGATACAGTACTATCAGCTCTAGAGACTGTAATTAATATATCCAATAAAGTTCTCCATCTTTCCTAATTAGTGCTACTGGAGAACTCTGGATCAGATTTAACAACTTCTATTATCTGATATTTAACACAATCTATGTTGTGTTCAGATACATTAAAATGTATAGACACTAGGTGTGATCTCTATGGTGACAGATATCCCTCAAGTGCTCTTTTATTCTCACTTGGAATTCCCTTTTCATCTCGCCTACATACATTTCTTGCGGTGAGTAAATAGATGACATAGTGAGTGGTACAGTGTCTTAATTAGTTTTGAGGCTTCTTGGAGGATGGTAGTTCCAAGCACTGATGAAATCATGAGAATTGGTGAATCTCTGGCATAGATATAGTTTCTAATCCTCTAGCAATGTATCCTTATAAGGCCACACTCTTGGAGGTAGTCAGACACCTTTTCTAATTTCACATATTTGGAAAGAAGTTTTATAAAGCTGAATTGATTGGGATGGTAGTAGCAAACACTTTGCTTCTGGGCATTTTGTAACTGGTTCTTCCAGTTGTCTCTTTTTGTTAACAAAACAAAACAAACAAAATGAGCTCTTTAAAGGTAAAATTGCTTGAGGATTAGAAATTAATCTCTGTCTGAAATGCATGCTGTAATTAATTCTAAATTTATGTTTACTAATAAAGCCAACATTAAAATATTCTGTACCAGTGAAATGTAATATACATGTAATCATCAAAGTACATTCAAATGTAATATACATGTAATGAACAATGTACAAATTAAACATGGTACATGTAATTAGCAATGTACTGTGAAATTGTATTACACAAGTACAGTGGGACCCCGCTATAACACGCCCCGTTATAACACGAATTTGGGTATAACACGGTCGTGGCATGGCTCCCGAAATTTCAGGTAATTTATTACAGGTATTTTTCTCAAAGACCAAAAAAAAAATCTTTTATGTATGGAAAATAAAATACGTCAAGAATTTAATTATCATTCTCATACTCATCTAAAAAGTGTGTAAAAAAATCATGTAGAAAATGTATTATCATTTTGGGGAGGAAATCACACACAAAATCGAATATAAAATAATTGTTGTATGGCTCCTAAAATTTCAAAAATTAACAAATTTCTTCTAGTTTTGTAACCGCTCCGGTGGCCTAGTGGTTAGAGCGTTCGCCGCAGAAGCGGGAGGTCGTGGGTTCGATCCCCGGCCGAGTCATACCAAAGACTTACAAAAATGGTACTAACAGCTGCCTCGCTTGACGCTCAGCATTAAGAGGTTAGTGTTAGGACTGGTCGGCCTGGTGTCAGGATAATGTGACTGGGTGGGACATCATGCTACATGTCTGCGGCATGATGCCTCAGTGCTAGACATCACTATAAACTGCCTCACAGCAGACATCGTAGCGATATGACTGAAAAATTGTTAAAAGCTACGTTAAAAATCCTAATCAAACAAATTCTAGTTTTGTGCCAGAATAAACATCGGAAATATGAACCAATTGCTGGGCCTACTGAGAACTTTGATCTTTGTTTATTGTTGAAAAATGACAGCTCATAAGTGTCAATATTATTATTACTGATCCCTGAGCAATGAAGCCATCATGTCTACTTTGTGTTTGTCTTGAATGCATTCCGAATACAATCGCTGCTCCAATAATCTCCGATATATGTTCTCTTAATTTCATACACAACTAAGCAACAGCCAGTGTGGGGGTTGATAAAAGAATCTCACCAGAATGTATAAATCAATTTATTTAAGTACATTGTTTATCATCAAAGTGAACTGCCAAGCTAAACTTGTTCAAATCAGGGGGAAACGATTTATACAGCATCAAACAAACAAAAAGCCGCCAACATGTGTGCATGGCTTGGCGGTGTTGTTTTATGCAATCTGTTGACTAGTAAATTCGAATTCTGCAACTGAGAACTATAATTGACTTTGCCAAGAGCAAACGTGACATTAGCAGAAAGCAGCCAAAAAATCAGAGTGTTTCAAAAACTAATAACTATTGACAGATGAGAAATGTAATGGTATAAAATGTATACGACAAAATAATTCAAATTTTGCATACAAGTGACATTTTTAAGAGATGATATACTAGAATTTATGCAGAGAAAAAAAATTGGAAATTTTTATTAAATGAAGACAACTAGTCTGAAATACACTTGTGTATTGACAACTTACATTTATACTGGTTGCCATGTATAGCCTATCTTGTGCTGAAAAATGGGATTGAACTTTTATAACAACATCCACTACAAATTTTATCCATCACTTGGTTTGGATTGGAGTGAGGGTGGGGCTTTACATTTAATTGTGTCCCATTCTTATGTTAGGGTTTTGGTGCACCTGCTAGCTAAGCAGCATTGCTATAATTGTATCCCCTCTTTGTTACCATTGTTAGATTGTTTGATTATTTTCATATTTTTATTCAATCTTTCTGCATGCCACAAGACTTCTTAAATATGGCCAAAAGAAGGCTGCCTAGAACACCCACACATCTCGCTTAGCATGTGCTAAGTCTACTCACATAGATCACCATATGAGATGTCGGATATGGTTGAAAGTCACTGCTTCTATTGCAGATGAAGCTGCATTCTCTTCTTTTCTGGCAAACCCTCTGCAATCTAAGGCACACCCTGAACAGTGACTCCTTGAGCTGATCATTTACTGGTCACTGGGTAATGGGCACCAGGTATAGACACCCAGGCATTGATTATCAGGTAGGGTAAATATGACATCTGTCACCAGTCATCTGTACTGTTCATAGCAGTGGGTATAGAGTTGCCATGCAAGGAAACAGGACTGGGATGACACCCCTTTTTCCCATTGTTCCTCTTCAATGCCTATGGGACTTGGTGTCCTCCCCAAAAAACCCTAATGGTGACTCAAGAATTTCTCCCTTCCACCCCCAACCCTTACCCAGTGATGAGTTTTGCATGGTGCCATTGTTTGGTTGACTAGGTGATAAAATTATTGTAAGAAAAGGATGAATCATACTACAAATCTCTTCACTTCATGCATCAAGAAAGGATGCAGGTCATGCTGTTTGAGTGTCCAACAGGCAAATGCTCTGTGTAACAGGCAAATGCTCTGTGTAGCTGAATGCTGGGATCCTCAACACCATTTACTGGCTTTACTTTGGGTTCCTCCACCTCAAGGAGATCCGCAGAGAGAAGGAAAGGGATATTCCTGTCTTGCCCTGTCAACAAAAACAGAATGATGAACATGTTTTTCTTCTTCTATTGACATGAATAAGTTCAAGGTGGATATAATTCTACTGCTTTGTTCTTCTCTTATAGTATAACCATCTCAGTTGATCCCTACTAGTTAGGCAATAAAGATGATAAGCATCAAAAGTGTTTTCTGCCTTCTTCCCCAAAAGCTTTTTGGATTTTGGAGGCCAGTAAGGGATTTCCAATCTGCCTGTGGCAGCCCCTTATTTCAGCATTCAGCTTACAATGTGCATTTTTCTGTTTGGTGACTCCAACTTCATGCACTAAACTATATCAATGAGGAAGCAGTGAAACTTACTATCAAACTCTACATACTATAGCTTCACACATTGATCTCATGGTATCAGTCTCACATAACCTTGTTAGGTAGCAGTACCTGTCAGCAACTGCCTTGCAGAGACTTCTCGACAGTAAGGCACCTGTTCTTGATGTCAGTGGTTCTTTCACAGTACAACTTCTCTACCGGTACATGCAAATAATTGCTTTGTGAGACCTCAAAGATTTGGCTGGAACACAGCAAGAATCTGTTGACTCCTTATGCTCCTTTAAACTCAGTTTCTACAATGGCTTCCCAAGATCTGAGGGATTAACAACAATGACAAAAGACTTTAGCCTCATTTCTGGACCCAGATAAACCAAATAAGAAGTGTCCTCAGCTTGAAGTATCTAAAGATCTTCCTGCTGCATGTTTAAGCAAGGGTTGCAGCAGAACCACCAGACATTCTTTCATTCAACATGTGCACATGGAATTGCCAGGTTATGAAGTCTTTGCACTTTTATCCCCTCCTTAAGGAGTGAGAAAGTTGACCCAAGGTAGTCACAACTACTCAGGCCAAGTCACCACATCCTTACATCTCAGAATGTGTTAGACCTTATGTAGAGACCTGATTGGACCTAACAGTAGCATGAGCTCTCTACACAAAAAGTGGATTACTGGTTTCACTTGGGGACTCTCAACTTCAAAGACCCCAATTAGGTTCTACTAGTTGGACCAAATTAACATCTGTAGTGAAGAGGTATACACTCTAGTAAAGAAGTGGCACTAGAAAAGGTAATAGACATGCCAGGATTCATTTCATAAAGATGAAGACATATGCTTCAGTTAGGGAGAACATAAGGAAGAATGACTGGGCAGTCTCCATTAACCTCCAGGTTGCAGACTTACTCATCCCCTTATTCAAATCCCATAGGAAATTCAGGCTCTTTTATTTGGCCTAGCCTCTGCTCCCAGAGCCATTACCAGAGAGATAGAAGTAATAACAGCTTACTTAAAATCATTATGGATTTCATCATCTGGTTATTTTATAACTGGTTCATGTACAACATTTTCCATCATGACTTATTAAGAGACCAGTCACTCTATTAGGACTAGGTGTAATTTCAAATCAAAAGTTATCAGATCTGATACATTGGCATAATTTCATTTTCAAGGCGATGAATTTCTTCATGATTCAAGGGACAGTTTGTGTTCCTCTCAGCGGGATTACATAGTTGCTGTCCCTCATATCAAACGTTTGGCTAGATCTCATTGTCTGCTCCATCTAGATCTCTTTGGTTGCCATCAAAAGACATCATAGGAGATCTACAATTTTCTCTGCTTGCAAACTTGAGACTTTACAGGTTACTTTGTTTGAACTCAGTTCCTTTGGTATCCAGTTTCATTTCCACTTGATTTAATGGCTAAATCAGTACAGGTTCATTAGGGCTTATGGTTTCTGTCTGAAGGCATCTTCTGTTCATATTAACAACCTAGAAATGCGGACCATTTTCCTTTCATCATAGGGATTACATCTATCTCATGATACACCACTGTATTATGGTTGCCATGGACAACACCTTGGCTCAGACATCAAGAAGCACTAATGCTCCTTCTCTTTGCTTGGAAGCTTTGAACTCTCCAGGTCTGCCTTATTTTAGATAAGAGCTATTACTGCTATTTCCAGGTGGACAAACTGTCAGCTGGTCCTAAAGGAATGGTCTCATTTTTAACAGCTTGTCTCAGTGGCATCAGTGTTTGTGGGTTAAGAATATCAACTTTTTGGTAGTTACCCCTAGTGAACTAGTGATGAGGAGGGACCAACAGTTGCAGCATGGAGGGTGGCTCCTGCACAACAGTCCACTGATTATCCACCTTCTTACCTGACCCATGGCAAAGCATATCTCAGTCACAGTAAGTTATCTAGCAGGGTTGTCAACTGAAACATCCAGACTCAAAGGCAAATGAATTCCAACATTTATAATGACTAAAGAGGAGTATTCTATAATTGGTGCAGTAAGCAACAAATGTATTGCCCACAGTTGTTGATTTTCTTCTCTTCTTTAAAAAAAAAACGTATTGCTCTATATCCACCTAGAAGCTATACAGTAATCATCTCCAATACTTGCTAAGATCCCAATGAACTTGACCATAGGGTCAGATCCTCATCTTTAAGACCTTATTAGATGACTTTAGTTTCAAAGACCAGTTTATCGCCTTTTAATGCCTGGGTGGAATCTTTTGTGTGTTCTATGGTTGTCGTTTAGCCAACCTTATAAACACTTGAAAGAGGCTTCCTTGGAGAATTTTACTTTACAGAAGGTCTTCCTTCCTTTCTCTCTCTCTCTCTCTCTCTCTCTCTCTCTCTCTCTCTCTCTCTCTCTCTCTCTCTCTCTCTCTCTCAATTTGAGAAGAAGTGAAATGCATGCCTTATCTGTGCAAAAAGGGATTACTTTGATTCAGTGGCAACTACGATTCAGTTTTCTTCATTATTTGCCTGGTTTCTAGAATCAGCCGTTTTTGGTTGCCCCTAAACCAAATCTAAGAGGTGTCTATGGGATGATCAAATTAAACTCCTTTTACAAGATTAAAGCCATATGTTTCTATTTGGCTGAAGCAGATGGGAAAAATAAATTGATTAAATAATGTCATTATCCCGCTCAGTTACTAATTCTATCAAAAGAGCTTATTAATCTCTCACTGAGATATATTTCCTATAGAAAATTAGGTTAGGGCTTGTGCTGCATATAACTTATTCATTCTTCTCTGGATGATGTCATAGAAAATTCTTTCTTGCTGTCTTAATCAGCCTCTTCATTCTACCGTCATTGACTGTCATAACAGAGTAAAAGTATTTATTTATTTTAAATTGATTGTTTGACCTTGCCAGTTGTCAGGCTTTTCCTCCAATCTCAGGCAGAGAACTCAGTGACAGTAGCTGGCTATGTTAACTCTAATAGCTGTGCATGGGTCTATCAGCCAACCTCCAGGCTGGGAAAGTCACCTACATAATAAGAACATATAATGTATTACTGCTATTACAATTAGGTGGGGTGGGTGGGGACTAGTTATCAATTATGTAATACTTACTTGTTTTATTATTAGCAGATTCCTTCCTTCCTTCCTTACTCCATGCTCTGATGTCCTTTCAGTCACGGCGTAAGTGAAAGAAGGATGACTTTCTGAATGACAGAAATGACCTGGGTATAAGACTGGGACTGTGTTTACTTGGGTTCTAGATTTCTACTTGCTAATTGAATGACAGAAGTGACTAGGGTATCAGACTGGGACTATGTGTTACTTTGGTTTTAGACCTCCAGTTGCTAATTGAAGGAGGGAATTCACCTTGGGCTGGAGACATGTTCCAGGAAAAGTAATAGCAATATAATAACAGGTTGATATTAGATAATACAAATTCACCTTACCACCTTTCTACCCCTAAAAAAACCCTACATGTTTCTTCGCTAGAATTTACTGTTTGAAATCTGAAGATACATATTCAAAGCTTAAAATTACGAAGGATCAAAAACTAGGATAATGTTATTCTTTTTATCGATACACCTCTACTAGCCATGTTAAATATATTCCCAGGCCAGAGCAACATGGAGCTGACATGCTTGGCCCCCTGTCTGATATTCTGGGATTCTGCACAGAGGAATGCTATGCCCCAGCTGCTGCTATGGCTCTGGAGGGTCTCTGTTACCTTTGTGAGACAGAGGTAAGTCAGTACATAAACCAGTAGAACCTGAATTTATTATCCCCCAGTCATTTGCAGTGGTCCTAGCACCTACCTTGCTTTGATCCTGTTCAAAGCTGTTAAATATAAATATATATACATATATATCAGAGTGAGCAACTCAGTGCATGGTGATATTTTTCTTTTTAAATCAAGAAATAATTTTCAGAGGATTTTTTAACCCCTATTTTGTATAAACAAACATAGACTAATATGTTTGTCTTTATGTGCATATGTCTGTCTGTCTGTCTGTATGTCTTTCTGTCTATGTTTTGTTTATAACTCAGTTATGAATGAACAATGTGATGTTGACAAAATGAAATTGGTATGTTTCAATTCATATGTAGGGGATCTGATTTAGGGTTTCATGCTATCTGAATGCTTATTTTCTTTAAGTTGTTTTCAGTCTTCAGATTTAACTTTTTCGGTGTGAACATTGTTAAAATGATTCAACCACTTGACCTTGTACACTGAAACTTAGAAGTTGGATGTCAGATATGTATATGACCAAATCAGTTTTTCTCACTATTGATGGATGTTCTTTTTATATTTATTTTTTTACTGTTAAAAACACATCTCCATTACATGTAAATAGATGAAATTCTAAATAATCCTAGAAATTCTAAATAATCCTAAAATTCCTATCACAAGTACAAAACTATTGTTCTGGAAACAGAATGTTCTTAATGATTTCCAGTAGTCTTGAAAGTCTGGCTATACCACAGTGATGCAGTCCATAATGTCTTTAAATGAGTTCACAATAATGCCAAAAGTAATGCATTAGTCCAAAGGTTGATGAGGACTTTTTTTTAATTCCAGTGAATAATTTAAATAAACAAATTCTCTATAATTGTATATGGGGGCCCCAAGTGGCAGAGTGGTCTAAATCGCTCTCCATTATGGATCACTGCCATCTCACCTCTGTCTGCGTGGGTTCGAATCTCTGATTCAGCCAATGTGCGTATGTGAGAAAGCTTGCCAGTAGCTTCTTGTGGGTCGGTGGTTCTTTCTGGGGTTTTCCTGGGTTCTTCCTCCACCACTAATACTGGCTGCCATGTATAGCCTATCTTGTGCTGAAAAATGGCGTTAAACCCTACAACAACAACTACAACAACTATAATTGTATCAGAACACAACTGTAAATCTGATCAGAGGATTCCACAAACTTATCTTAAAACATAAATTAATTATTTGTCATCAACTCCCTATTTATAGACATTTATCTTGACCTACAACACAATACTATGTAAAAATTTCTGATGGAGAAACCTAGTCTAAATAGATCAAGGCTGATTTTGAACTTTTCCTACATAAAAAGGTCTGTTCTAGAATGTTCTGAACTAAAACGTTATGTTAACATGTTATTTTCAACTTACAATCATGGACAAAAGTTAGTGTTTATAAATGACCATTATCTTCAAGTACAATCTACAATCATGGACAAAAGTTAGCTATAGAAACATGTTGTTTACAAATGATTATTATTTTAAAGTGCAATCTACAATCATAGACAAAAGTTAAGTACATAATACAAATATACATAACTATACAATCTTCTTGTAGCAAACACTCATGCTAAAATAGTTGTGTGCACAGTGAATATAAATGGACAGCAACATTAACTATTAGATCACGATAATTGTTAGATGGCTAGAGCAGAATCTGCGGTGTAACATAAATAGGTTATCTGTTGAAGCTAGGCAATATAGAGTCTACAGTGTAACATAAATAGGTTATCTGTTGAAGCTAGGCAGTATAGAGTCTACAGTGTAACATAAATAGGTTATCTGTTGAAGCTAGGCAGTATATAGTATACAGTGGAACAATAATTATGTTATCTGTTGTAGCTAGGCTGTATAGAGTCTACAGTAGAACATAAATAGGTTATCAATTGTAACTAGTCAGTATAGAGTATACAGTGGAATATAAATATGTTATCTGTTGTAGCTAGTCAGTATAGGGTCTACAGTGCAACTTAAATGGGATGTATCTTGTAACTAGTCAGTATATAGTCTCAGTCAAACATAAGTATAGAGTCTACACAAGTTATCTATAGCAGCTAGTCAGTATAGAGTCTACAGGTTCTCATATTGATGCAGAATATGGTATAAGGCTCTTACTTTTGTATGTTACATTCTTTTAACTAATCTTTTCACAGAATGTTAGGGTATAAGGTTTTCACATTAATACATTGCCTGCCATTAGGTGTTCCTTCACAGAATTCTAGTGTACAAGGCTTTCACACTGAGACAAAATGCTAGTGTATAAGGTTCTCACATTGATCAGAATGCTAGGGTATGAGGCTGTCATATTGAGACAAAATGCTAGGGTATAAGGTTCTTACATTGATATAGTATGCTAGGGTATAAGGTTCTTTTATTGATATAGTATGCTAGGGTATAAGGTTCTTACATTGATACAGTATGCTAGGGTATAAGGTTCTTACATTGATACAGTATGCTAGGGTATAAGGTTTTATATTGATACAGTATGCTAGGGTATAATGTTCTTACATTGATACAGTATGCTAGGGTATAAGGTTCTTATATAGTATGCTAGGGTATAAGGTTCTTACATTGATACAGTATGCTAGGGTATAAGGTTCTTACATTGATACAGTAAGCTAGGGTATAAGGTTCTTACATTGATACAGTATGCTAGGGTATAAAGCTTGCACACTGATAGATTGCATGTCATTATACATTGCTGTCACAGAATGCTAGGATATAGGGTTCTCACACTGAGATAGAATTCTGGGATTTAACACCCCGAATCCCCATTATTGATACAAAATGCTGGGATATAAGTCTTTCACACTGATATAAAAAATGACTATACCTTCTATCAACTTGGGTTTTGAACATTTAATTTGTTTAGAAAAGATTTATCTTGAATAGTGGAAGAAGGGTGATATAAACTTTTAGTTCCTTTACTGCTGTTTTGGTTACCCATTCTTTTGGATGAGTGACTCCACTGACAAGGACTCAGTTTATTTCCTTTATCCACACTGCCTGGTGTAATATGATTTCTCTTCACCATGTTGTCTATGTAATGTTTTGTTGCATTTCCTTTTTTGAATAAATAATCCACTTGTTTTTCTGTCACTTGTGTCTTTGTATTTATCCTTGTAAGTCTTCCTTTTCTAACTTTTTCTCAGTTTCTAATATATTTTTGAAGGTGTCCATGACATAAATCCTGGACCATTATCTATTGAAAATAATGGCAATACAATTGTTATTCAAAAATTCCATCAATGCTTTTTGTTTGTAACTTAGGGTATTTAATGATGCCATTTATAATGTCATCCAAATCTTATCCTTCTGGCAGTGTCTATAATACTTTTAATCTGTCTTCTTTTAAGCAACCTCATTTGTCTTATAGCAACATTCTTTCAGTATACATCATGGAAAAGATGTGCCTTTGACTGTTGAGATCAATGAATCCATTATATACAATTTCATTTACTTCTATCACCTAACATACATTTTGGCAGTACAAGGGAGATGACTCCATTATAGATTTTAATTGTTATGGTTTTGCAGAAATTTACATTTCTTATTGGTGCTTAAATCTGACAGGGATCTTGTTACATATATTTATGCTGATAGATTTTTAGATGTTGAGTTTATAGTGGCCATGAAACCTACATTTTGTAATCTATGAATCATACTGAGCTCATGACAATTTATTTTACTTTCTGTGTCATGACCTGTGTTTTAATCATACCTTTCCTTTATTTCAGGTAATTGAATGACCTGTGTTTTAATCATACCTTTCATTTATTTAAGGTAATTGAATGACCTGTGTTTTAATTATACCTTTCCTTTATTTAAGGTAATTGAATGACCTGTGTTTTAATCATACCTTTCCTTTATTTCAGGTAATTGAATGACCTGTGTTTTAATCATACCTTTCCTTTATTTCAGGTAATTGAATGACCTGTGTTTTAATCATACCTTTCCTTTATTTAAGGTAATTGAATGACCTGTGTTTTAATCATACCTTTCCTTTATTTCATATAATTGAATGACCTGTGTTTTAATCATACCTTTCCTTTATTTAAGGTAATTGAATGACCTGTGTTTAAATCATACCTTTCCTTTATTTCAGGTAATTGAATTAAGGTCTGCCTGGCAAGTTTTGAAAGGAAAACTTATTTCTGATTCCAGGTAATTAACAGTTAAAGTTTCATATTTTTCCCCAAAAAATATACACTTGGCACAAAAATTATTCTTTTTCATATCTTCATAACATGGACAGACAAAAGATATCAGAGTTACAGATTAGATCTTCATTGTTGCATAACTGTCCAAGTTTTTCCAATATTTGTTTGGAATGAGAAAAGAAACAGTCTAATCTTACCTTATTTTCTTTATGTCTTTGTGTCCTTTTTCTTTTCAGACACCAAATATTATTTTTAGTGAGGAAGAGTTGCGCAGTTCGTCGACCTCACTCTCACAGCCAAAACCATTTAAATCCAGCAGCTTGACAATGTTGAGATGGCTGGAGATGGAGTCGAGTGCAGTGGATGACCAGGATGTCCTACGTGTCTCGTCGAGCTTTCAGCTCTCCATGGCACTTAGCTGGGAATCGCCTTTCTGCCTGTTGACCAGCTGGTGGTTCCACAGATGAGAACTGAGTGCCAAGTGGGGACCAAAGATTAGCAAGCTATCCCTGAAGGATTTCAACTGCTTCGCCCAACCAGAGGTACTACCCCCTCCCAGGACACCCCATACAATCCAAAACAAAGTCAACATGCAAGTCAGTCTTGTCATTGACCAATCCCATTTCATCACCCACTAAAGTCCTGTGGTGTCAAGCAAGCAACGAATCAACATGTGTGGGTACAGTGATAGCCATAGACTCAAACATGCATGCAGGCGGATCAGGACATTATTGTCATTCACCACTGACACAAAGCAACAGTGGAGTCTAGCAGCCCTCTGAGTGACTGAGCAGTCCTCTTCAGGAATGCACTGCTCACCTCCCTGGCAGGAGGAAGGGGCTAGTAAAGATGCCCCAAACATTTCCTGCTCTAAACTTCCCTAACCAGAATACCGCAGCTGGCAGGGACCCTACTCCAGGATTTAAAATAGAAAGAAGAAAATAAGGATTGTTCCTCTCACACTTGGCGCATGGAATGTGTGCACCTTACTGGACAGAGATGATGCAGAAAGACCCCAGAGAAGAACCAACTTAATAGGAAAGGAACTCGCCAGATAGAACGAGGACATTGCTGCCTTGAGCAAGACCCAGCTTGCAAGAGAAGGCAAACTCAATGAAAAGGGCTCCAGATACACTTTCTTTTGGAGTGGCCATGGAAGTAAAGAGCACCTTGAGGCTGGTGTTTGCCTTGTGGTGAAGACAGTACTGTTTGGCAAATTTGCTCAACCTCCCAAGGGAGTAAACAACAGACTCATGACCATGAAACTCCCCATCTTGTCTGGAAGAAAGCATCATCAGTTGCTATGCTACAACCATGACTAACCCAGATGAAATGAAGGTCAGGTTCCATGAGGATCTTCACTGCATCATTGCTAACATTCCAATGGCATTCCTAGCGATTTCACTGCAAGAATAGGCTGTGATCACCTTGTCTGGGATGGAGTACTAGGAAAGCATGGAGTGGGTCACTGTAACAGCAATAGTCTTCTTTTGCTCTAAACTTGCACTGAGCATGAACTGCTGATCAGCAATACAGTCTTCCGCCTCCCTACCCATAACCGAATGTCATGGATGCACCTTTGCTCTAAGCACTGGCACCTCATCGACTACGTCATTGTCAGGAACAGGCATGATGTGCATGTGACCAAGTCCTTGTGTGGCACTGATTACTAAACAGACCATTGCCTCATGATCACCAAACTCAACATCCGCATTCAGCCTGAAAGACGCCCACAGGGAAAGAAGGCTCATAAAAGACTAAACATCACCAAGCTGAAATGCACCAGTACTAACAGTCTTTTGTGGTGCCCTGGAAGAACATTGGAAATCAACACCTCTCAACAATCATAATGTGGAGAAGGCTGGGCGGCATTCAGAGAGCTGGTCTACAGCACAGCTTCGAAATTCCTAGGACTCTCAACCAAAAGGCATCAAGAATTTATTTATGTGAACTGCAACAAGATCAAGCAGTTGCTGGATGAGAAACACCGCTTCCTTCTAACCTACCTTAACATACCCAAGTCAACCTTTAGGAAATATGCGTACAGCAATATACGCTGAACTATAACACAGTAACTCCATCAGATGCAAGACACATGGCTGAGCAAACAAGCTGATGAGATCCAGTGCTACGCAGACCAGCATAACATGAACTTCAGCAATGACCTGAAAATAGTGTATGGAACTTTATCCTCTGGATCACCACCCTTCTCAGCGCAGAAGGGAATACACTAATTACTGACAAAAAGAAGATTCTTCAGCGATGGGCTGAACACATTGACTGCATCCTGAATCGCTCTTCATCCATCAGTGCTGAAGCTTTCAGTCGTCTCCATCAGTGTATCACTGGATGACCCTACAACCTTGCTCGAGACACAGAATATGATACATTTGTTATTCAGTGGTAAAGCCCTGGTTTAGACTCCATCCCAGCTGAACTCTACAAAGAAGGGGGCACAGCCTTGATAGAAAGGCTCCACCAACTGTTATTACTGATGTGGTAGCAAGAGATGATCCCCCAGGAATTCAAAGATGCTTCCATTATTCACCTGTATAAGCACAAAGGGAACAGCCAGGCCTGCAACAACTACCAGGGTATATCGTTACTCTCATTGTAGGAAAGATACTTGCCAGAATCCTAGTGAACCGCCTCTCTACGCACTTTGACCAGAGACTACTGCCAGAAAGGCAGTGTAGTTTCTGAAAAGAACGTGTGACTATTAACATTGTTTTTGCTTTCCACACTACTTTACACCAGCGCCATGCCATGAAACTGAACCACATTCACACCACATGTCTCAGGAAAATCCTCAACATCAGGTGGAAGGACAAGGTTGCAGACACTGAGGTATTCACCCAAGCAGGTATTCCCAGCATTCACACCATCCTGAAGCAGTCCCAGCTATGCTGAACGGGTCATGTTGTATGCACGCCAGACCACCGGCTGCCTAAGAGACTCTTCTGTGGTGAAGGACAGCGATCCCACAGAGGTCAGAAGAAAACGCTTTAAAGACAATATGAAAGCTGCATTAAAAGCATTCAACATGAACCATGATTCCTGGGAGCAAAGAGCAAGCAATTGAGTCTCTTGGCGTTCCTCTGTGCACAAAGGCTCCATGTTGTATGAATCTAGCAGGACAGCAGCTGCAGAGTTGAAGAGGCAAGCCAGAAAAGCACATGCCATCAACCCTAATGGAGATGTTCCACTCATCTCCTGTCCCTTATGCAAACAAACATTCTATGCAAGGGTTGGCTTTATCAGCCACCTGTGCATGCACAGAACAGAACCAGCCCCTCCATCCCTCTGTAATTTTTTTCCTGAACTAATGTTTTTGGACATAATCTAGTGTCTGATTTTCAACAAAAAGTCATGAGTGTGTTTGCTAGTAATTTAACAAAGATGATGTTGAATTTAGTAAGTCATAAATTAGGTACCTAATTATCTCACATGTGACAGTAGTTTAATCTAAAAGTAAACCCTGTTTTAAATTTGTGTATGGTAGTTAATAAAAAACACTGTTGTAATATACTATGTTATGTGTTGTCATCATAAAATTTATATTTCTGGTTAACAATGTTTATTGGATGATTTTTTTTATCATTCAGTTCACAAAAAATATTGTGGGATGTCATTACTGTTAATCAGCCAGTATGTGAGATCTATGGTCTTGATGTAAGACATCTAATGGTAATATCTATATTGGAATTAGCAACCAATATCCTCCATTTTATATCAATCAGCAATACATCAAAATCGTTATGGATTTGTAAATTCAATGGAATCTTGAAACAAAAGTACACTTGCTTCTCAATTTTATGTCAAGCAAATATAGTTACTGTCCTGTATAGAGTTGTTGTCCTGGATAAAGTTACTGTCCTGGATAGAGTTGTTGTTCCTGGATAGAGTTATTGTCCTAAATTGAGTTGTTATCCTGGATAGAGTTGTTATCCTGGTTAGAGTTATTGTGCTGGATAGAGTTGTTGTCCTGGATAGAGTTATTGTCCTGTATAGAGTTGTTGTCCTGGATAGAGTTATTGTCCTAAATTGAGTTGTTGTTCTGGATAGAGTTGTTGTCCTGGATAGAGTTATTGTCCTAAATTGAGTTGTTGTTCTGGATAGAGTTGTTGTAATGGATAGAATTAATGTCTTGTACAGAGTTTTTGTCCTGGATAGAATTACTATCTAGGATAGAGTAGTTGACTTGGATAGACTTACTGTTCTAGACAGAGTTATTGCCCTGGATAGAATTATTGTCCTGGGTAGAGTTGTTGTCCTGGATAGAGTTGTTGTCCTGAATAGAGTTGTTGTCCTGAATAGATTTATTGTTCTGGATAGAGTTGTTTTCCTGGATAGAATTGCTATCTAGGATAGAGTAGTTGACTTGGATAGTAGACTTACTGTTCTGGACAGAGTTGTTGTAATGGATAGAGTTAATGTCTTGCACAGAGTTTTTTTCCTGGATAGAGTTGTTGTCCTGGCAAGTGATACATGTTTTTGGTTGAAGTTTTTCATGAGCTTACAGATTTATATAGGAACGGTTTGTCTTATTGACATTACTCTTGGTGCTAATTTCATCATTGGGATTTGTTTTTACCTTATCTTTCTTTCAGATACTAAATGAAGTAATTTAATGTTTTTGGGGAAAATATTTATGGTATTTTTCTACCCAAAATGTACAAAACATGGTACCAGTAATGTGTTCTTTGATTTTCAAACATGATACAAAATCAGTATGGAAATTCATATTTATTTTGAAGCTTTAAGAAAAGTTTAATATCACATCTGAAAACTAGCAAACTTTTTAACGTAGAGAATTGGGATGGGAAGGTAAATAGGACAATTACTTTATATTGAACTGAAGGCTATCATTAACTTTCATCTATTATTTCAGACCAGTTGTAGTTGAAAAGATATGTGAATTCTTCTCTCTTGTGCCAGCACTGGAAGTTAAAAGTCCAGAGTTTGAGGTAGTGATCTCATTTTAATATACTATCAATCATTTTCTTTATTGTCTCAATTACATTTTGTAAATATTATGTATAGGTGGATTTTTTTTTTCATTTTTAACATCACTTCAACAATTTCAGTCAAATCGCTACGATGTCTGCAGTGTGGCAGTTTATCTTGGTGTCTTGCATTGGGGCATCATGTCCCACCCATTCACATTATCCTGGCACCAGGCCGACCAGGCCTAACACAAACCAACTCATGCTTTGCACCAATTGAGTCATCTGCTAGTATCACTTCTGTAAGTCTTTCGTATGACTTGGCTGGGGTTTGAAATCGTGACCTACTTTATCCAAAGTCTAATCAATTATGCTGCCAGAGCAGTTGTAAATATTGTACATTGTGCATAATTATACCAAACGTTTTGATAGTTACTAATTGTTACTAATGGGTATTATATAAATTGTGTCATTTTCATTATGTATATGAGTCAACTTTATCACAGACTATTTATATTCTGTTCAAGAGATTCTACGATCTATTGCTTGAACAAACCTTGAGCTTAGTTGTCCTCTAGTTTTTCAGAACATGTAAGCTCATTCTATTGATAAGATTTGCAGTAACTGTTACAAAAATTATATCATTTTAGCTCACCATATAACTTATTTTTACAAAATGTATTGAAACATCTACCTTCGGATTATTTTTGTCAAGCCATTATTAGTGGGAAACACAGCAGTCATTTCTGGTCATTGTCAACAGCATGTTAAAGCTTTGGTTGAAGTTTTTCATTGGCATATACGTCTTTAATCTCTTAACTCAATGACCCCTGGAGGTTTCAGGGTCACACATTTTATGGCATTCCTTGATCATGGCTTGACACCAAATACCAAAACAGGCACACATATTACATAATTGACATTTCATTATATAATTCCTTTCTTGAGGTGTTCAACCAGGTTTTGTACATTTAGTTATATAATGACAAAATGGGTACTGCAGACAAAGACCCAAATTGTTTCAACTTTATTTACAATTGGAAAAAATAAATTGTATTGATAGCTGTATTTCTACACATGAGATGTCTGCAAATGTACAAAGTGTTTGGCTGTAGTGTCTGTCTTGTGAAGACGGAGAGGTGTTGCATACTGTGGTATGAGACCTACTTGATGCATACTGTGGTATAAAAGCTACTTGATGCATACTGTGGTATGAGACTCACCTGATGCATACTGTGGTATGAAATCTACTTGATGCATACTGTGGTATGCAACCTATATGATCTATACTGTGGTATGAAACCTACTTGATGCATACTGTGGTATGAGACTCATCTGATGCATACTGTGGTATACTTCATGCATACTGTGGCATGCAACCTATATGATGTATACTGTGGTATGAAACCTACTTGATGCATACTGTGGTATGAGACTCATCTGATGCATACTGTTTTATGAGACTCATTTGAAGTTAAGTCCAACTTAAACAATATCATGTTACTATTTCATACAAAGATGATATACTGTATTTTTCCTCTCATCAGGTGTTTTTGTATGAAGTTGTACAAAGTCTTTGGCTGTATGG
Source organism: Unio delphinus (assembly GCA_029339505.1). Classification (NCBI taxonomy): domain Eukaryota; kingdom Metazoa; phylum Mollusca; class Bivalvia; order Unionida; family Unionidae; genus Unio; species Unio delphinus. The sequence goes on along the minus strand of JAQISU010000106.1, from coordinate 13,985,637 downwards.
TCAGACCAGTGATAACAAAGTAAGGGGTGCTGCATACAGGGCTCTCAGCAAATTCAAAGAAGAGCACTTTAAGATTTCCCAGCTTCCATTTGCTGTAAGTAAATAACAGTTATTGGATAAAAAAAATTTTTTAATACATCTCAGAACTGAAGAAGCTGGTTTGTTTTCTCTTAAGAAAATTAATTACATGTCTTAGGAAAATTAATTACATGTCCTTGAAAAATTAATTATGTCTTAGAGTATCCTGATGCCATTATTGATAAGAATTCTATTTTTTAAAGACTGTGGTTAATATGTTAGGGATTATATATGACTGCGTAACTTAAGTGAGAGTTGATTTCTGGATCACCTTGCAATTGCGTCTGCTTGGCATAAAAGCCTGTATCTATCCTATTTTGTAGATAGATGTGCACTTAGTCAAGTGGTTATTGAGATTTGTGTAAGCAGGTGATTGATACTTAAACTCATGGGCTCAAGTTCAAATCTCAACAGAGAATGAAAACAATTAACCATATCATAATTTTTTATCCTCCATATAAATATGGTTTTCCTCTTGTAAGACTGCTCTTTTTGCATACGTACATACACACAAACACGTACATATGTATGTGCATAAGTCAAAACATTCTGTACTTTGATTCAATTGATTCCTATCTTCAGAACTTGTGATTTGTGATGTTGGTCACATGCTACAGCTTGTGATCCAGCCAAGAATATTGATTACTTAAAACATAAAGTGTTGACCTCATGTCTTCCAGTTAGGGAGACAAGCTTACAGTTAGTGAGTGAACAACAATTTGAAAGTGACCAACAATTTTTGAAAGGTCATGGGCCAGTTGCCCTTATCTAGAGCAGGCCTAGATGCATGACCATACACAATAAAAGCCAGTGAAAAATATCACATTTTCAGTGTGACAGGGCAATGTTTTGGACTTAAAAAGTCATCACTTTGCAAGCAAAATACCTCTATTAAAGAAATGTGTATTGCATTGACTGTTTCATTACACATATATTATCTTTGAATAGTGTCCATTAAATTTAATTTTTAATCATTGGAAAATTAAATTGTGATGATATTACTGTATCAGTAGTTTTCTCCAGTTAAAACAGTTTATTAATTCATCCCTCTATGAACTGGTCATTGAATTAGAGAGGGAAAAGTCAGGTAATTAAATTAGAGGGGGGGGGGAATTGACTTGCTTGTATCTCCTATGATGCAGCATAGCTTTGTGAATAACGCAACATTTAACCTAAAGTCGAGAAATAACCAAAGAGCATTGTTTGAATTTTTGCCAGAGAAGGGGTCTTTAAATGGTCATATGTTCAGTGCCCAATATTCAATCTGAAGAAAAAAAAATTTTTTTTTATTCTAACATGTTTTTTTTTTAATTACATGTATTTGAATCAGTTAAATTGCATTGAATGATTTTTCACTAATGAAGTTTTTATGTAGATATACTTTAATGATTTTTTCCAGATATATATTATTTTTATTAAGTTTTACTGAAGTTGAAGGATGGTTTTGTTGGAAGATTTCTTTTTCCCACATTATTCAAGAAATACCATTATCAGAATAACATATGGTCTGTATGTATGTTTCTGTAGGTGACTGAGGACTTAATCCTGCAGGCAAGAGCCATAATTCAACAGCTTGAAAATCCAGATCCCAACTTGACTGTGGATGTCATCATTAACTTTGTGCCAGGGGTGTGCTACACCAGAATTCTCAAGCAACTGACAGAGCCTGTTCTCAAAGGTACATTATTTATATTTTTAGTACACCATTAGACAGTTCATGGTTTCACACTTTTAAATTTCCTTGAATTTGAATGGGAAATAATAAATTTTCAGATGTTTATCATTAGATGACTGTGGAGAAAACCTTTTGTATTTTTGTTTTTTTAAAAATATTTTGTAGGGAAAAGGTAGCATTTGAAGGAAGAGCATAATTTTTGTACAGTAGTCCCCCTCTTGAACGGCTCCCCTGACCAGTGGCCACCCGCTTCTTACGGCCAGAATCCCTTGGCACTGACGTGTTTGTATTCAAAAGTACCCCTCAAGAGCAACCACCCGTCTAACGCGACCAGCGGCCAGCATTTTAGCACAAAAAATGAAAAATGTCCCCCTCATGAACGGCCACTTTCATTCTTTAAATGTATCCAGAACCAATAATTAATTCAAATCTTGACATTAGGTAAGCAATTTTGATTATCTCTATCATAGATACACGTCTCCGAATGTCAAGTCGCCGTTAAAAGTGTTGACTAAAGATTTATAGTATATCGTTATCTATGAAAGTCAATTTTTACAGGAAATGGGCTCAATAATGTTATGATAGAGTTTGGGGTTTAACACCTATGTTGAGTTCTTCTCGTTGATGATTATAACCATACGTAATTGTTATAATCATAACATGTTCAGCATAGGCTAAAAATAGATTTTGTACATTGGCACACACAGACAACCTTAAAAAAGACAACAGGGTACCAGACAAAGACTGGAAAAATCACGTGACCACACTATGGCTTCCTTTACTAAGGCTGTATTTCGTAGACTCGACACAAGTTTTGTCTGCATAATTAAATCGCACACAGTCAGCAATAACCATATAAATCATTACCAAACATTAAAATGTCATCAGGTTAACGGATACATTATTTTCGAAGAAAGTTGGTTATTCTACTCGACGATAGCGGGGGGGGGGGGATGCCGAACAATTGTATGTACAAAAGACTCGTAAAAACAAGTTTATGTTGAAATAATTTGAATAAACAAAGTAAAAACCGATAAGAAGGTTATTCAGCAGCAGTGGGGAAAATGGAGCAAATGGAAAGATAATTATGTATGTACCAAGATGTAAATGACGTTTTTGAATCCATTTGCAATGTGCATGACAACAATACCCGCTCGCATATCAAACTTACGCCAAGAAAGCAAAAATAGTAACGTATAATCAGTTGAAATAAATTTGTTATTATAAAAAAAAATTTTTTTTATTGATTAATGTTTCATTTAGACAAAGATATTTAATGTTTTGAAGTATGTAGCTTTCTTACTACGTACATTACATATACATGTACTTCTCATAATAAATTTAGCCCCCCTCTGGAATGGCCACCTGCCTTATAAGGCCACTTTTGCGGTGCAGCATTGGTGGCCGTATAAGAGGGGGACTACTGTAATCACAATTTGCTATAAGTAATAATATGTGATTCACCACATGCACTGTGGGTGTAATAAAACATGTAGATCACTGATTCTGCTATAAAGAGATAATGAAATATGTGAATCACCACCTGCTTTGCAACCAAAATAGAACATGTAGATCACTAATACTGCTATAAACAGACAATAGAAAATGTGAATTACCACCTGCTTTACAGATGAAACAACATGTAGATCACTGATTTTGCTTTAAAAAAGACTGTGGATTAAGTTAACCATGAAATTTTCAGAGGAGAACCTGCCACAGGCTTCCATTTTAAAATGTAGTATTCATTATATTATCTACATCATTCTCTGTGATATGTCTCATAGATATATGTCTCTGCCTTTATAACTTGCACACAAGAAACGTAAACTGCACTATAAGCAAAGGAATGAGCTATCAAGGGACCACCATAACAATAGGAAATGATGCCATCCTTGCTGGACATCAGGAAAATGTCCTGAGAGATCTTTAAAATTATTCCGACTGGTTTCAACAATCCTTCAAGTGTACTTGAATACATTGTGTATTATTACATCATTGCTTTATGTTGTTGAGTAGTCTGGTTCCCTGATTTGTATGTTCTTGCTGTGCTCTCTACTATTGTGGAATGTAACATAAGGATCATACCAATTGGGGAACTTAACAATACAAAATAAAGAAATAACATTTGTAAAAGTAGCTAAATTTCTGGGTACGTATTTTGATGAACACCTAACATGGGCGCATCATATAGATGAACTAGCTAAAAGATGCAACCAGGACTTAAATCTATTAAGAAGCCTCAAAGGCACTCAGTGGGGTGCCAACCAAGAAACTATTTTAACACTGTATAGGGCCAAGTATACACCACGGCACCCAAGCGTCACTTAAACAAACTAAATAAAATACAGAGAAAAGCCCTACTCATTGGTACTGGCGCACTGCCATCAACCTCGACAGCCGAGCTACAGGTTTTAACAGGGGAACTGCCATTACATCTTATAAGGCAGGAACTCATCTTAAAATATGCAGCCTGACTATTGACCCATGAAAAAATGCACCCCACGTACCTGGCTATCAACAAATGAATTACCCCTATAGAAAAACTCTCAAAAACACCACCTCTATGGAAAACTAGTTCATGAATTAAAAACTAAACTTCCAATAGACATATTCCAAATAGAAAACAACATAACTTTCGACAAAGAACCTTAAAGTAATGTACGAGCGAAAGTAAATATCTCCCTATCAGATAAAGAAAACAAGGAAAACCAACAAAACTATTTAAAAACATTAGCATTAGAAATAATAAATAATCAATATCAAAATTTTACAAAAATTTACACAGATGGCTCAAAAATAACAAATCCTTTCAAAACAGCTGCAGCAATGGTCATACCAGAACATAATATTCAAATGGGCAGACATCTACCCGACCAATGCTCCATTTATGCAGTTGAATTTTGGGCCATCCTAGAATTTTTAAAGTGGATTGAGGAAAATAAACCAAATTAGACTGTGATTATGAGCGACTCACTAAGCGTCCTAACCTCAATCCAAAAAAACACCACAAAATCTAGAGAAAATTTCTTAAAACAAATTAACCTATTACTGAAAACCCAAAATTCAAATAAACTAATAGTAGAATTTATGTGGATTCCATCGCACATTGACATCAAAGGTAATGAGTTAGCAGACCAACTTGCTAAAAACGAACTCAACGAACCTAATTACATACCAAATATAGCCAAACTGAACTATATACGTGTAGTTTAATTAACACAATGATTAATCAAAAATGGCAAACCAATTGGGACATAAATAAACAAGGGAGAATATTATACAACATCATTAAGGAAGTTAGTAGAGTAATAAAACCACCCAGGTGCATAGGTTATGAACAATCTAAAATAAATAGAATAAAAATACAAAAAACCAAACTGGCAAACAGCTTTGGAAAATACATAGGACCCTTTCCAAATAACATTAATTGCCACAATTGTAACACCCCAGAAGATTTACAACATATCTTCAACAATTGTAAAGAAAAACAAAAAGGAAAGGGACAAATTTATATCCAAACAAATAAACATAGCCGCACCAAGTACATACCCAGAAGTAATCCAATTAACTAACACCAATCCTCAAGGAACATTCAAAAATATAATTGAACTACTTAAAACAACAGGGCTAATTGAAAAAATATAGAAACATCGCCTAAACACCTAAATAAATCAAAAATTCTAAAATGTATAAGAACCTTAAGGAGCAATATGTAGCCCCCACAAATAGGTCACATGGGTTCATTGACCAATCATTTGACGGGCTACTAAAACACCTTATTAGCAAACTAATTCTGAAACTTATAACAACCTTAAGAAGTAAATTGTAGCCCCACAAATAGGTCACATGGGTTCTTTGACCAATCATTTTGACGGGCTACTAAAACACCTAAATAATATACTAATTCTGAAATTTATAACAACCTTAAGAAGTAAATTGTAGCCTCACAAGGAGGTCACATGGGTTCATTGACCAATCGTTTGGCAGGGCTACACACTTAAAACAATCAAATAGAATTAGATGAAGCATCAAGGATAACAAAAGATATAGAAATAAACATTGAAGCATTTAAGAAAATAAGATCAGGTACAACAACAAAAGGGTGCATCCAAATACCAATTAGCCAGTATTCTCCTTAAAACTAAATCAGAAATACAAGGTGGTATCGGTAACAACAACACAGAGTATTTCCAAATTGATAGTAACAATTTTAGATCTAGATACCCAGAAGAGAGGAGGACACCAGTGCTGACAATCAAGATGAAGGGAGGCCCAAGGAACAAGAGACGACAGGAGGACTCCGGAGCAAACAAGCCAGAATGAGGGAAGACTGGTTACCATTACGTAACCCTCCATCAAAAAGCCCTTCTAAGGGTTACTGCCATTTAGCCATTACAGAGCTCTCATTTGGTGCGAAAGCTCTATTTGATGAGCTCTTTTGAGAAACCTAACTTGATCAATTTCGAACATCACCAATCAAAATTCACAATCCATATAGCCTAACAGTGACCAACCTACATATGTCGCACAGACATTCTAGAATTAAAATTGTTAAGGACTTACAATATGTAGACTGGGTACTAGAAACATTGGTATGTTAGGAGTTAGAAAAAATCTTCAACTACACAAAATTTGATTGAATTACACAGGTGGCTTGCACATTATTGGTGTATTTTCCGTCCATTAATGAAACTGGACCTGATTTGAAATAAGTATGGCTAGGGCATTTCAAGGCTGTCGACATACATGGGGTGGCTTATTGGACCTTTTTCTCCTTTCTCGCGACCAAAAAGCCCCAACATGACGAGACATGAGAACTATTTTTCACCAGACATTATTTGGTGCCATTGCACTTCTAGTACACAATCTATTCCCATTCACCCAGGTCCTACATTCATGTCGATAGTCCCTCAATAAGGGCACGACATGACTAAATTAAATAGCACACTATGTGTGCAAAAACGCCTGTGGGGATGTGGCACCATTCCTTACCCCACGGGAAAAATTAAATTTATTTTCTTTTGAAAGATAAAACCGTGAATAATGACCCACCGTGGCCGGTTCACTTTAATTTAACATTCATTCATTCAGCCAAACTTCTTATTGATGCTAATTTTCACAAACTACAGTAGATTCCTTTTATTTTTAAAAATGTAACATTTAGTTTGTGAAGCATCCTTCAACATAAAAACTCAATTTGTTTAATTGTACTATTAGTAAAATATTGATGCCATGATTTCATTACATTCAATTAATAAAGAACTTTCTTAACCATGAGGAAATCTCAGAGTGCCAATTCAGGATTTACAAGTTAACTACAAACTCTGAAACAAGCTACTCATTGATAAAATGTATATGTAAACCAGAATTTATTTCATCAAGTATTCATTTAGCTTGGTTATCATTGTATCTTTGATCACATTTGTGATTTACCGTAGTATGCTAATTTAAGGTACTTTGATCACATTTGTGATTTTAGTATGCTAATTTAAGGTACTTTGATCACATTTGTGATTTTAGTATGCTAATTTAAGGTACTTTGATCACATTTGTGATTCTAGTATGCTAATTTAAGGTACTTTGATCACATTTGTGATTTTAGTATGCTAATTTAAGGTACTTTGATCACATTTGTGATTTTAGTATGCTAATTTAAGGTACTTTGATCACATTTGTGATTTTAGTATGCTAATTTAAGGTACTTTGATCACATTTGTGATTTTAGTATGCTAATTTAAGGTACTTTGATCACATTTGTGATTTTAGTATGCTAATTTAAGGTACTTTGATCACATTTGTGATTTTAGTATGCTAATTTAAGGTACTTTGATCACATTTGTGATTTAGTATGCTAATTTAAGGTACTTTGATCACATTTGTGATTTAGGATGCTAATTTATGGTACTTTGATTATATTATGTTCGCAAAAGAATGTAATTGATCCCTTGAAATGACTTGACCTGACTCTACTGGGGCTGTTAGTTCTTATGTAGATTGCATTTACATGAATTTTAACTTTCATTTACAATCAATACACTTAAACTTATCTAAAAATAGAACTCGTACTTTTTTCACTTGATAAAACAGCCCAACTTATTTATTTAGTATTTATTTATAACATTGCTGCCTCAAGTAGACATTAGGGACATATTCTTTTATCAAAATCTTCTTTCATACTGTTATTTACCAAAAAATGTTGTTTGGGAATAAATTTTAACAAAATACAGTAGTTCTTATTAAAAGGTCATTTCAACTGTTTTTTTGATGATAGAGCAAGCAATATATATATCAAGGTTCCAGTTACCAATTATTTTGTGATTTTCTTCATTTAAAAAATTAGGGATCAATTATTTTATACTTGCTAGTAAAAAAAAATTAGATCCATGACTAAAAGCAGGTTCATGAGGTATGAGGGCATGAGTTATCGAGGGATTGGTGTACTATTCAATGAACAATTTTAAATGCTGAATAGACTTTGATATTAATCTGTCTTGATACTGTATAATTTATTTTCTACAAAAAAATTCCAATGAACATTTTTTAACATAAAAATTATAATTTTTTTTGCAGATTATCAGCAGCTAATGTCATCTCTGCTCAGCCAAGAAGTGGAAAGTCTTCCGAGAGGAATCTATCACTCATCACTACGGCGACAAGGTGTAGCAGCCAATCAGGGCAAGGCTATTGGGTCAATCCCAGAATTTCTTTGGACTCAGTATGAGAGGAATAGACTACCTGGCATCAGGCCAGGATTGGCAGGTGAAGTGCAAAAGAAAATAACAAGCAGAGATGAATATAATCTTGTAGTTGGTACTGAGACAATGAAATCCCAGTTTATATTTTACAATATTTTTATCTTCTGCAAAGCTATATTTAACTGCATGGCTGGGATTTTTATTCAAAGAAAGAGAAAACAATCTTATGGATGTAGAAAATCATATATTTGGTGATGCTTATTCATGACATTTTGGTAATTTCAAACAGTAGATTATTTAATTATCAGTTTGTTCCTCAAATCAGAAATTTTTAATTATATGTACCTCTTTTGATTGACATTACATCTTTTGATACCTTTTTTCTCCCACTAAAAAATGTAGTGTTCTTTCAGCTGGTCTGTTGTTTTGTTATGACCCTCCCTTGGAAGTTGGAAGAGATGGCCGACTCAGGAAGCATTACCTGATCTCACATGGAAAACAGTTCCAGCAGACATTTGAAACACTTGTGAATGAGGTAAAAAGACAAATGTTTTTGTTTTTTTTTCTTTTTATGTATTTGATCAATTTTACCAAAAAGTTACAAGAATTTCATTGATGTACAATAAAATCTGCCATAGTAGGGCCAATGTTGTTTGTTCTACTTATTTTTCAATAACAAATTGAAGAGACTTAGATATACTGGCACATTATGCATACCTGCGAACCATTATGCTTTTGGCATAATCATTACACTTTTTTTCACTAAATTGTATCTTACACTTGACTGTGTATGGATTAGGCATTTCCAATATGTTAAAAATTAAATAACTATAAAGCAGTAAAAGGTATCATTCGTAATTTATATTCTCATCTCTTTAATTCCCCTCATCATAAAACAATTTGGGAATATTCTTATAAAGAAGATTGCTGCATAAGAATATTGTAAGTGCAACTTTTTTTTATCATGGAGTTATGTGTACTTTGAATTAACCAATTTTCTATTTATAGCAAGTACATGACCCATTTCCCAAAAAATCTGATGGGTTTCTTTAGTTTGAAAGTTTGCCTCATAGATTCATGTAGGTAGCAGACTAGTCTGTACTTTGAAAGAAAATGGCACCAATTATTACATGAAATGGACTTTTAAAGGATGATTTATGGAGAACATTTCTTAGAGCAGATGGGTCTGTTTAAACTTCAGAACATGTCCAATTAGAGCACCACTTGAAAAATTTATGAAGAACATGAGAGTGATGCAATACAGCAGTTGGATTGGGGAAATAATCGGTGGACTTAACAATCAATTGGTGAAACATGTTGACTAGTTAAATTTGAATGTTGAATATAATTAACTTTCTGTGTTTTGTATCGTATTCTGGTTCTAATCCACAAGGATTTTTCCTATTTGTGCCAAGTAGTAGTTAGCAGTAAAATATAAATGACATTTTTCATATGATGTACTGAATTAGATCATATAATAGATTAGCTATGATGTCATAGCTTCAACAAAGTAGGGTTAGCTATGTTAGTACATGTAATAGTAATTTATACATCTCTTGCGGCCGACATGAATGATTATACAATGATAGATGATTGGGTTTATGCAGCGTGAAATTGTATTGAGCATACAAGTGGTGTTATGTTTTTTCTGTAAATGTATTTTATAATTCCACACAATTGTTGGCAATTTTTTTATATGACAGTTGATAGTCCATTGTGTTGGAATAAAACTAAAATCACTGTTAGCAAAATAAAATAAAAACCACACTTGGAAATGTATACTCATGCCCAATATTAGATTTTTAAAAATAAAAATTATCACATAATATCATGAACAATTTTATGAAATTGATTCCAAGTTTGATAACGAGCTGTTAGGTATAAAAATAAATTACCTTTCTGAACTTTTGATTGCCCTGATAATTTACTGGTATATTACTTGAATATTAAATTATCTATAAAACAATCTATTTAATGCAATTCAATAAAATTATTCTTGTCATTGTTATCTGGAAATCATTCAAGTTTTAAGCCTAGCTTGGCTTCCATCAGTTATTTTCTACATTCCAGGTACCAGTGCAACCATCTGAGTGGCATAGGAGCTTGTTGATCCCCCAAGCCTGGGCATCCTTCATGGACAGACTCTACACCTCCATGTTAGAAGTTAGTATTGGGCTCAATCAATATTTATAAAAACAGCATAATATAACCAAAGTAATGTAAGATATATTAGTAAGCAAGTTTAAGTTCTATCGCAAATAAAACATGTATTATTGCAATGTAATATCAGTATAATGTCATTAATATTTAAAATATGGAAGATACAAATGTATAACGTAAATGCATTATAACAAAAACCAGACGAGATGTAATACATACCCAAATATAATGAATCGCCAATGTAACAAATAACCAAAATGAATATTAGTAGGAATAATAATTTTTTAATGAAAAACTACTTAAAAGTCAAAAGATTTGTGAAGAGATGTTAGAGACAGAATGGTAGAAAATGAATGAAGAAAGCAAAAAGAGAGAAAATAAATGCTCTGATAATGTCATGATAAAGAGATGAGGGATGGATTCCTTCAAGGTCACTCGACAAATAAGTATACAAGTAGTATTTTTCTTGGTCTTGTTGTAAATCTTTCAGAAAATAGGGAGAAAAATTTAAAAAATACTGTTATATAAACTTGTTTTTTGCTAATGATAATTGCTGGATTATCTCCTTATTTTCCTGCAATGTTAGCAAGAGAGTACACACTAAGAGCAAAATGTATGTATTTATATAATTTGGCAAATTTTGTGAGGCGCAACTGCACAATATGGTATATTTTGGAACATTGGTACTCAGTGTGTATAATGGTGTCCATGACCAAACGTAATATATGTGTCATATCAGAAACTATATTATATCATAGTGTTTTTAAATTTATGTACTATTTCATAGTGTAACATACTGTTCTTAATAAGAAATATTACTTCACTTAGGAATATGAAAATTATGAGATAAAATAATTGTATCTGCTGAGATTTCCATTCGTTTGTAGGCACGGAAGGCTGAGATAGACCTTCAGCTAAAGAGAGGTCATGTGAATCAAGAAGAAGCAGACGTAAAGAAAAACATTACCTGGTTATGGTAGGTTAATTATATCATCGCCTCCGCTATACTCTGCATTTAATTTTTTAAAGTGGCGCTAGTTTTTACGGACTGGCAAAAGTTGCTGGTGACAAATTTTTATAAATTAAATTTAATTTTTCATTGATATAAGTGACTTGGATCACAGTTTATACAATCTGCAGCAGTCAGTGGATCATGTCGATGGATGATGAATAAGACATTATTCAAACATGATTGCAATTATCTGTCAGTCAGTTTTGAGAATTACATACAATTAGTATGAAATAAGAAATAACCAGGGGATATACTCTGTTTGTTCATGAGATAACTAACAAACTAATGTCAGGGAACAAATGTACACCACTTTCAACTACCTTCTCTCCAGTAGACTTGCTGGACCTATTTGCAAATTTCTTCCATGACAAAGTACAAACCATTAGAGATTCGCTTGACAATGCAATTTCAGTTGACTCGTCACCATACAGTTATGATACGAAATTTCAGCGACAACCATTAGGAGCAATTGAACCTGTTTCTGTTGATTTAGTACGGACAATCGTGATGAAGAGTGCACCAAAGTCTTGTGAACTTGATCCAATTCCAACATCACTGCTGCTTGAGTGCTTAGACCCAATATTGCCTTCACTAACTGATGTTATTAATATTTCTCTCTCATCAGGGGAATTCCCATCATTTTTCAAGACTGCGATTGTAAAGCATCTGCTGAAGAAACCAACACTTGACCATAACAATTTAAAGAACTACCGCCCAGTTTCTAATCCCCCAATTATATCAAAAATCTTAGAAAAAGTTGTTCTAACCCAACTTGTATCTCATTTAAATTCAAATAGTCTTTTTAGCAATTTACATTCTGCACATCACCCTTGCCACAGTACTGAAACTACTCTTTTGAAAGTATTTAATGACATTCTCTCTGCTTTAGATAGTGGAAAGATTACAGTCCTCACCCTCCTTGATTTGTCTGCAGCATTTGACACAATAGACCATTATATATTACTTCACCATCTCCAACATGTATTTGGCATTCAGAATATAGCCCTAAAGTGGTTCAAGTCCTACTTAGTCAACAGGACACAAATGTGTCTGCAAATGGAATACATTCCAGCCCAGTTGATCTATGTTGCGGTGTTCCACAGGGGTCTGTTCTTGGACCTGTTCTCGTCATTCTATACACTCAGCTGCTCTCAAGTGTTATAGATCATCACCCAGTGTCTCACAAATTGTACGCTGATGACACCCAAATATAGAAGTTTAGCCAACCAACTGAAGTTGATGCTACCATCCATGGAGTAGTGAGGTGCATTTCTGATATGAAATCATGGATGACATGCTGCAGATGAATGAGGATAAAACTGAGGTCATTCTGATCACACAACACAAAGACTTTCTCATTCACATCCTTTACCTCAGAAAATAAATGTCAGCAACACCAGCATTAAATACTCACAGTCAGTACAAAACCTAGGTGTTACTCTAGACAGTACTCTCACATTTCACCAACATGTCATGAACATATGCAAGGCTGCATATCTTGAACTGAGACGCATCAGTTCCAATCGCAAATATCTTTCAGTTGATACCACGAAAACACTTGTGTGTTCATTAGTACTTTCAAGACTGGACTATTGTAACTCAACTCTGTCTGGTTTGTCACAATATCTACTCAAGAAACTTCAAAAAGTTCAAAACACAGCTGCTCGGATCATCTTTAGAGTACCTCAATCAGAGCACACCTCACCACTGCTCTGTACCCTACACTGGCTATCAATTCGATACACAATCAAACACAAAATTTGTTGTCTGTGCTATGTTTCATTGACAGACTCCAGTCCAACATATCTATCTGGCCTCACCCATGTGTATCACCAAAATGATACTTACGCTCCTCTTCTGACAATCGTATGCTCATTGTCCCCACTATGAAAACGAAGTGATATGGACTACGTTCTTTTGCATACCAGGGCCTGGCGATGTGGAACGAATTGCCTATTGAAATTAGACACAAAGACACAGTGGTCCCTTTTAAGAGTGCTTTTAAAACTCACCTTTTTCGACTGCAGAAACAAACTTAGAGACCTAGTAATGTTTTGTATTTCATATATTTTCACCATGTTTATATGTTTCCAATTTCATGGTTTTTATTATTTGTTTTTCTGATGTGTAGTCATATCATTGTTGATGTTGTAAAGCGCTTAGAGCTTCTAAAGATTAGGTACTATACAAAGTCCTCATTATTATTATTATTATTATTATTATTATTATTATTATTATTATTATTATTATTATTCAACAGGTCAGCAAAAAGATTAGGTGTCATTTGCACGTGTTGTTAATTTATTTTTTGTAAAATGTGTTGCACTTGTGACTGCTTAGTGGTTTAGGGAAAATTTATTTAGATAACATATTTTTGTGGCCTGAACTTAACTGAGTAACACAGGATGCTGCTACAAGGATGCCAGTCATTAGCCGTAAAGGAACAGAGTCACTTATATCAATGAAAAATTAAAAATATAGTTTGTAAAACAAGTCTGTATCAAGCACAAAGAATATAGCTAATCTAGCTCAGAAATATAAAGATTTATATCCAGCCTACTTTTTGCCCCAGTGTTGAGAACTTTGATTTCAGGAAGACATTTAAGAAATGGTTTGGGGAAAAAAATGACATAGATATTGATGATGTGTCAGTGGCATTGTTCATATTAAGACTAAGCAGCATTTTGTATTATCAGTAATAAATAAACATTCTATAAATAAATTCATTCTTGCTTTTAATACAGAACTTCACATGTATATAATGGTACATGTATTGTGATACTTATTAATAATTATTCTTGTGCATTGAAATGTAATACAAACATGTAAAAACTGTTTTATTGTCATGTTTATATATAGATTACAAATAGGGCCAATATATTACTATGCATATATGTAAGTCCCTGCATCATGGCATAAAATGACTCTCTTGGTTGAGTAGTGGCTCCAAATTGATAAATTTGGCAAATTTCATGGCGCAAAGAAACACATTTCCAAGGAAGGTCCTGTATATATATGCCCGACTAACATGATTTATTTTGACACTGAGAAATAAGAAAGATCTGCATATATTGATTCCATTCATGTACATTAGTGAATTTTCTATCAAATCTGTATCTTTATCACACAATATTGATTCCATTCATGTACATTAGTTAATTTTCTATCAAATCTGCATCTTTATCACACTAAATTGATTCCATTCATCAACATTGGTGAATTTTCTATCAAATCTGCATTCAGTTGATTACATATTGGTTAATAATTTTTAATTTTTAACACTACTGGTCTAAACCAGAAAAGCTTATGGAATGGTTTATTATCTGTCATCCAATATCCACTCCTCCGTTAGCATCAGTTTGCTGTTGCTATTCCTCCTAACCTACTTGAAAGTTTGCAATGAAACCTTACACATAAATTCATCCCATGTTCTTATTCATTCTAAATGAAAAAAGTGCTGCTGGCACCTCAAGTATGACCACTACAGTGGCCATCTTGAAAGTCTTGTTATTGCTATTCCACTTGGACATGGATGGTCATACTGGAATGGGGTTTTCACTGAAAGACTTCTCATGATGTCTTTTTGGTCATAAAAGTAATTACTGATCAGTGGTTTAATATAGATGCCACAGTGGCCAGCTTAAAAATATTGTTTTCACTAATCTTCTTAAATAGAAAGTAATTTTGACATGTGGTTTTGACCAGAAGATTTGTTTTATCGTGTCCAGTTGGTCCTAAGTGACTACCCCTTAATATGGTCACCATGCTGACTGTCTTGAAAATATTGTTATCCCCGCTCCCAAATTAATGGCTAATGGCTATATCAGCATGGAGTTTTCAGTAGACTTTGTATGATACATAGTTGGTCCAAAATGAAAATCGTGCCAGTCACATATCCAATATGGCTGTAATGATGGTTGTCATTAAGATATTGTTGTCACTACACCCTCTGAATGGATGATCATTGTTACATGGGGTTTTGACCAAAATACTTGTCTACTTTGTCCTAAATGAAAACTGTACTAATCTGACATCCAGTTTGTCTACCAATACAGTTAGTTTGAAAATCTTGTTATCATTGAGGAATAAAAGAGATTGTTTCATCTCTCAGCAATAGAAAGGAAGAAAATGATTTTATTTTGCTGTTAGTGGAATTGTACAGTAAAGGAAGAAAATGATTTTATTTTGCCGTTAGTGGAATTGTACAGTAAAGGAAGAAAATGATTTTATTTTGCTGTTAGTGGAATTGTACAGTAAAGGAAGAAAATGATTTTATTTTGCTGTTAGTGGAATTGTACAGTAAGGTTACAGCAGAAGCATTAGATAGTTATGATATTTTTTATTCTTTCAAGTTAGCACAAATTGTGTCCATCGACTATTCACTTTGGCTGCCAATTCTAAAACATTAATACAAGTTTTGTATATTAGAAAATACAACACTAACTCTTTACACTAATTTCATTACCAACTGCCTTGACATTTGGCGTAAGGTTTTTAAATTTCATTACAGACTTGTGTCTTGCATCTTATGAGCTTTATATTTTTCAGGGTTAGAGATACATTGGCTGATTCAATCAAGATAAAATCAAGGTTTGTATTCCTAATACAGGTTTGCAATTCATGTAATGTAATTGGGTAGATTAAACATAATAGCATTTGTATTGGTGTTTGTTCTTCTTCTTTTTATTAACTTTTTACAAAGTCATTAATGAGAAGTTCATACCATAAAATATATTTTACAGCAGTAAAATTGCAATGAGATTCATCACAAATTAGTTGTTTTCAATTTTTGTTTATTTTTTTGTTGATGAATTTACATGATCAATGAACTTGCATAAAATAGGATGCAGAAATTGTATGTACTTATCTTTATAGGAGACAGGTCTTTATTATTCTTATTAAAGTAAACTTGAAATTTAATGAGTATTCTTATTATTTGGTAAATAACATTCTTTACGCCCCGCCACTGGGCATATAGCATTACTTTTCTCCGTCCATCATTTGAGAAAAGGTCATTTTAGGCACCGTGGTGGGCATCAATGTTGTATGAATACATTTCATTTTGTTTAAGCCGTAAGAGATAGAGAAAAAAAGAGTAACTGCCAACCATAAGAATTTTTTCTCCAACCAAATGAAAAATAAAATTGACTAGTCACCAATATTTAGTACCGGTATAACAGTTGTCTAACATGATTTATTAGAATTTTTAAAAAGTCAACATTTTCTGTTGAATTACAGTACTTGTGTTTTTTCACAATAAAATTCACATCAGCTTTTGAATTTCTTTGTTGTTAAATAGTAAATTTCAATTTTTAAATAACTGTTATGACTCTTCGCAATGAAAAATAATACCACTCACTCTCTATACAAGGCCTTTAATTATAACACGATTTCTGTCGTAATTAAGGTAAGTAGTGTAATGGATCACATTTTAAAGGGAAAGTATATGCATGATTATAGGTTACTGCACTTGTGTGGGAAAATACTGCACAACCATGCAGAGTGAAGTTTTATTTTTCTCAGACAAAATGAATTCATATTTTCCCATACAAATCCAATAACCTTTTTTTTAATATGCTAATATTTTTAACTACCTAAATCTTAATAATAAAAGACTACAATAAACAACGTAATTTAATTTGTGCTTTGTTCCAAAATACATTCACAACCATACATTTATCAATACACAATAACCGTATTCATGTGCATATATCTCAACCCAGTGACCTTTTAAATTAGTTGCACACTCTACATCATTTTAAATAGAATTGTCATTTTGGTCTACTTAAAATTGAAAATTACAGTCAATGTGAATGAATGAAGATGGATTTTGTTTCTATGCTGATAAATATGACTGTGTATAAATGTAAATACATTTATACCTTTCTTATTACCAGCATAAGAAAACTTACTTATGCACTGTCACATGCATCTCACTGTTGAAGGGACCTCAGCAGTGTCTTTTATTGCATGCCTGACAGTATATACTAACATGGGACAATTGAAAAGCAGGTGTTGTGTGACACTCCATTTACACAGCGGAAATAATACTTTTTTGGTGTCTTGGATTATTGGCTTTAACGTATTTATTTTCCTACCAAAACTTTCAGTTGCATTTTTTTCTTGAATCTAGTATTTTGACAAACTCGTAAAATGGTACATCTCTGATAGATATGCGATTGTCTTGGCCTAAGTATGCTTTTCTGTGCTATATTGTCCTAGAGATCACTTGTCCTTGTCTTAACCATTGCAAAAAGATATGAATAAATATCAATAAATGTTTCCATGATCAGAATGGTATTTTCAATTACTGCATTTCTTATATTTGTTGTTAACATTCTAAATATCCTGTTCATTCATGCGCTTGTTTGAAGGTTTTGTTTCTCACTCAGTGAACTCATCCACATCATTAAATTTATCATCTCTACTTTCAAATGGATAAAACAACTTGTTTAGTTCATTCACACAAACAAATTAAATCAACCAAATCCTAAAGCATCTGATACACGAGTGCACATAATCTGTTTACATTCTGTTAAGTCTAAATCGCAAGGAAGTTTTACAGATGCATGTTTCAAATATGGGTGACCTAGAAAATTCAAAATGGCTGACTAACAACATGGTTCAGGGTACAATGGGCAATTTTAATCTGCGTAATATAAAAAAAGAAATAAATGAAATAGGTCAAAAAGGGTCGTATTTGTTTTGAGAGCTATAATAAATCAAAACACAAGAATATCATTCACTTGACCTGGCAAGTCAATGGGAGTTTATTGCAAAAGAAGTATAGGCATCCCAACCCCTAATTTCTATCTTTATTGTTAACATCTGAAAGTAATTTTTGATGCCATGTCATGCTCAAAGAGCAAGCACAAACCCTTTTCCAAGGTGATAATTTTGCAAAACACTATGCTAAACAGCTTGATGCAATTCAGGATAGTTGCCTTCCAGTCTGTTTTTGAGATATTCTACTTGCCTTGAACCCATGTGTCTGCTGTTTTGGGTGGATCCCTGTTAACATCTTTATGGCTGAAAACGTTATATCATAAACTTAAGAAATTGTAATTTTGTTTTCTAAACTAAATCCTGCCAACTCATTTTCAATTGATGATTTTGTTCAGCAAATAGTGACTGATGATAGCGATGATGGCAATGATTTTTTAAATGTATCAGATTATTGAAGCTCAGAAATGAATGCACAAATGCAGATGACATGCTGGTCAACCACCTTCCCATTCAGCAGTATTTTGAAATTAAATCTTAGAAAGTGGAATATCATGACTTATTGAAACAAAGGCAATTTTAAAGTAGAGGCAATGTTTGTTTCTCCAATAGTTCAGCTCAGAGAGATTCTTTGTTTCAAAACTATATAGTTCTCCGTGGGTTATGATGAAATTAATAAATAAGAATCTAAAAGGAAATTTAAAAGTTTGGACATTTTTTTGATAAATAAGCAGACTATTATATTGATGGCCTTAAAAGCCTAATAAAGCATTATGAAACAGATAAGAATTCTGTGATGGTAATGTTACAGATAACGTTAGAAATAACATGGTCAACTTTCAAGGTCAAATCAACAACTTTTTGGGTCAAGTATGCCACACAATAATATGAATGGAGGTCATGAGACATCACTTGAAATTTGGGGTACATTTATCCTTTGGAGCTTTCATGTACACCCTAATTGTTGATTGTTCAATAGTTTGAGAAGGACATAACATGACTGTTTAAATTATTTCAAAATCGTATTTAATTATTGTGCGTCAGATTTTGTTGATTTGGTGCATATATAGAGACTATATAATGAGAATACACACACCACATTCCATTCTTCAGTCTATGCCGGTTTTGTAAGAGCTGTTGAGAAGAAATAGGGATTTATTTATAATATTTGTTCCTTAGATATAGCAGAGTGGAAATTTTTTAATTTAAACAGTAAGTACCTATTGGATTATATGATTTTATATAGGGACTTGAATATTCAAATAATTCTATCAGATCATGTGAAACTTGCAAGTACTTGATTGTTATTGCTGCCTTGAGAAGTATAAACATTTGGATTTAATTCTTCTTAGTGGTACTAGCATGGTAGCACATAAATACAGGAGGTTGTGGGTTCAATCCCCAGCCGAGTCATACCAAAGACTTACAAAATTGGTACTAACAGTTGCCTTGCTTGACGATCAGCATTAAAAGGTTAGTGTTAGGACTGGTCGACCTGGTGTTAGGATAATGTGACTGGGTGGGACATCATGCTACATGTCTGCGGCATGATGCCGCAATGCTAGACATCACTATAAACTGCCTCACTGCAGACATCATAGCAATATGACTGAAAAATTGTTAAAGATACGTTAAAAATCCTAATCAAACAATCAAACAAAAAGCACATAAACACATTAGAACTTTCATTCAGAATAGTGAAAATTTGTATGTACATTTTAAAATATTTTATAAATTCACACACTTTAAGTTATTTTTAATTCTTTCACTTTATTTGATTTTATATTTTATTCAAGTAAATTTATATTTTGGAAAATTGAATGCTTTCTGGGTCTACCATTTAATTGTTTCTTAAGTTTAAGCCCATGGATGTTACAGTAGTCAGCAAAACACTGATCCAAAAGGCAATACCTTTGAGCTCTGGAAGATTATGCTACCATATAAACCATTTCCCAACTTGTTAAAGCTGGATTCGCTAGCTGTCATCTGTCCCGTCAGACAAAAGATTATGAAAGGCAATTCTCAGAGCAGAACAATTTTCATACACAGGGAAAAAACAAATTAAGCCCAAAACTAATCAACATAATATAGCTTATACAACTGAAGGAGACATCTTTTAAGGATTTTTATTTCAGTTGACCTTGATCAGAATGGAGCAGGAAGAAAGAAAGAGACACATATTCATAAGATAGATAAATATTGAACCATGAACCAACTATTTTCTGATTCATTAAAATGTTATAGGATTTGTTTACAGGGGAAGCCCCTCAGCACAGAGTAATTCAATATTGGCCTTATCTGGACTGGCACTCTGCGTTCACCGCTTTGCCTCTAGTCTGGACAATGACAGCATGAAAGAGGCAGAAACCTGTACTCAACATCTCAGCCACTCCCACTGGCTGACAGTTGCCATGGAAACACTGATGTTGCTGATGGATGTGAATTACAATCCAAAAGGAAGCCTGTTGGGGATGTGTCAACAGGTTAGAATGATAGATAATTTAATCATTTCTTTCTGCGTTCCTTGTCAGCAAAGGTTGCAAAATGAAAAAGCCACATTCAATTCATTATTGTACCATAATTTTTGTTCATCTTTGGAGGGCAAAAAATTATAATTTCATTTTTGCTGTTAGAAAATTTATTTAATTACTTCATCAGAATAGGAAAACAGCAATAAATAAAACAGCCCAGCAATGAAATTATACTTTTGATAATGTACAAGCTCTGAATTAAATAAACATAGCCAACTACCAGTATTTAAATATTTACATGGAGTTCCATAAATGAAAAACATATTACTTATCAGTTGTTCTTTTTTATATTTTGTGGTCCCCTATTGGCTGAGTGGTGTAAAGCACTCACCATTATGGATCACTTCCCACTCTCCTCTGTCTGCATGGGTTTGAGTATTGGGCAACAAGACGTGTTTTAGTTAATTGAAATGAGCGATTAAAAAGCAGGCCATGACAACCAGTCACGTTTTTGTTAACTGAATCCAGGCATTAAAAGTAGGCCATGACTACCAGTCATGCTGTTGTTAACTGAATCAAGGCATTAAAAAGCAGGCCATGACAACCAGTCATGTTTTTGTTAACTGAATCAAGGCATTAAAAAGTAGGCCATGATAACTAGTCATGCTGTTGTTAACTGAATCAAGGCATTAAAAAGCAGACCATGACAACCAGTCATGTTTTTGTTAACTGAATCAAGGCATTGAAACTATGACAACCAGTCATTTTTTTTTTTTACTGAATCAAGGAAGAAATGATAATCATCTAGTAAAGGTCTGATAATAAAATGTGTTTTTTTTTGGACAAAATAATTGTTTTTGTCACTCACCTGGCCATTAGCACATTTCTAATCTAATTTTGGTCAAGGTTAAAATATGGCCTTATGTCCTAAAGGTCTTGGATGAATCCAATAAGGACTTAGATTGTTGCATGCTATAATGTAATCTTGCATCTGATTGGCTGTGCTGGTGACCACTTTTTGATCAAATTTGTACTTTATGACACAATAGCACAACAGTGGCTGCCTACTAAAGATAGATATTCAAAAACAAATGGAAAAACACAAATCTTTACAAGATAAACCGATCAAATTAAATGTAAATGTCATAACAAAATATAAGACATTAAAATTTTAAAACTCTTTAAAATGATATATAAAAACACAAGATAAAGGTAAGACATGTAAAACCCTTTAAAGGGGACAAACATGCAAAAATGAAATTAGCTCAAATTTTTTGTATGATTTGCTATATGTATGTTGTTCACTTTCTGAAAAATTGTACCTTTCATTCTTACTTGTTACGAAGAAATTTGTGAAAAACCGATCATAATTCCCGATCCGTCTTGAATAAAACAACACGCTTCCCTCCCCCCTCATAAATTGCGGAAATGATGTAATTTGAGACACTGTACAAAACATTGTTGATAATGAATTATGGAGAACTCGCCCAATAGAGAACTGGGAGAAGGATCCTATATACTAATTGTGAGATGTCGCCACACGGTTGTTAAGGCTTTATTTATTGTTATCTTTTTTCAACTTAATAACTTATTTAAGTTATAAAAATTTGTAACTTTTCAACTTTTCCATTTGATCAGCTCAGCTTCTGTACTTAACGAAAAAGAAGTGGCATTCTGTCCTTTTTGCTCTGCTCTTCAAAATAATTTGATACATTTTAAATGAGGAAAAAAAAGAGCATGATGTGAAGTCTGCAGTTTTATATAAGCTACTGAGTTCAACATCGTTTAGTTTATTTCTTCTTATTGTTAGTGTTTGTAATTTTATTATTTTCTAATAAAACAAACTATTTAAAGTTGAACGAGAAGTTTAAAAATTATTTCACTACTAAATTGCCGATGCAAAATAATCAGGTTTACGTTATTTTATTAAAAATAATTTATTTATTTCAAAGATAAATATTAAATAGATTTTCTGGATGACAAGTTTTAAGGTGACTTCTCCAGATACGTTGGGACGAGTTCTCAATGGGGTGAGTTCACCATGGGGCAAGTTTTCTCAGTGAAGACAGTGTTGGAGATGACATTTCCGAAAACGGGGCCCCAAGTGGCTGAGTGGTCTAAAGCGCTCTCCATTACGTGTGCTCTGAAAAATGGCGTTAAACCCAACAACAACAACAACATTCCCAAAGTATACGACTCATATATTTTAATCGTTTCAAATGACGTCACATCCTGTGTATTTGGAAGGAGCTAACAAATTCATGGCAGGGTCTTTCCGTATGATCTCGGAAAACAGGACAGTATTCTTTTATAAAATTGAAGTGCAAATACATAAGATGCAAATAAACAAATAGTTGCCATATATTAAATACACAAACTACTAAATATCCTTCTATTTACAATAAAATTATGCAGGTCTGGGTTTTTGTCCCCTTTAAACATGATTAAAATTTGTTGTAAAAACAGCCTGCCCTTACAAAAGTCCAAGATTTTCCTAGGTGGTAGTCATATAGTTTCTCCATGCAGTCAGGATGAAATTAATTCATTCTCATTGGCTGGAAATCGGGACACTCAACATACTCTACTGTCAGTGGACACTGGCAGGGTATACACTCTTGTCATGGTTCACTTGTCAGTAGGTATGCATGAGTCAGGTATGCCTATCCAATACACAATTGACACAGTACCACCTGTCCTCACCTCTCTGATTTATTTTCATTCCATATATTAGGCAACCAATCATACAAAATATCTGGGACATTAATGGGTTGTCAGATTTAAGATTTTGCAAGGCTTTCAATGTGGAATGAAAAAAAACTGGTTTTGTTAATTTGATAGCCCCTATAAACTGGTTTTGTTAATTTGATAGACCCTATAAGCTGGTTTTAATTTGATAGCTAATATAAACTGATCTTGTTAATTTGATAGCCCCTGTAAACTGGTATTGTTTATTTGATAGCCTAAATAAACTGATCTTGTTAATTTGATAGCCCCTATAAACTGGTTTGTAAATTTGATAGCCCCTATAAACTGGTTTTGTTAATTCGACAGCCCCTATTATATTAACTGGTATTGTTAATTGTATTATAGACCCAATAAATTGGTTTTGTTAATTTGATAGTTTTGATAATCTAGTTTGTTGCTATCTTCATAATCTGTAATCATATTCATTATTCTCTAGCTAAATATTGCATAAATTACTTTCTTTATTACCTGAGTGAATAGGCGGACCAGCGTCTCAGGGATAGACTAACATGGCCAGCTAATGTCTCAGCCATATTCATAATGGTGACTATCTTTGCCTGGGCTATGGACATGATTAATTGATAGGTGACATCAAGTGTCAATTAGTAACAAATATTTACAATGCTTCTTTGGTCCGAAATTTAAACTGCTTTGGTCATGGACTGGCTGATTATCAGAATTTGACTCCTTTGTAACAGTGATACATTTTTGGCGGGAAGGAAAAACAAAAACTTCTGTAATAATACAACCACTTTTTTCTTATCACAAAATCCAATGTTAGAGGAAATTTACATTTATTAGCAGTATTGATATCACTGCATCCATGAAAAATAATGCCCATACATGTGTGCAAAGTTAGTAACCATTGAATTGACCTTAACTCCTATCAATCCCAGTAATATATTCAAGAAAGAAAATGGCAGCCATCATGACCTTATGGAGGAAATAAGTGACTAGACAGTCATGTGGCAGATGAGTGGTGAACATAAATTTTGTTTTTCATTAGATGCGTTTTGATCAACTTAATATCATGCTAAACATCTTACTTACCAAAAGTTTACGGACTTAATAATCCAGTGGCATAAACATTTTTAGAATGTGTTTGTACCAGAGAGTGGTACCATAACACTGCATAATTGAAATTAATCTTTGATATCTTTGAAACGACTTATCAAATTTCAATAAAATCAGAGGAAAGATATTTGTTCACTTTGTATATTCATTCTTTAGGTAACTCAAATTTCCACATTTTTGATGAAAGAATCCTCTGTACAGAAAAAATAGAGGACATAAATAATCATGATTTTTTAAAGAAATTATATGGAAAATTTGAAGTTACCTAAATTTAAACACAATACAGTATTCATTATAGTGTTAAAAAGAACATGTATTCATACTCAATACACATATTCAAGTTATCCTCATTGAAAATCTAACTTTACAAATAATTTTAATGTGTTTATAATATTTGCATGTTTTTTCACAAACATCAAAGTCTAGACAATGCAGTATCTTTGTTATCAAATTTATTTCACACACAGTCATAGGAACATGTAGTTTTCTGCAGAGTGAAATCAACTAGTGTATGAACATGGATGCGAGAATATTCTGAGTTTTAATCCGTCTAGAAAAAAGCATACGGCTGTTTAAAATTTATCTTTGTTAACAAAGAACATACTTTATTTTCAGAAATCCTCAACAGATAAATTGCCAGCCAGTCTTTTGGCCCAGTCTGCTGCATGTGTGGCCTTGACCCAGATGATGCCTATACTTATAACTCTGGATGTTGACCATGTCTTCAAGGTCATAACCATGTTAACCAGAAGGTTACCTGGACAACCAAACACAGAGGTGTCCCCCGTGCTCTATTTTTATAATGGATTGGGATTAGGAATGTTTCTTGCTAGGTTGTTTGAAGAAAGGTTCTCTGATGTGGGAGCTAGAAAGGTATGGCATTACATAAGTGTTTCATGAGTTTCATTTTTATTTAGAAAATGTCTACTTGATAATCTGATAAATATTTTTCATTAATATTGTTCACTTCATGGGGCTGTTTTCTTTTATCCAACATTTTCATTGACCTCCTGCAGGACTCAGAAAGTAGAACAGGCCCATTGCATACTCTTGTATATTGTAAGACTTAATACTCAGGTTTAAATTCTTGGCTAATGTGATATGTCGTTAGGTATGGGACTTACTCTGATTGCCTCCACACTAAATAACCTACTTGTGTTGTTGTGCCATTTAACTACTATACAGCTGAACTAATTTTGCAACTTCAATTTTACTTTGTTTTCCTTGAAGGCATATACTTCTTTTTTGCATTATTTATATAATTTACTTTAGTCTGTGACTACATTGGGGCTGATTTTTCTTTTACTGCAGGGTTTATCCCTTGATCTTGGTTTAACTTTCCATTGCTTTGTAATAGTCTTAGTGACTCAGTCTAGTTTTTTAAAAAATATTCTTTGGGCAACTTTAATGAAGTTAATCTCTTTATTATAATCACGTACTGTTATAAACAGTGTTTCCATAACATGAACAGATGTTCTAGAAGAGTTAGCTCCCAGTGTCTATATCAGAAACGCTTTACTCCAGAGGCTCATTCTCTTTCCCAGTATCGCCATGCCAGCATTAAACTTCTAGAAGATGTGTCTTTGATACAAATATAAACCACATTTAATATCAGTAATAAATGAACTATTGCTATTGTATAGCTGACTCTTTTCAGAATGGAAAATACCCCATCCAAGGTCTTTTCAGAATGGAAAATATCCCATCCAAAGTCTTTTCAGAATGGAAAATACCCCATCCAAAGTCTTTTCAGAATGGAAAATACCCCATCCAAGGTCTTTTCAGAATGGAAAATACCCCATCCAAGGTCTTTTCAGAATGGAAAATACCCCATCCAAAGTCTTTTCAGAATGGAAAATACCCCATCCAAAGTCTTTTCAGAATGGAAAATACCCCATCCAAGGTATTTTCAGAATGGAAAATACCCCATCCAAGGTCTTTTCAGAATGGAAAATACCCCATCCAAAGTCTTTTCAGAATGGAAAATACCCCATCCAAGGTCTTTTCAGAATGGAAAATACCCCATCCAGGTCTTTTCAGAATGGAAAATACCACATCCAAGGTCTTACTGGAGCACATTAAGAACCTTCCGAGGGCTGCTACACTGTAAGCAGAGACTCTCTTTGAAGGGCTTATTCTCTCAGTGGTTTTTCAGTTTTGAGAGACCAGCAATACCTGGTCCAGTCCTTCAAATCAATTCCTGGCCTATCAAAACCAGCCAAGAAGTGAATTCATTCTGAATATGGGTTCATCATCCAAGTTTTTTAAAGCCACCCAATTCAGTCAAAGTAACAACCCCAGTTTGGAGTTCTGCCTCTGAGTCAGCAGTCAGACCCGAAAAGGCTCATGGAGGAAGTTTGCAGGCCTTTCTCTCTTTTTGAAGAACATTTGCATGGTCTCACATGTTCTTCCACCTGTTAAATCTGGTGCAATTAAAGGAAGAGGTACATGCCTTTCTCAGACCAGTCTTAAATGACCAATTTCTGGCATTCTACTCCTGGATTTTCCTTGACCAAAACTTCATTGAATTATTGACCCTTGCCACCTAATTAGGTATTTGGCGAAAGGAACTTTTCAGGATGGAGTCCACAGCCTTGGTCAAGAATGAGACCTAGCAACTGGGCAGTCTCATTCAATCTTCTGAATGCATACTATAAAGTCCCTATCTTTTCTCCTCTCAGGTAGTACCACCAGTTTGGAAATTCTTCCAATTGTGTGCTCTGCTTTCTTGGCCTTGCATTTGCACTCGGAGCATTTACTCATGTAAGTTTCTTTGGTGAGAATGGAGCTACAGCATTCATCATCATCATTCTTGGGATATACATCAATTGCAGACAATTTTATTGTTGTGGTTTATTTTTCTTCTGGTTTATATTTTGATTTTTGTACTGTTGTAGAGGTCCCCCCCCCCCAAAAAAAAAAATCATAAATGTATGTGAATAATGTTTACACTTAACATTCTATTTAGTGAAGAAGGGGATTTGTTTTAGTAAAGTAATTATTTCTTCACAACAATATTTACAGTGATACAACAGAACATGGTTTCCATAGACTGTATATGATATATTTATGTAGGACTTTTTGGTCAGAGAAATGAAAATCGAAGACATGATAATTGGGAGTTCTTTGCAAAAGTTGGGAGATATTATGAAATCGGGTAGTAGGATTGTAACGACTCTAAAATTCGGGAGTTGTTATTTTTCCTCCAGGCATGAGAGTTTATAGGTATGGTGATGGGTTCCTTACATCAAAGCAGACTAGAACTCAGTTTTTATTAGCATAATTTTCAAAGCATTATTTATGAAAAAACATTATTGTATTCTGGTATCATTTAAGTTCAATGCAGTGGTGCCCATGATTAGACTCCAAAGGATGTATTCTATTCAGTGCGTGTTTAAACCCACAGTGTACATGCAGTGACACCATTATGTAAATATGTTCAGATGCCTAATTATGATCATTGAATCAAACCGTTTTGTTGTTCATTGTGTTGTCATATTCGGATTGCATTTTAATGAGTTAGGTATTTTCAATTTCAATGCAAAATAAAATATAATTACTTGTGCACTGATACAAAATGTCTGATACAATAACGCATAAACAGACAATAAACGAGTCAAAAGCAAGAGGTAGCAACCCTCATATGCTCAATTCTTGCCATGATTTGATAAAGTTTTACAGAAATCTGACTAAGGCAGAAACATTAATAAGACAGAAAATTAAATAAATTACTTTTCAAAAAAGTTTATACCATTTCTTTTTAATAATCATACATGCCAAGCCATAGAAGTATATGCGTAATTTTTGCTAATGTAATTTTGCCTTTATAAATGCATTTAGAACTTACCACATGCATCTCATGATGTAATCTCCGACTTTTGGGTAGGTTTATATGCAGGTCATGCACTTTTTAGTGTTTTAGGTTCGGGGGATCGGCTTATATGCGAATGGGTTTATTCTTCAGTATATACAGTAATGTTTTTTATCTTTACAAGTTTTACATGCTTAATGTAGATTTAAAAAAAACAAGTGCTTTGCTTCCATTGATATGTAATGATCTTCATGTTATAGTAAACAGCAAGATTTTAAAATGAATTAGATTCAGATTCGAATATAAAGTGATTCAATAATAATTAGTTTCTGTTAGTTGGTTATATTTTTTCCCCCCATATACACTCTTTTATAATCCATTTGAAACAATGCAATTTCAGTACCTTTAACTACTCAAATATAAACACCTCAGTTCTGATATTGAATCATTGTTGAGCTTGATGTAATATTTCTTGGCCTCTTATCATTGGGAGAGCGAATGTTTTAGCATTTTTCAAATTCGAATATAAAAGGATACAATAATAATTAGTTTCTGTGAGCCTGGTTATATTGTTTCTTCCCCCATATAAACTGTTCCGATGGTTTAG
Source organism: Unio delphinus (assembly GCA_029339505.1). Taxonomy (NCBI): domain Eukaryota; kingdom Metazoa; phylum Mollusca; class Bivalvia; order Unionida; family Unionidae; genus Unio; species Unio delphinus. Next base: position 13,956,586 of record JAQISU010000106.1, on the reverse strand, counting down.
TGGTTAGAGCATCTGCCGCAGGAGTGGGAGGTTGTGGGTTCAATCCCTGGCTGAGTCATACCAAAGATTTTAAAAAAATGGTACTAACAGCTGCCTTGCTTTGCACTCAGCATTAAGAGGTTAGAGTTGGGACTGGTTGGCCTGGTGTCAGGATAATGTGACTGGGTGGGACATCATGCTACATGTCTGCAGCATGATGCCTCAGTACTAGACATCACTATAAACTGCCTCATTGCAGACATCGTAGCGATATGACGGAAAAATGGTTAAAGCTACGTTAAAAATACAAATAAAAAAGACAAAGAAATCTTCCCCCATATATACTTTTAAAATCCACTTGAAACACAATGCAAACTCAGGACCTTTAACTACTTGAATACTTCAACTCTGATATCCAATCATGTATTATTTCTTGGTCTCTTGCATCTTATCTTAGGGAGATAATGGATGTTTTAGCATTTTGCCATAAACCAAAAATGTTAAAGCATCCCTTAAAATATTCACCCGAAATCATCATAATTTAGACAGTAACAATTAATCAAGGAAACAAATACTCAGGTGTTTCTCTTCAGATCATTTTTTTCCTTGCTGTTTTATCTTTCTTACATCAAATTTTGGCCAGGTTTTAATCAAAGACTTCAAAGTCATAATGGATTAGCTTTGATCCATTTATTGCTTTCAGACCTTTGATCCCACCATATTTTGTACAGAAAGAAAAAGCAAATACGGAAATATGATTTTTAAGTGACGAATCTACTTTTGTGCAGGGTGAAAATAAAGCAAGATTGTATTTAACCAGCATGAAAAAAAAAGAGAAGAAAAGTACATAAGTATAGTAAAAGCAGGCTGCCTTAGTTTATTCTGAATTAAATAGAAGGGTCGTGTGCAAAACGCTTTACATCAGCACATTGCTGAGCATGGTTTGGAAAATGGATTTGAAATACATCAATGAGTAAGAGAATAGCTGAAGAAGAATCAACTTCAGCCAAAATAAATTACTTGTTAATTTTACAAAATACTTATTTCCAATGTCATACATGAGATGTTTCATGCCCTATCCATTGAGAAAGGCTGTATAAGGTTCAGAGGAAATTATGGGTTGGTTTCTCTCCTTTCCAGCTTGGTTTTTAGCAACAAAAAAAACTCCACTCTCAATTTGGATTTTCAGCCTCAGATGTATATTTGCTTGGGATGATTGATATAGGCCTTTATGTCCAGTTAGGGTTTTATGTTTTTATTTGGCTGCTTATCAATATAGGAATTTATGTCTAGTTAGGGTTTTATGGGTTTTTTTTGGCTGTGTATCAATATAGGCATTTATGTCCAGGTAGGGTTTTATGTTTTTATTTGGCTGCTTATCAATATAGGCCTTTATGTCCAGTTAGGGTTTTATGTTTTTATTTGGCTGCTTATCAATATAGGCCTCTATGTCCAGGTAGGGTTTTATGTTTTTATTTGGCTGCTTATCAATATAGGCCTTTATGTCCAGTTAGGGTTTTATGTTTTTATTTGGCTGCTTATCAATATAGGCCTCTATGTCCAGGTAGGGTTTTATGTTTTTATTTGGCTGCTTATCAATATAGGCCTTTATGTCCAGGTAGGGTTTTATGTTTTTATTTGGCTGCTTAATAATATAGGCCTCTATGTCCAGGTAGGGTTTTATGATTTTATTTGGCTGCTTATCAATATAGGCCTTTATGTCCAGGTAGGGTTTTATGTTTTTATTTGGCTGCTTAATAATATAGGCCTCTATGTCCAGGTAGGGTTTTATGTTTTTATTTGGCTGCTTATCAATATAGGCCTTTATGTCCAGGTAGGGTTTTATGTTTTTATTTGGCTGCTTAATAATATAGGCCTATATGTCTAGTTAGGGTTTTATGTTTTGATATGGCTGTTTCTAAAGGGATAAGAAAGGATAGGTATCATTTTTTCTTCCCTTTAGCAGTTCAGCTGGTATTTCAGATTATACCATTCCAGGGTGGATTGCATTACTTATCACTCCCTTACCATGAAGTACCTATCATTTGTGAAAATTATGGCCCATGAGGTTCAAGGCATAGCTACCTCATTGGCCTTTCTAACCCATTCATCCTTGGAGGATGTGATGAAAGCCACATCTTGACAACCTTATACCACCTTTTCCTCCTTTGACATTCTTTTGTTGGCTTACCAGAGCTGAGGCTTAATATCTTGGGTTCCATTTGTGGTTGCTCAAAAGTGTCCCATGTGGATACCATACACCAGTTTTCTCCTTTACACTGAGGGTGAGTATTTCATTGTATTTGTTTTCCTTTCATGAAATGCAGGATTAACAGTATCCTACAAAACTGGCATATTAAGCTATGCAGTAGGAATAGATTATATATTAATGATATTAAAATGTAGTTGCAGGAATGGTAAATTAAGGATTTAATACCTACCTGTTGCTATTACTGGATTCCATCCTCCTGCCCCACACTAATATCTCACTGGCTCCGGTTACATTCTGAAAGTAAATGAAGGACAGTAAACATGGGCATCGTGTCTGCAGGTTGCAAGGGGCATTTCACATTTTTTCTTACCCATCCAGCCACCCCAAGGGGTGGATGAATTCTCATTGTATGGTTGGGTGGGTATCTTTCCATCCAGACAAGCATGCGTTATGCATTAGCTACAGGTAAGTAAAGATTACTTCATTAAATTTAGTTTTACCCACACAACCAAATACTATGTATAAATAGTGATACAAAAGGCATGCAAGGTGCTGTGTTCCAAGAAAATGATAATGTTTATGTTGTATTTAGTATCCACCCCCACCCCCACAAGAGATTCTTGGAACACGATATTTCCATTAAAAAACGAAGTTGAATGCGATTTCTTTACCAAAAGGAGAACAGGGTATCATTTTTCTAAGGCACATGTGATTATTATATCAAAAGAAGTATATCAGATAATTGCTTTTTTTATAGAGGATGACTTATTAGTCAAAGACTATTCTTCCTTAAGACAATGCACAGTAGATGTATATGAAGATAATAATAATAATAATAATAATAATAATAATAATAATAATAAAGACTTTATTTAGAGAAGGTAACTCAATTAGTTACTGAACTAATCTACCTTGAGGCCTTCTATCTGTTATGTACAATATATACAATACATACAACATGATGTGAAGAGTCTGGCTTGACACTAAATAATTAAGGAATTTTACATTTCAAAGTATCAAGCCTGGAACACATGCACAGGCATCTGTAAAAACATAAACATATAAAACAAAACATAAAATATCATTCTGCGTTGAAACATTCAGTTTTTAAAATGATGCAAAATTACAGACAAGCAGGCAGTATTTTTTTTTTGGTACTAGCACTGTTCAATTTTCTAAAGATTGCATCAATTTAAGACATTGATTATTAAATGCTAGGAGCCTGCCTTATGTCGCTGGGAATGTTGTTCCATACTACTGGACCATTATATTGAAAACTCTTTTTAAACAATTCCTTCCTTGGCCTTGGTATAATGTAATTTTTTCTTCATATATACCTTAAATTTGGAGTACCATCAGCATCTCTTTGATGAAAGATATTGCTTAGATAAAAGATAAGTCTTGATGATGTCATAATGTCAGAAAAATGTTGATGACATCATTATCTAATAACACATTCTTATTGATGACTTACAGCTAGAGGATGATGTATTTGGGAAAATAATGTAATTGAGGCTTTAGTTTTGTTACTTATTTTTTATTTAATTTATATTTGATTTGATTTAATTGTTTGTTTGTTGGTTTTTAGGTTTTTTTTTAGTTTTTTTAATTCTATTACATGCTATTGTAATGTAATTTCATTTACCGGAGATGATATTTTCTAGAAATCCAGTTCAGTTTTTTTGATAACCTTTGATGTAAGCAACTTTATATTTGTTCTTAGTGCAAGTTTCATACAGAGTGAAACCAAGGCTGTACACGAATACATGACTTTTTACGTAAATAGCTTCTACATCGTTTTGAAACATGTAGCAATTATTTTGAAATTCTGCATTGTCATTCCACAATTCTGGTATGACTGTAATTGTTTTACACAGTAGCAAGGTTTAATAGTGATTTTTAGAGATATAATTTTCAGTTGGGCGATTGAACACTTCACAAAGTGTAATATGTAATAACATTTTTTTAAATTAATGATTTACTAACCCATTAGAAAGAGGTTCTTGCAAAAGATTTTACTGTACATACTTGCTTGTAAGACTAGTCTAACTTCAAGTGGCCGAGTGGTCTAAAACGCTCACCATTACAGATCACTGCCATCTCTCCTCTATCTGCGTGGGTTTGAGTCTCAGGCTCAGCCATTGTTCATATGTGAGAAAGCTTGCCAGTAGCTTCTTGTAGGTTTGTGGTTCTATCTTATGCTGAAAAATGGCATTATACCCAATTACAACAACAATCAAACTTAAAACATCAAAGATCTTGATCCACTATCACATCATGCAATGGCAGATCTGTGTTTGTGAAATTTGCAGTTGGACTTGTTTTATTAGCGAGTATAGACAAAATATTTAGGATTTTCATTATTGTTGAGACCAACTATTTTTCTTTTTGAAGGGAATGCTGGAGGTAATGAAAGCACTTGATTGCTTGGAAGAATGCTGCTTGTCATCAGAAAGTAATAGGTACTTGGCATTTGACATTACACAACTGTAACACTTCCGCACCTACAGCATGTGGTGCTGGAGAATCTTAATCTTCTCAGGTCTCTTCATCCATCAGTCTACACATGGTTGGCTGGTAAATGCAGAAATGCAAAAGAAAACACATAAAATGTGTAGGATGTGCCCATTAATATAGAAAGGAACTGATCATGTTTAATTCCATTTAAAGCAATTTGTATATTTTTGTTTCATCTGTTTAGATTTATTGGGGTTTTTGAAACTGTATTATAACAATTGCTTATGATATTCACACACCCTCCCATTTGTGTGTACACTGGCCGGAGCATTTGTGTGTACCCTGCTACCAATTTAAAAAATGAAAAAGAATCAAAGAAAATTAAAAATACACAAAGCTTAGTCATTTCAGTCATCAGTTTATAATTTCTCACCTGATTGTTTAGCTAACATTGTCAAAGATCAGGGTCTATATAGTATAGCTAATTACTCCTCACAATGTGCTTTGACCAGGTCTGCAGGTACATTATGAAATGACAGATCTGGGTCTCTTCAGTTTACAGTTAGACTAGACATGTACATACTTAAATATATTTTTGTGTCAGTTAAATGATTTTTACGTTTTATATCTTGACTAGTGGGACCATATATGTTTTACAGATAGTAAGGTAAGATTGTAAATGATTTAAATCTACAGATGTTTTAGAGGTAAGAAATGTTTTGCAGACTTCAACAAAAATAGTGTTTTACTGCGTTTAAAAATGTAATGTCCTTTGCGATATGTTTAATTTCATTTGTTATAACTCTACACAGACCTGTTTGAATGCATGGTAATCATCTCAAATATCAACTTTCACGATGACAATGTCCCCATCAGAATTGTAAATTTTGATCGCATATTATTGTTGTTCCCATAGAAAATAATTTCTCAAACTTTGAGATTTGCTTACTAGTCAATTATCTTATTTTCAACAGAAAGCAGCATGAACTCTTCCTATCACTGACTCTGTCTGCTGCATGCATGTGCATTGTCACCATAGTAATTGATGAATATGCTTCTAAACAAGCACTGCTATCTGCCATTGGAGATATATTGACCGAGAACTTAGTGATAGATCTGCTCAATATGTTGTTGTTAAATTTGATCTCATTTGTCAATAGATGACAGAAAAACAATATTTAACCAATCAAAATCGAGTAAAAAAGGGTGGCTCTTGCTGTGTAATACATTATATATTAATATTGTTCATAATAGATTAGATATCTTGAATTTGTAGCACATGATTTAAAATATGTCATGATTTTTAGATCTTCAAATCATGAAATTCATCAGAAGAGTGATGGCAGTTATACTGAACTATTGGCTTTGTCAGAAATTCAGACAGAATCTTGACAAGTCATGTTTGTCAGAAATTCAGACAGACTCGGGACAATGAATTGATTACAGTGTGGAGAATACAACTACATGCCTTGTATTTTACCAAGCATGTCAGTGAACTGAGTTCACTGAAAGCATCAATCTTACTATTATTTTCAATAAGGAGATAGAGATATAGATTTCTTCTTGAAATCTTATCCATTGTATTAATTAAAGGAATTATGACTCAAAATAGCAAGCATGCAGCAAAATAGATTGAAGTCTAATTCTATCAACCCACAAAACTTGAATAAACTTGGAATATACAGTGGTTAATTAAAATCTTGGCATTTTTATTTACCTTAACTCGGCAATATACATTTTTAGATCCAAAGTACTTAAGTTAGGAGTCTTTTAAATCTTAAAAGCTGTCCAATTAATTATGTGTGCTAATTTGACCTATAACTTCATATACAAGAATGACTGACAAATATTTGTGACACAGATAGGCTGTTTATGTTCAATTTACTTGTACATTAAAATTCTTACAAACTATGTTAAAATCTTAGAGATATAAAAAATTATGCAGACAAAAGCTAGTTATAGCTTGCATTGTTTTAGTATATACAATCGATACAGAAAATAACTTCAACCAATTTACTTTTAACCCCAAAACATCAGCTAAAAATTATTATAAAGCTTCAGTAGCATCAAGATCGGTAGTCGGTTCCAAAACCAGCTGCAGTAATGACCTCATCGGCTGGACAAGAGCAGCGAGTCATACTACAGCAGCAGAAATAATTTACGAGTTAAAGCCGCCACCCCTACCCCCCAAAGAAGTTATTTATTTCAGGTTAGAAATTTTGTGCGAGCCAAACACAATCTCTTCTATATCTATATTACCTGCATTGATCCAGTGCAGATTTTATTTTATCCATTATCACCTGTTTAAATATTTACATGAAAATATTCATTTTTTAAATTTTTTCAATCATATTTAAATTCATATTATATAAAAGTGTTTCTGATCATCAACACCAGTTTTTGCCTTCTAAATACTTGTGTTGTTTTTTTTAATATAATTTTCCTGGTTTTTTTTAAATTTATTATTTGCTGGAGAATTTTGATAATAATTATTAAAATATTTATGGAAAATAAAACACATTACAAATAACATCTTTATTAACATTTTTATTGACCTAGATACATGCATTATATTGATACGTTTGTACTAAGTAGGAGACACCCAGTTTTCTCTTATGCATGGTGTTAAGAGGTCACTAACAAAGTTATCCATTTTTGCCCAGGAATACATTCCATATGACATTATGCAGATGATCAAGTCTTTGCCTTTTTTGAAAGATTGTAAGTTAATTTTGAAATTAAACATTTGCTTTGTGTTTGAAATTTTGTACCTCTTTTTTGCATTTATCTTAGTTTTTATATTTTTTCAGATAACTTGACTTGCATAACACTATATAGCCTATGCTGTACTGATGTGCCATAAAACCCTGTACATATGTTCATACCTTTTTTGTACTAGGTCTGGTGCTCTGCTGGGGCTGGGTTTGGCAATTACATCTCTTTGTGAGGAGGGGCTAACAGAATCCAGAGCGCATGTTGCAGCAATCCAGGAAAAACTCCATGACAAATTCCAGAAAATGGAAGTTACTGACCAGGCATACCAGGTAGAGTGGCACATCTTTACAATAAATATAGAGGAGGTGGGAGTCAAGTGTCATTTTGATGAAAATTTTGACTTTATGTAATTCCAGCTGGACAATTTGACAATTTTTAATTTATTATTTTTGTGAGATATTTCACTTTTAGAAGTGTACATTTTTTATATAAATTGCTAAAATCAGAATACAGCATTTACTTGTCTGATACTTTTGTACAAAATAAGAATAAATATTAATTCAGAAATCTTCACTATTTCCATCAATCCATTTGACTTGCCCACTTTTATTTCCACTCAGTAATTCCCATAGTGTTTATTGTTTATTGGATTTCATCCAAATTTGGTCTGAATTAAGCTTATTATTGATATGACCTTGGTTGAAGTCAACTGTCAGTCTTCTGCTTCATTATCTAGCAGACTTATACCCCCTGAATATCACACCCACCCACCTTCTTTTCTGCACAATAAATCCCCTGATGACAAATAAATTTTAACCAAATTTTGTTTATGTTGCTAAGACCTTGGCTATATTCCACTGTATTTCATTGTAATCCTTCTGTTTCATCATACATTGGTCTTGTAGCCATTGTTGGATCCAGCTGTTTTTTGTTGCCACTATTGTAACTCACCACACAATAATTTCTTTTGTTAATGTGGGATTTCAAGAAATATTATGTGCATCTCTGTATTGATATAACTTCAGCAGACTTTATCTTTCTGCTTCCCACATTATATTTTAGTGGAATTATTGCTGCTGAATGTTTGACCTTCATTTGTATTTATATTTAATGAAATCTGGGTTCAGTTGTCAGTGTTTCATGTCACTGGTACCGTATCCTTTTAAAAGTACCATTAGTATTTACATTGTGACCACTGTGATCAGAAAATATCATTAAAATTAAATATTAAAATCAACAATGATTCAAATTAGAGATGTTCATTTTTAAGAGTAGATAACTCACACAGACTTCTTCACTGTAAGGCCCTTCAGACTCCTATCTCCAGGGGTCCCATAGATGGAGTAATAGGTTTAACTCAGATTCCAGGTATCCCATGGATGGAATCATGGGTCAGAATCAGATTCCATGAGTTCCAAGGATTTAGTCATGGGTCAGAATCAGACTCCAGGGGTCCCATAGATGGAGTCACAAGTCAGATGTACAAAACTGTTTATGTACAGACATTTTCGAATATTGTTCACCCAACTTTGGAAAGAAGATCTATTCAACATGAGAGATATTTGGAATTATAATCACTAGGTCATTTTGTTTTGTGTGAGTGTGGGGAGGGAGTAAGTGCAAGGTTGGAATACCGTATTTACTGTATATGATGAGACATGATACAATAGTTAATTTATTTCCTGTGCCAGAACTTATGGTCAAACATTTTTTCACTTTGGTCATATGTCCCAAGACTTAAGAAACAAAATAAATTTTTATTGGAATTATGATTGCGCCCCCCCCCCCTGCACATCGCAATAAAATATATAAATAAAATGCTTCATTGATAATAAAAAGAAAGAAACTAACCTTGTACTGTTATCATTTATTCTTTTTTTCAACATGAAGCTGAGCATTAAAGAATAAAATATATCCATGTAGCATAGGCTTCCATGTTGTAGCTTGTATCAGTTATGTCTGATAACACATGCCACATTGTTCATTGACTTGAACATTGAAAAATGATTTGTATGTGGTTGTGCTGAAAGGTTTCAAAATACTAACCGACTGAAAATTGGATCCAACAAAATCACATGCAAGAGGGAAATAATAAACTGATATCTTGAAGATGCCATTCACACATGACATGGTGTTAGGTGCAAAATAATCAAGATTGAAAGTATCTCGCAAATAAAAATTATTTGAAAACACACTCACTTGAGTGTAAGTGACAATCATTTCACAGCTCAGGTTACAAAAGTATCCTTACTATTTACCCACAGACAACAGTACTCCTACAGATGCCAAGCACATAGAAGCCCTGGTGGTAAATAAACATGACTGGCAGCAAGCAGTTAACTCCGTTTGAACCTATCACCAGGGCTCAAAGACAAAAGGTTATTTTTATTACAAAACATGCCAATCTCAGAAGCCAATTTTTGGTTACTTTTTTGTACAGGATATCAATTCAAAGGTTATTTTATTGCAAGCATGTTCACATCAGAAGCTGACTATGGATTCTTTGAAGTTAGCCGATTTTTATTTGTTTGGAATATACAAAGACGGCCGAGATATGGAAGTAAATTGGAAAATAAATTGAAACAATGACACACATTTTAATGTGACACAATTTAGGGCTTTGTGCATGGATGTTGATAACCCAGCATTGCCCAAAACATTTAGGGAATATAAAATCATGTGATGAATTTGTAAAGGCCAGAAGAGAAGCAGATGATTTTGCATAATGAGAGGGAAATAATCAACCAATATATTGAAGACAACTGCCATTCATGCATGACATGGTGTTATGTGCAAAATAACCAAGACCGAATTATATCCAGGTTCTCTGTATGACAGTATCTGACCAAAAAAAAAACATTAGTTGAGTGAAAGTGACAATCTTTTTGCCAGCACAGGTTGTTATTGTTGTAGGGATTAGCACCATTTTTCTGCACATGATAGGCTATACATGTCAGCCAGTATTAATGGTGGAGGAGGAACCTGGGAAAACCCCCAGAAAGAACCACTAGAAGTTACCGGCAAGCTTTCTCACATACTCACATATGCCAAATCTGAGACTCGCACCCACGCAGACAGATGTGAGACGGCAGTGATCCCTAATGGAGAGTGCTTTAAACCACTTGGTCAATTGATGCCCCTCAGTACAGGTTACAAGAGTATCATTGCTATTTACCCACAGACATCAGTGCTCCTTTGTATTCAGTATAACAAAGCATGCCTACCTCAGTAGCCGACCATCGATTCCTTTAATTGTGTCATTGTTTTTTTAATTATTTTTTTTTATTTACAAGGAAGCTAACTTTGGTTCCTTTTCAACAGTATTCACAGTAATTTTGAAAATTATTTGAAAATTAATTGAAACAATGGAACAGTTTGTAAAGTGACATTGTATAGCGCTTCGTGCATGAACATTGATGACACAAGAAGATGTGTTGCCTCAAACAATTTTTCACAGTATGAGAAAGCTAAAAAAAAATGTTCATGCACCAAAAGAATGGACAGTATGTGTGCAAGAGAAGGGTTGTGTTCATGAGATGCTACTGCAGTGGATTAAAGAATTTTATCTCAAGTTTTATATTTTTTACAATACAATTTCAGTTTGAGTGCATTTTCTGCCATGTAATTTTCGAATGATTTGAAAGTGTCCCACAACTTATGACTAAAAAAAAAACAATGAGTCCCAGAACATACAGTATACAAAAAAAATTACTTTTAAAATTAATTTATGGTGTCCCAACATATATGGTAAATATGATATTTAGTAAAATACATGAAGATGTGCGATGGCAAACCATTGCAGTTGCTTTATGTATAGTGAATAGTGTGCTACCTTTTCACCAGGGGTCTCTCCAAGTTTTACTGCTGTGTACTCAAAAACATCTAACTTAAGTATAAAATTTTCCGATTGGTTGTATGCCCATAATGAAATCTCCAATATGCATTGTGACCTTATGACTCACTCTATGCCAGAGAAAATACCCAGCTATATAATTCAAACTCATCTTCCTATCAGAGTGAACCAGAAGATTCCAGAAATTCTTAGAGCAAAAAGCTACATCACCAGTAACCATAACCTTACATGCTGACCTCATTTCAGCAGCTTTATTCAACCTGCTGAAGTAGGAATCTGTCACCAGTAGATTTTCATCATTTGTTGGAAGCAAAGCCTTTTAGGCTTGCATTGTCCTTGCCCATGGTCTTGTCAGCAGAGCTTCTTTGCCTCCACATCGATGTTTTGATGGGCATTTTCAGGAACTTTGTAGAGCACAGTAAGAGCTTTCTGAAGGCTGTCGTCCTGGAGACAAGAGACTGTCTTTGGAGAGCTCATCCCTCGCTTCTCAGGATCTCTGAGACCACCAACACTGGTCCCTAGCATCAGCTCCAGGCTCTTGAAACTGACAAAGAAGGAAAATTATCCTGATTGCTCTCAGAGTTCATTGGCTAAATTCTTTAAAGCTGCACAGCCAAAATCAAGTTGTTGTTGTAGGGTTTAATGCCATTTTTCAGCACATGATGGGCTATATATGGCGGCCAGTATTATTGGTGGAGGAAGAACCCGGAAACCCCCGGAAAGAACCATCGACCCATGAGAAGCTACTGGCAAGCTTTGTCACATAACTACATGAGCCGAATCTTAGACTCGAACCCATGCAGACAGGTGAGATGGCAGTGATCTGTAACGGAAAACGCATTAGACCACTCAGCCACTCTGGCCACCCCCACCCACCCCCCATAATCAAGTAACAACCCCTCAGTAGGTGGACCCTGGAAAGGCCCAGTGAGGAACTTAACAGGTTTCTCTCCATTCCTGAGGACAAGGGTGTACCACTTCTACTTGTTCCCATTGGTGTCAGACTGAATCTCTTCAGAGCCTTGATCTGCTGTAATGATTGATGGCTGGGTTCTTTTTATCATAAAAAGCGTCTATGAGCTTTTATGAGTTTTCAGATCTCCCTCCTCTAATCAGGTCTGCCATTTTCTTCCACGATTAAAGTTGGTGTACTAAATGGAAGATGTTCACTCCCTTGTTCAGAAGGGTTCAATAGAGATTGTGTTCAGCAACCAGGGAGAAAGTCCTGTCTAATTATTAACTTTTGCTCCCTAAACAATTTTTCTGCTGTTTTGTTTAAATGAGGAGCTGTTCCGATCTTTAGCTCTGCTCTTCAGCTTATCCTATGCACCCAGAGCTTTTACCAACATCATGGAAGTAGTTGTGATCTTTAAGGTAACTAGATATCTCAATCCTCCAATGTCTTGACAGTTGGTTTAATCTACAGAGGCCAGCTAAAGTCCCTCAGACTAGATCTATCTCACTGCTGCTGCATGTTGACAAGGCTGGGTTTCTGCCAAACTGAGAGAGTTCAGAGTGCACTCCATCTGAAGTATTGGTCTACACAGGAATGAATTTCCTAACAAACCGGATTGTTTTGTGTCCCCCAGGATAGTATATTCCATATCATGTCCCACTTGGTGGTGCTGAAGGTAAAGACTATGTTGGAAGCTCCTCTATTTCTTTTTCTGCTGGGAATCTTGAAGTCCCATGTAGACCTGGTATACTAGGCAGAATGCATTTGCATCCTCACCGGTTTCTCCTTTTTGGAAACTGCTCAGGAACCTTTTGAATGATCACTAGCCTCTGCCATATCTATTCTGAGAAAGATCAAGCTAGACTTCTGTGTCAACTTAGGGCTTTGCATTATTATTTGGCAGCCTCTGTAGGGTGAGGGAAGAGTACCTAGCATATTTTCCTCTCCATTAGAGGTTCAACTCATATTTCAGATTCCACCATACCTAAATGGATTACATTAACTAATAAAAGAGCTTACAAGTTGCTTACGGATAAGGACCTGTGTTACATTTGGGTGAAAAAGGACACACAAACACAGAGCAAGGGTCCTAAAACTTTATGTAAAATAAAGCTAAAATCTTCCAAAAGAACAAAACCAGTGTTGTTTACAGTACAAAGCCTAGCTACATAACTGCATGCTCTCACACTCTGCTTTTGTTTTAATTAGGGTTAGAGATAAGGGATTTTAATTAATTTAACATTTGTGCCTTATCCAAGGGCATGAACTGGTTGGTCCAGGCTCAGTTAGCCATTGGAAGATAAACAACAGAACAGAACCTGTTGAGGGGCCCCGAGTGGTCTAAAGCGCTCTCCGTTACAGATCACTGCCATCTCACCTCTGTCTGCGTGAGTTCTAGTCTAAGATTCGTCTAATGTAGTTACATGTATGTGAAAAAGCTTGCTAGTAGCTTCTCGTGGGTCGGTGGTTCTTTCCGGGGGTTTTCCTGGGTTCTTCCTTCATCAATAATACTGGCTGCTATGTATGGCCTATCGTGTGCTGAAAAATGGCATTATACCCTACAAAAACAAACAAACAAACACAACCTGTTGACATTCTTTGGTATCAGATATCCAGAATGCTGGGATGAGTTCCCAGAAACACCGAAATACACTGAAAAAAACGAAATACACTGAAATAAACATGCATTTACATGTTCTCTCAGTATATATCGATTTCCACTCACACATTATTTTTGTTTTAATTTGTATTATAATATAAAGCAGAATAAAATGATTTAATTTATTTTTATACAAATTGTTTACTTTTTCATAGTTATGCACCCATCAATTGGTCATACTTTATTGGAAAGGTTGATCATTCCGGATACTCGTTAGTAATGAAAACGACTGATCGTTCCGGAACGCATGTAATCTCCGGAACGGACGGTGTAAGCTGACTTAATTCACTTTGTGAATAATAAAAGTTCCAGACAGAAGATTAGTTTTTTCACATTCCCAAAGGACCCTAAAAGGAGAGCTGTATGGGCAATCAAATTAAAGAGAGAAGGCTTTATGTTAACTCAACACACCAGGTTGTGCCAGAGACATTTCGAGTTTGAATGTTTCTCTAAAGACCCAAGAGCAGCGCCATTTTTGTCAAAATCTGACGAGTCCTGTTCATCTTTGTCCCACGAATCTATCATTTAAGGTTGGATGTTAACGGTATATTCTACGTCGGTAATGTTATTGTTGTTGTTGTTGTTGTTGTTGTTGTAGGGTTTGACATCATTTTTTCCAGCACACGAGAGGCTATAAATAGCGGCTAGTATTAATGATGGAGGAAGAACCTGAGAAAAAACCCGGAAAACACACCGACCCACGAGAAGCTACTGGCACGCTTTCTCACATACCCCATAGGCCGAATCTGAGACTCAAACCTGCGTAGACAGAGGTGAAATGGCAGTGATCCAAACGGAGAGCGCTTTAGACCACTCGGCCACTTGGGCTATCTGGCCGATTCTCCAAACTTCTGATTCGGACCATGTGAAATATTATTCTGTTTTGTACAGGATTTAAACATGAAATTTAAAATTGTTGTTAAAGATGATTTTCTCATTATGTCCGAACCCAAGTACGTCGAGCAGTTCAAATATGTATTTAAGGTAACAAAATCCCGTTAGTACGCGTGATCATGGTGTAGTTATATATAATGAAATGACGTAAACAATATTTTTTTGCATCAGCAATTTAGTAGTGAAATATTTTTTAAACTTCTCGTTCAACTTTAAATAGTTTGCTTTATTAAGAACTAAAAAAATTACGAAAACACTAACAAATAAGAAGAAACAGACTAAACGATGTTGAACTCAGTAGCGACAGTATTTCCCGAGTATGCGTCAATGCTGTTTTTTTTTTATCGAGTTCAAGTATCATTCATTATTAGGATGGAGCTCTTTCATATATAAAACTTCACATCATGTTCTTTTTTTCTTCAATTAAAATATATCAAATAATTTTGAAGAGCAGAGCAAAAGGGACAGATGTCTCTTCTGTTTCGTTAAGTACAGAAGTTGAGTTGATCAAATGGAAAACTTGAAAAGTTACAAATTTTTTAATTTTAATAATTTATTAGGTTAAAGAAAGACAACAATAAATAAAACCTTAACAACCATGTGGCGACATCTGACAATTATTATATAGGATCCTTCTACCTGTTCTCTATGGGACGAGTTCTCCATAATTCATTATCAACAATGCCGGTGTGTACAGTGTCTCAAATGACGTCACTTCCGCTATTTGTGAGGGGGAGGGAAGCGTGTTGTTTCATTCAAGAATGATCGGGATATATAATCGTTTTTTCATACATTTCTTCGTAACTGTAGTGGAATCAGTCCTTTAGTTGAGTTATTATTTTGAGTGAATTTATTTATTTAAATTGTTCATTGGAATTACAAAGTGCCTAGTGTTAGTTTTTGGACTAAGTGAATATTATGAGATGATAGTTAATTCATTTAAAGACTTGTGCTGTGATACATCATGATTGCTATTGGTACATCATGATTGCTATTGATACATCATGATTGCTATTGGCACATTATGATTGCTATTGGTGCATCATGATTGCTATTGATACATCATGATTGCTATTGATACATCATGACTGCTATTGGTACATCATGATTGCTATTGGTACATTATGATTGCTATTGGTAAATCATGATTGCTATTGATGCATCATGATTGCTATTGGTACATTATGATTGCTATTGGTAAATCATGATTGCTATTGATGCATCATGATTGCTATTGGTACATTTTGATTGCTATTGGTACATCATGATTGCTATTGATTCCTCATGATTGCTATTGGTACATTATGATTGCTATTGGTACAATTTGATTGCTATTGGTACATCATGATTGCTATTGGTACATCAGCAAAATTGGAATTCATTAGGAACACTGCATACTTTTAGACTTGTGATAGAACTTTTAGGACTGTTTGTAATTTAACTCACAGTAGTGCAAGTTCTTTTTCAATTTTCATTTGTATTCTAAAGAATAATTTATTTCTTGAACTGTAATAAATTTGTTGGCTTTGACTCTTTTCTGTTACTTAGTTAAGACCTATAGTTGAAACAGCACTCTTGACATTGATTTCAAGGTTAAAATTCTTAAATTCAGTTTTTAACTGTCTGGGCTTTTGAACTAAATGACACAAACAAGCATGAATGGATTTTTTTAATTAAACCTGGTTTTTGGATATACCTGAAGAGTACTCTTAATATTGAAAAAAAAATTCTTCTAAACAGTATATAATATAGATTTGACCAAACATAGCATGTGGTTAATTCTTGACACTGGTTTGAGACAAATTCAGTGACTTGCTATCCATGATCTATGTATTAAGGTCAAGGGCTATAATGAAGAATTATGTAATGTATTTGTGAACATGTTAATTCAGACATGTAAGAAAATATTTTAGTTACCAAGTTTGGCATTGTTTGGATTTCTCAAGACTATCAGACATGGTTCTCATCCTCAGCAGTTAAAACAATAAAAGAAAACAGTAGATTTATCTTGTGGTCTAAAGGTTGACATTGCCGGGGTGGGACTGGGAGACAAAAGCTCCCCACTCCTCCAAAAATGTCCCATATGGCTTGCGACTCTGATCGCCTCTGTCAACTAAAATCCAGCTCCTGGCCTTTACAAGTGGCTTAGCTTCTAAGTCCAGCGGACCATGTTTTTTTCACTGACAGGAGAAGGGGTGAAGGCGGCCACTGGCGCCTTAAAACCAGTCGCTTCGGGTAGATGGGGCTCATAAACCTTGGATGGAAGCTCATCTAGGAGAAGGAAAACTCTGATCCCAAACCACCGCTGCCTTGCGGCTTTACCCACTCATGGGAAGGCTAAGGGAGTAAACCCCGACAGAAAATCCGGTGACGGAGACCCTAAGGCGGTCTGACGTTGACTTCAACGTCATTCCGGCAACTCCTGCGACGCCGTTGGTGCCAAGCTGTAGCAACATTTGTCATTCCCTTGGGTCCACCAACTGCGTGGAGAGGGGGGATCTGCTGCGTGGGCAACAGCTGATTCTCCATTCTAGACTGCCCAGGTTTTGTAGCTCCACTGGAGAGGACACTCCAGCGTCGTCTTAAGGCGTCGGCACAACACGAGAAGCAGCAGTCTACCGGTTATAAGCCATAGCTCGATTGGCGTAGAACTTGGCGCCAGGGGCTGCTTTCGATGGTGGGAGAGATCGCCATGTCTCACTGGAAGCTACCGCCCGCCTCAAACTGGGCAGCCCCCAGTCAATAAGGTGCTTCCCGCCATGGCCTGCCTGCTTCACTGGGTGCATTAAGCTTAGAGAACCATCTCGACAAGCAGGCCAAAAAACTCTGCACCAAGCAAGATACAAAGAGGAAACAAGAAGACTCCAGCTCTTCGTTTCGCAAGCTGGAACATCAGAACCTTGTGCCCTGGACTCACCACTGACCTGCAGAAGATCAACGACGCACGGAAGACTGCCGTCATTGACAGAGAACTCTCTCGACTGAATGTCGACATTGCCTGTCTTCTAGAGACCCGACTGGCCAACAGCGGCACCATCAGGGAAGCCAACTACACCTTCTTCTGGCAAGGAAAACCATCAGACGAACCCAGGCAGCATGGTGTCCATCATCAGGCACTGAGAGGATCCTTGCCCTCCGGCTATCAACATCCTCAGGCCCAGCCAACATCTTCAGCTTGTATGCCCCAACCCTCTACTCAAACCCAGAAGAAAAACACCAGTTCTACGAGGCTCTGGATCAAGCAATATCAAATATCTCCAGTACCGAGGGCCTGTACCTACTAGGAGACTTCAATGCACGAGTGGGAGCTAACTACGAGGCATGGTCCACCTGTCTCGGCCCGCACGGAAGGGGCAAAATCAATGAGAATGACCAGCGACTGCTGGAGATATGCTGCACTCACAGCTTATGTGTGACCAACACCTTCTTCAAATGCAAGGAGATCCACCAGGTATGATGTAGACACCCACGTTCCCGCCACTGGCACCAGCTAGATCTAGTCATCACCAGGCGCGCGGAACTAGCCAGCGTCCTTCTCACCCGCAGCTACCACAGTGCCGACTGCGACACGGACCACTCCCTTGTGGCCAGCAAGGTGCGAATAATACCCAAGAAACTGCACCACGCCAAGAAGAATGGTCACCCATGCATCAACACCTGCTGTGCAAGCAATCCAGAGAAGACACAGCAGTTCATCTGCAAACTTCACGAGGCTCTCACCAAAGAGACACCTGATGACACCATCGACTCCAAGTGGTCCCACCTCCGAGACGCTGTGTACAACTCAGCCATTACTGCCTATGGGAAGAAAGAGCACAAAAACACAGACTGGTATGAGGCCAGCTGGGAGGAGATGGAACCCGTGACTGAGGCGAAGTTGAAAGCCCTCCTGGCTTACAAGGCTGCGCCTAGCCTTCGTACATTACAGGCCCTCAGGACTGCCAGGAAAAATGCCCAGCAGACCGCCCGTCACTGCGCTAACACCTACTGGCTGAACCTCTTCACCAGTTTACAGATAGCTGCCGAAACCGGGGATGCAAGGGGCATGTACGAGGGTATCAAGAAGGCAACAGGCCCACCCACCTCCAAGATCGCCCCACTCAAGTCCAAGACTGGCAAAGTCATCAAAGACCAGGGCAAACAGCTGCATCGCTGGGTTGAGCACTATCTTGAGCTGTATGCAACCCAAATCGTCGTCACGGACACCGCCCTAGAAGCCATCCCGGACCTGCCAGTCTTGGAGGAACTAGACACACCACCCACCCTGGAAGAGCTTAGCAAAGCCATCGCCTGCCTCGCTTGTGGGAAGGCCCCTGGGAGTGATGGCATTTTGCCTGAAGTCCTAAAGATAGGGAAACCAGCACTAATTCAGCCTCTACACGAATTCCTCTGCCTCTGCTGGTGACAAGGTCACATCCCCCAGGACATGCGAGATGCAAACATTGTCACTCTATACAAGAACAAAGGAGACCGCAGTGACTGCAACAACTACCGGGGCATCTCTCTTCTCAGTATTGTTGGAAAGGCGTTCGCCCATGTCGTCCTGGTGCGCTTGCAGACCCTAGCATCCCGAGTCTACCCCGAGTCCCAGTGTGGCTTCCGAGCAGGCAGGTCAACTGTAGACATGATCTTCTCAGTACGACAGCTGCAGGAGAAGTGTCGTGAGCAGCAGATGCCCCTCTACATTGCCTTCATAAACCTGACCAAGGCATTTGACCTGGTCAGCCGGAGCGGACTCTTCAGGATCCTTAAGAAGATAGGCTGCCTCCCACCCCACGAATGCTTGCTATCATAACATCAGTCCACGAGAACATGCACAGCACAGTGTGCTTCAACGGCGCAACATCAGAGGCCTTCCCAGTCAGCAGCAGAGTGAAGCAAGGCTGTGTCCTTGCGCCAACTCTCTTTGCCATCTTCTTTTCCATTCTCCTCCAGTACGCCTTCAAGGACTGCAGCGATGGTGTACACCAGGACTGACGAAAAGCTGTTTAACATCGCCCGTCTCTGTGCAAAGACTAAAGTTACAAAGGTTCTCATCCGTGAATTGCTCTTCGCCGACAATGCAGCCTTGACATCACACACGGAAGATGGACTGCAGCAGCTAGTATGCCGCCTCTCCCTTGCCTACAAGGAGTTCAGACTGACCATCAGTCTGAAGAAGACGAATGTAATGGTGCAAGACGCAGACTCCTCTCCCACCATCGCCATTGATGGGTACAACCTGGAAGTTGTTGAGGACTACACATACCTTGGGTCCACCATCTCCAACTCGCTCTCCATTGATACTGATGTAAATGGCCGGATTGCCAAGGCATCAGCAGTTATGGCGAGACTGAACCAGAGGGTCTGGGACAATCACAACCTCACCGAGAAGACCAAACTGCGCGTCTACCAGGCATGTGTGCTCAGCACACTCCTTTACAGCAGTGAGGCATGGACCACCTACGCGTGTCGCGTGAGGAAAGTCAACAGCTTCCACCTGAGATGCTTGCGGCGCATTCTGCGTATCCAGTGGCAGGACAAAGTTCCCAACACAGAGGTTCTGAAATACACCAGCATGAACAACATGTTCTCCATTCTCAGCGAGAGGCGCCTTCGCTGGCTAGGCCATGTTAGGAGAATGGACCCAAGCCACATACCCAAGGACCTGCTGTACGGCGAGCTAGTAGAAGGTGCACGAACAACTGGAAGGCCACGTCTGCGCTACAAAGATGTCTGCAAAAAGGACATGAAGACAGCCAACATCAACATAAACAATTGGGAGAGCTGTGCTGACAACCGCTCCGCGTGGCGTCTTGCTGTCAGACAGGGCATTCAGAAAGCTGAGGAGATGAGAAACACAAACCTCACTGCAAAGAGAGCCAGGAGGAAGGAGAACCAAAAACATCCTCAGCAAGCATCAGCATACACCTGCAGAAGTGCAACAGAGACTGTCATTCAAGGGTCGGACTCTTCAGCCACTCGCAAAGGTGCAGATAGGACACCCAAATCAGAAGCTACACCATCGTCTCTCAAAGACAGATGGATGCCAATGGAGATTTATCTTAGATTCCTGGAAATACTTTGTAGTATTGAAGAATAAACCTAACTTGCAAAACAATGGCCATAGATCATTACATCTGTAAACATAATTTAATTTTGTCTAAATAAACATGTTTTGATTTTGAAGCAGTTGCAATAAATTGAGTGGCATTTGCTAAAATATGATTTCATTCTTATCATTCTTTAATAGCAGAATTGTGTGTTACTATTGTTCTTTGTTTCATTTGCTAGGCTCATTGTGTTTGTCTGGCCTGTGTGTCAGGTTCAGCCTTCACCTCCAATGTACTTCCCCTGGAGCAGGTCAACATAGTGGTGCAGACATTGCAACAGGCTCATCAGGACAACCCACAGGTATCTATTATAATGTCTCTATCTACTTTGCCTTCTTAAAGACAGAACATATACAATAATGAAGTTCATCTTTTCATCCCTATATCTGTCACCTATTTCATTTCTGCATGGTAATATTAGTTTTCCACTGTCCACCATGCCAGACTTCATGTATAGTTTGCTTTTGAGGTCAGAAAATATTTTTTTTATGGGTTCAGTAGGTTAAAGGTCAGGTCAAAGTGATCAATAAAAAAAAGTTCTTGATGCATAGCAACTTGATTTCTAAACCGCATTAATCAAACTTTATGAATTGCTTGCTTTAGAAGCATGAAAGACACCTAATAGGTTTTGAGGTCAGTAGTTCATAAGTCAAGGTTATTGTGAACAAAAAAAAGGAAAACTATTCTGCATAGTTGCTGCAGTTCTTCAGCACATACATGAGCAAACTGTGTGTAATGCATGCACTTCAAGCAAAAAAAACAACAAATCAAAAACCAAAACGTCACTATGTCGAACAAAATATGGATTCCTCACAATAACTTTATTCTTGTGAAATCTTGTCCAAAAGGGATTCAAAAGGGAAGGTCACTATGATCTTCATCAAAGCTAGATGGCTTCCATGCAAAACAAATGAGTTGTACATTAGTTACTGAAAGTGTGATTTTGTATTTGTGTTCTTGGGATTTTTAACGTTGCTTGAACAATTTTAGTTATATTGCTTTGATGTCAGCAGTGTGGCAGTTTATAGTAATGTATAGCACTGTGGCATCATACTACAGACATATCATGTCTCTACTCACCTACCCCCTATGACATTATCCTGACAACAGTCTGACCAGTCCTAGCACTAACCTCTTAATAATGAGCACCAAGTGAGGCATCTGCTAATACCATATTTATAAGTCTTTGATATTACTATATGGGTTCAAATCAGTGACCTCCCACAACCAAGGCAGACCACTTTGGCCAATAGAGTGTTGCAGCTACCTTAAGTAAAACTTTGTTGGTTGGTTTGCAGTCAGGGTGGACAAATTACATTTAGGATTAAAGCAAATTGTATTTAAGGTTCAAGTGAGTCCAGCAGTAAAACACACTGATCACAGTTACTTGATAAAAAGGTAAGGTCCCAGTGCATCAAAGAGTGCTTTATTCACTTTCAAGAGTATGTAGCTTTATAAACTTCATGGACTGTAATAAAGGTAAAGCTGAGTCAAACCTGTGTAAAACAACCTCTCAGGTTCAAGTTGTCTTTTTGAACAGGTGGTCTTTATCTTTATATTAATTTGTTGTCTTTCTGTAGTGGAAGGAAAGGGAATTTTGCAGCATTCTAAAACACAGTTAACTCTATCTTGCTAATTAAACAGGCTGCTAATGACACAGTAATGTAGCTTATGGCCTGGGCAGATATTAAACCCATTATCCAATAAACGTCCAATGCTGTACCAGCCCAGATATCTGTAGGTGTAAACTAAAATCCAATCACTCTATGTAGTTATATAACAGTTATAAAAAAGTTATCCAAGGAGTAACATGAATAAAATGAATGTAAAACATTGGTAAACACATCACCAGTTCATAATGTGCCACAAAGTGTCGACAAATCTGAGGATTGCTACTACATTGGAAGAACTTTACAGCATCCAAGGAGATTTCTATGTTGGCCTAGTGGTTAGTGGTTACAAGGAATTGGAGTACTCACACCTGAGAGGAATACATCTGTTGAAAGAATCTGAATGATCATTTCAATGAGGAAAACATTGACATACACATAACACTAGCATAGTGTTCCAAAGAAAGGCACTGACACACACTATACACCAACCACAATTTATTCCACTGACACTTACACATAATAAAAACTACATGTGATGTGAGTAGATTGAGGAATGGGTGTATCGACACTTGGCATGATGCCTCGGTAGAATGGTTTCATTGGAGGTCCTGATATAAAACATGAATTGAGGTCCAAAGTTTCACTTGAACCCCCTATAAGCTGCCACAGTGGCATCTCCTATCTGGAATGAGTGGCCATTGAGTTTGTGATCTAGATAGCCTTGTAGTGTATGGGTAGATGTAACCCCTCAAAATTCTGATCTAAAATGTGGTTTTTACAATGTGACATGAAATACCGGTAGTGGATCTATTGGCTGAAAGCAGCCTACATTGTTGTGTATTTGCTATATAATTGTTATAGTTCTCAAGAGGCAAGTGTCTGCCAGAAAGATTTGAATCTATGCCCAATATTAACATGTATCAGACTTTGATGCCATCAAAAATAAAGTCCCACTATATCCTTTCACCCACATTTTATACCCACTATGAGCATACATTCCAGGGATCAGCAAAAGTGCAAGATTAATGTGCTTTTATTATGTCTTGGACATAGTAATGTTCAGTGTCTAGCAGCAGTTGGATTATACCTGCAGGCAATGCATCTTGCAGTGTGAGAGATAAAATCATGTGTCCAATGGCCAGTTAAAGGCTGAAATCACTATACAACTAAAAGATGTGTTTTCTGGCATCCCAGTGCAGCAATGGCTGATTGAAGGTGGAAATCACTTTACAATTTGTCTGTTGGCATACGTTGGCCTAGCAATGGATGATTGAAGGTGGAAATAACTTTAAAACTCATCTGTCGGCATACCTGTTTACGGCTGAAATCACTTTACAACTTAAAGACACATGTCATATATATTATTGTTCAGTTTGATAATTGTTTAAAAAATACATATTTCCCATTTAAAACTGTTCCTTTCAGAGACTTTTTTGGCCAATTTGAAAAGTAGTGTTTAAATTCTGGCTATATTCTCTACTGGTCAAAACAAGTGACAGTTGTTATTGATGCAAGGAAGGGAGATGTCATCCAAATAAATGTGCATGATCCCTAAAATGGTAAAATGATATGTGTAGTAGATCACCTTTAAATTTGTCCTACTTCCAGTTGAATCACATGTGGGAAGAGAAGACAAATTTAGCAAAATATTTTTACCCTGTGTTGTACATGTATTAAGAATTGCTAATGTTCCAGTGTGTCTCAATTCATTTCCACACAATTGTTTTAGTGTGCCCCAGTTCATTTCCATGCATAATACACATTGTAAATAAATATATCATTTTCATAACTGGTCCTTGACTCTTCAAGTTTCCAAAACCTGCACAATTTTATCTTTGTGACTGTCTCCATCTTTTGAGGATGCCCTTTCAGCAGTAAGGACTTGGCATTTCAAATAAATTGGCCTTTAATGACAGCGACACATGACAAAAGTATAATGCATTAATGGGCATGTTGGAACTTTATTAGGGGAGGGGAGTATTTGTTTTCACTCTAAAAACTATTATACTATTTATCATTTTGATTGTTTGGTTGGATTACAGGAAGGGATGTTTGTTTTCATTTGTGGTCATATTCAGGCCAAGTTACACTTGATTTTTTTTTACTATTGCATATAATTGCATTATTTATTGTAATATATTGGTGATCATCAAAGTGGTAATTGATTGAGCGAAGGACACTTTCAGGTGATGGAACCCCTCAATACATTGACCACTGTATTACAGCCACAATATAAGACTAATATTGACCAAATACTGTGAGATTTATATGTCTGTTTTAGAATACAGGTCTCTGTCTTTCCCTGGGAATGCTGTGTTACAGTCTCAGTAAAGCAGGACATCCAACCGTTGGTAATCTGAGACAACATGTGTTTGCTCAGTGGAGGAAAAAAATACAGAGTCAGGTAACATCTAGTAACATGTCTGTAGGTTTTTGTATAATGAGATGGGATATAGTAGTATCCTTGTTCAGTTTTTTTTCTGAAATTCTGTCTGTCCATCTGTCATAGATGTGTCCATCCATCATTACAGCTCCACGTCTTATAAATTACTGTATGTTTGCTTGTTATCTTGGCCTTATCATAATCATCTGCAGGAGAGGGTAGTATTCTTTGTTTTCGTTTTTTAGACTCCATGGGGATGGGGTCAACAGTTAGAATTAAAAGTTTTCAGTCACCAAACTGTGTATGCTGTCATAGCATGAGACATTATATATATGAAGTATTTGCCGCAACACCTGCTCATGCCTCAGTAAACACATGCAGACTCATTTTATTCAAGATGCTACAAAGCAAAGTCATCAAATGAATGCTTATTTCTGAATCCTGGCATGCTATGTAGGAGGGAAAAGGAGACCAATGCCCACCTATAACAACATGATTTTTCCCTCAGTATGCATGTCTGATGTCTGGCTACCACTTAGCATCCTGGTTAAATTATTGATAAGAAATTAATTGGACACTTGCATCCTAACAGTATTAAGATACATTTAACCTCCAGAGTGGAGAGCTTGTATTTAACCTCCAGAGTGGAAAGCTCATTGGATAAAGAATGTGTGGTAACTCTTCAAATGTGTATGTATGCCAAATTGGGGCATTGTTTCTAATAACATTGGTGAACTCTTATTATTATAAGTTAAAAATTGTATACCGATAAAAATTTCCTAACTTACAATGTAAGTTTTTTTCCAGCTATGGTATGTAATAGATTTAATAGCTAATCTTTACGAAGTAGAGTACAGCAATACCCCCTGACATCATTGTCCACACATACATGCATGTCTGTACGTGCTCAACTCAACCATTCCTTTTCTTACATCATGGGGAACAATTTAATGTGCAAGATATCCCTATTCCAGCCCTCCCAGTATAGTTATGACACTTGTGAATTTTAAAGTACACTCCAACTTGAACAGAACAAATTTTCATCATCACAGTAAAATAATGCAATAGTATATTTGTATTCCACATCCATGTCTCGGAATGCTGTCTGCATCCATTCATAAACTGTGACAGAAGTGGATACTTGGTTGCATTAAGTATATTAATACAGCATTCTTTGTTTTAACATTGATTATATTGTTAAACTTTATAAAAGAACATCCAGCGAAATGGCAAAAAGACATGAGACAGTGTTTGAAAAGGGGTATTAACAAGAGTTCAGATTTATAATGAAATTGAGGAAAGGTATTTCTTATGCATTTTGTGGTTTTTTCTTATGCATTTTGTGGTTTTTTCTTATGCATTTTGTGGTTTTTTCTTATGCATTTTGTGGTTTTTTCTTATGCATTTTGTGGTTTTTTCTTATGCATTTTGTGGTTTTTTCTTATGCATTTTGTGGTTTTTTCTTATGCATTTTGTGGTTTTTTCTTATGCATTTTGTGGTTTTTTCTTATGCATTTTGTGGTTTTTTCTTATGCATTTTGTGGTTTTTTCTTATGCATTTTGTGGTTTTTTCTTATGCATTTTGTGGTTTTTTCTTATGCATTTTGTGGTTTTTTCTTATGCATTTTGTGGTTTTTTCTTATGCATTTTGTGGTTTTTTCTTATGCATTTTGTGGTTTTTTCTTATGCATTTTGTGGTTTTTTCTTATGCATTTTGTGGTTTTTTCTTATGCATTTTGTGGTTTTTTCTTATGCATTTTGTGGTTTTTTCTTATGCATTTTGTGGTTTTTTCTTATGCATTTTGTGGTTTTACTGGAGTGGTTTCTCAAACTCTTATGGCTGGAAGAGTGGCATGGTGAAACAAATGGATACAAAGAAAAATAAAGATACATTGCATCGAAAGAAATGAAAATTTTAATTTCATTAATAATACAGATCATATCACTTCTTACTGAACAGAGTTTGCCTTTGAACTGTTCCAAGAATACAAGCATATTATTTAAAAAAATGTTTCCTGATAGTGAAATAGCAAATATATAGTTCTGTGCTAGAGCAAAAATACTGCAGTTGTTGTTATAAAGATGTATTTAAAATCTAAGCTTGTTAGAGAAAATAATATACTGATGTTTTATGCTTTTCAGTGGGAAATCTTCTGATTTTTCATTTGGAAAGTTCACAGCTCTGTCTCAATATTTCTTGATGATGTTGTTTGTATAAGGTAAATTGGGATTAAACTCAATTATGGTTGAAACGATATCGACATCTTTGCCTTGATTTTACATGTCACATTTACACAGAAATTCAAGGACAAAGATAGCAGTATCATTCCATTGTGGTTAAGTGTTAAATCACTTCACAGAAAAACAGGTCTACGCTTTGATTTATACAAGATTTCCTTGTTTGTTCCAAGTTAATAATGAAACCAGTTATGAATTATTTATCATCTAAATTTAGTTGATACAGATGGTTGCACTATTCTTTTATTAATGAAATTGCTTATTTATGTATCAGTAATACCAACAAAATAATTAAGATGTGTTTTTATATGAATTGTGTAGCTTCAAATGTTGTTTATTTGATTTCTTGTACAGAATGTGATATGCTTTACAATACCCTATTTTCAACAAAAAAACATTTGTTTGCTATGATTTATGAAAAGTAAAAGAGACAAATGAAATTGTATAGGTTATCTGTATTCATAAGTAAATAATTATATTAGATTTCAGGCCACGAGTCCTTTTAACAGTTAGTTGTATAGAAATAGTTAGATCAAGAGTCTTTTGCAAAATGATTTATATCAAAGTAGCTATGTCATGTGTCTTAAATAAGTTTAATTGTATAGAAGTACAGTAACTATGTCATGTGTCTTAAATAAGTTTAATTGTATAGAAGTACAGTAGCTATGTCATGTGTCTTAAATAAGTTTAATTGTATAGAAGTACAGTAACTATGTCATGTGTCTTAAATAAGTTTAATTGTATAGAAGTACAGTAGCTATGTCATGTGTCTTAAATAAGTTTAATTGTATAGAAGTACAGTAACTATGTCATGTGTCTTAAATAAGTTTAATTGTATAGAAGTACAGTAGCTATGTCATATGTCTTAAATAAGTTTAGTTGTATAGAAGTACAGTAACTATGTCATGTGTCTTAAATAAGTTTAATTGTATAGAAGTACAGTAACTATGTCATGTGTCTTAAATAAGTTTAATTGTATAGAAGTACAGTAACTATGTCATGTGTCTTAAATAAGTTTAATTGTATAGAAGTACAGTAGCTATGTCATGTGTCTTAAATAAGTTTAATTGTATAGAAGTACAGAAGCTATGTCATGTGTCTTAAATAAGTTTAATTGTATAGAAGTACAGTAGCTATGTCATGTGTCTTAAATAAGTTTAATTGTATAGAAGTACAGTAACTATGTCATGTGTCTTAAATAAGTTTAATTGTATAGAAGTACAGTAGCTATGTCATATGTCTTAAATAAGTTTAGTTGTATAGAAGTACAGTAACTATGTCATGTGTCTTAAATAAGTTTAATTGTATAGAAGTACAGTAACTATGTCATGTGTCTTAAATAAGTTTAATTGTATAGAAGTACAGTAGCTATGTCATGTGTCTTAAATAAGTTTAATTGTATAGAAGTACAGTAGCTATGTCATGTGTCTTAAATAAGTTTAATTGTATAGAAGTACAGAAGCTATGTCATGTGTCTTAAATAAGTTTAATTGTATAGAAGTACAGTAGCTATGTCATGTGTCTTAAATAAGTTTAATTGTATAGAAGTACAGGAGCTATGTCATGTGTCTTAAATAAGTTTAATTGTATAGAAGTACAGTAGCTATGTCATGTGTCTTAAATAAGTTTAATTGTATAGACGTACAGTAGCTATCTCATGTGTCTTAAATAAGTTTAATTGTATAGAAGTACAGTAGCTATGTCATGTGTCTTAAATAAGTTTAATTGTATAGAAGTACAGTAGCTATGTCATGTGTCTTAAATAAGTTTAATTGTATAGAAGTACAGTAACTATGTCATGTGTCTTAAATAAGTTTAATTGTATAGAGTAACTATGTCATGTGTCTTAAATAAGTTTAATTGTATTGAAGTACAGTAGCTATGTCATGTGTCTTAAATAAGTTTAGTTGTATAGAAGTACAGTAACTATGTCATGTGTCTTAAATAAGTTTAATTATATAGAAGTACAGTAACTATGTCATGTGTCTTAAAAAAGTTTAATGGTATAGAAGTACAGTAGCTATGTCATGTGTCTTAAATAAGTTTAATTGTATAGAAGCACAGTAGCTATGTCATTTGTCTTAAATAAGTTTAATTGTATTGAAGTACAGTAGCTATGTCATGTGTCTTAAATAAGTTTAATTTTATAGAAGTACAGTAAATATGTCATGTGTCTTAAATAAGTTTAATTGTATAGAAGTACAGTAGCTATGTCATGTGTCTTAAATAAGTTTAATTGTATTGAAGTACAGTAGCTATGTCATGTGTCTTAAATAAGTTTAATTGTATTGAAGTACAGTAGCTAAGTCATGTGTCTTAAATAAGTTTAATTGTATAGAAGTAGGTATGTCATGTGTCTTTAGTAAGTTTAATTGTATTGATGCAGGTGTTGCAAACATTGTACATAAACCCATGTGAACTTGGCGATGTTGAATAGGCCTAATATGCTCTAATTCTGGTTGTAAGAGGTAACTAAGGGAAACGAGAATGATTAGCATGCCAGACTTATGACCAAAAGGGTTTGTGATTATGTCATTTGGTTCATTGTATAAAGTTTACATCAACATCACACTGCAGTGTTTGTAGTTGTTGGTCAGATAAACTTGGGCACCCAGTCCTGTGAAAAAATTTGAAGGTGAAAGGTAGGAAGACAGATTGAATATGGTTAGTCCAGTGGCTATGACCCAGATGACCTCCATATGGTCAGTCCAGTGGCTGTGGCCCAGATGACCACCATATGGTCAGTCCAGTGGTTGTGGCTCAGATGACCACCGGATCTATTTGAATGTCTAATGCTTTTATTGGATTCACCTAAATTCTTTTGCTCAATAGGGAAAGCACTCTTTTATCCCACTCAGATTGTTGTTGTAAGTCTATTTCACCACTGGTTGTGCTGTCTTCATATTAGGAGAACGGTTTATGCTTATATTGTAGCTACAGGCGGTGTAGGCTAATGTAGGAATTTGAGTTAAAGCAAACAAGCTTCTGGTTTTATTGCTACTTTGCACTGATAACTAATCCCACTTGTAACCATTGCTGCCCTCATAAAAGACATCCAGATATCCTATTTCTCTAACCATTGGGACCGCTCTGGTGGCCTATTGGTTAGAGCATCCACCGCGGAAGCGGGAGGTCGTGGGTTCGATCCCGGCCAAGTCATATCAAAGACTTACAAAAATGGTACTAACAGCTGCCTCGCTTGACGTTTAGCATTAAGAGGTTAGTGTTAGGACTGGTCGGCCTGGTGTCAGGATAATGTGACTGGGTGGGACATCATGCTACATGTCTGCGGCATGATGCCCCAGTGGTAGACATCACTATAAACTGCCTCACTGCAGACATCATAACGATATGACTGAAAAATTGTTAAAGCTACGTAAAAAAACCTAATCAAACAAACAAACAAATCTAACCATTGCTACCCTTGTACGAATCAAGCTAACAGACTTCACAAAATACATCCTGATATCCTATTTCTCTAACCATTGCTGCCCTCGAAAAAATCAAGCTAAAAGACTTCCAGATATCCTATTTCCCTAACCATTGCTGCCCTCATACAAATCAAGCTAACAGACTTCACAAAAGACATCCTGATATCCTATTTCTCTAACTGTATTGAGTGCATCCCATATAGAAATTGTGTGACCCATGTTCAACTAAGCCTTCTGAGTAATGAATTGTCCAGATGCTGATTTGTTAACATATAAATGTTTACTATATCAGACTTCTACGCATTATCACTTATTCTATCAATAAATGTGCTGGAGGTGTGTAGGTCTGGCAGAGATTATTAAAGCTGAAGTATGAAATCTCTAATTCCTTTTAATCCATACATAAATTACTATTGCAAATTAGAGCCAATTAATGAATCTACTATCTTGTTTTTTAGTATCACCATTACTTTCAGCTAGTAAAGTTAATGCTAATTACTGTACATAGTCATATTATTAATGTACATAAACGAACATACATGTACATGGTGTTTTAACTGACCTGTATTCCATAGCTTGGCCTGTGAAACAAAAACTTATGTCCATAGAGTAGGGAGGTTTAGGGGTGACTGTACTGTAAAGATTTTGCCAGTATGTTTTAGACTACAGAAGCATTTAATATCTTGAAATGAAGATTTTAATCAATGTGATTTGTGAAAAACTAGAGAATTGGTAACAGTTAAATCACATTTGTCATTACACATGTAGGGAATTCAGCCAGTCTTCCCGCAAAGAGTGATCATGGTGGAGGTTGGATGCTCATGCTTTCAATTTTCCCATTTCCTCTTCTTCAAATGTTGATGTTATCAGGAAATGTATTTCATTGAGAAGATACATATTTTTGTCAATTGTTTCTCAGAGAATACTTACCCAATCTCATTACTATGAATTCTGTCCCACACCTTCCTGCAAATGCAAGCATACTTGCTGATGTATGACAGCTTTTAAATTGGTAAACATCTTTTTGAATGGGCAAGAGTTTCTTCCCATTGTCAACGTGGTAAATAAATGAGAAACATTACATTTTTGTTTTTTCAAGACTGCTGCATTTGTGAGGTTGCAGAGTTTATTTCCTAATGTTAAAGGGATCTGGTAAGTATTCTCAGAGAAATATAATTTATTAAAACCTTTACTTTCAGGACACTTCTCCTTTGGAAAAGGTAGCCTTGCTGAATGGTCTGTTTGCCCTTGTTGGATCAGAAAGAACACTGATACCAGTAAGTAACACTGATACCAGTAAGTTTATGGTCACACTGTGGCATTATACTCACTACAACAGTTGTGCTTAAAGAACAGTTTTTCTACACATTTTAGCTTAATCATATTTATAAAAAATAGAAATACACATTGAAGTTATTAAAATATTTAAGTTTGTCTTAGCTTGGAAAAATTGTTGTATGGCATTATTTTTGGAAAAGATTGTAAGTGGTAAAAAGGGTTCAAGTGAAAGTTCTCTGTTTCTGCTCTTATGGGATGAACCTGAGAGGAAAAACTTGGCTGACATCATAGTCTGATTTCCACAGTGATAACTAGGTTGCTTGTGATAAATACATGGCGTTTGATTCACATCTCCATGTGTGAATTTTTGACAGGAATATAATAAATTGAAACATAAACGCAGACATAAATATGTGTTAACTCGAAGTTGATCAGAAAATGTGAAAACATTTTTAAATTTTTTAAATTGCTTCTGAATGGAACCTAGGCAAAGATTGTATTTTTATGTATTAAGTGGTCAGAATGAGAAAGGTCAGTAAGATTGGCAAAGTCAACATAGTTTTCTCTGTGTATATGGGCAACATGACAGGCACTGTTATTCCTGTTTGCCTGAATCATTCCCATGATGATGTGGATCAAGGTGGTATATCTAGTATAGTAATCAAGAATTTAGGTTTCATAGTCAAAGATGTTCTGATAATGTTGAGTTAAGGATGAGAAGGCATTTTTTTATTTTCTCTGTTAACAGTGTTGTCCAAGATGAGTTACCATATTTTGGTGTGTATAACGTGCACCCCGATTTTCGACCCAAAATAAGTGGAAAAAACATAGTTCTGCCATATAACGCGCATGTGATATAATGCATTTTAAAATTGTGACTACCGGTATTTCGCTCCGTTTTCATAGTGCAACAACAGTTGGTCATTTTGGATAGTGAATGAAAAAGTGGCAATATTAATATTGTATCTTTCCGATTTTATTGTTGGCCCTTAAAAGGGCCCTTTAAAGGTTCGTCTAGTTGACGCAATCTATTGCATCAAATCCCTCAAATTCCACTTCGACGTCATCACTTTCGAAAAGTCGCTGTATGTCCTGAATCAGTTAAATACTGCTCACCGAGACAAAGCATTGTAACTATGTTGAGCGCATCAAAGCTTACCTGGCGCCGATTACTGTGAAAAGACCACACCGAGTCAATGAAGCATTGAAGCCATTGATCACTGTATAATCGCAAAGATATCTCAAATACATGTACTATGATTTAAGATGAGAAATAAAACTAAAAGTAACAAGCTTATTTTCCAAAGAGGAAAAAAATGTTTTCCGACTTCATACATTGATTATTTTGTTCCACAACGTATCAGTGTTCCCGTAAGAAAGAACCCATAGTCACAAAAAATATGTCCCATACAGATGCTCTGATGAGAACATTAACACTAGTTGAATTCTACACATATTATATTTCAATTCAACCAATAATAAATGAAGAAAAATTAGATTAGATCAACAGTTATGGAATACGGTACTGAACATTTACGGAACAAGTACGGTAATCCACACAGTGGTATTAGTTCCGCTCCAATGCGGCACTTTGCACTGCTTTTGAACAAGTTGCCAGTCGTTATGTACATGTATTTCCGGCCGAGGCACAGAACAAAACTTGACACAGTTATGTGAAATGAAACCAGTTTATTAACATAAGCAATCAAAGAACAAGACTATTTGTAAGCATTATTTATTTCTTTAATTCGGCTAGAACCGGTAAACATTTTAGTTACAATGCAATGTACAATGGATTTAATATTTCACAAGTAGTGAGTGCCTTCATCCTCTTCAGATCGACCTGGAAAAAATCTTTTTTTTTTAGTTCTTGTATACAACGCGCACTTAAGATAAGAAAATTAGGTAAAATTAGGTAAAAAAAAGTGCGTGTTATACACACCAAAATACGGTAAAGATTGGGTCAGAGTTTTAAATAGAAATAGACATCTTGAACACTTTGGTTACATTTGTCTTATTGGGAATTACATGTGGATGACATATGACTTACAAAACATTTGGCTTTGGTGTTACACAGTTGTAAAGAAGCTAGGCAAAAGAATACATTTCTTTTATTCTTGACCTATATAATTGAAACATGTAAAATCTTTGCTTGAAATATGTAGTAGGATTAATGCAGCTTGAAAAATTGAGATTATGTTTTAAAATAATGTTTACATTATGAATTTTACAAGTTCTTTATAAAGATATTTTTCAGTTAAAAAAAAATTTAAAATTCTTTCCACATCATTATTTTTGTACACAGATCTAATCCGTAGTAATTTACGATGTAATGATCATCACATATGGGTTCTTTATATGATACAAAGGTTAAAGGCAGTATTTCACTGGAAAGTGGAGACATAAATATAGCAGACGTCATTGAGTTGTCATCCCAAATAGTTACCAGTGGCAATGACCTTGGCATCCAGAGTAACAGTGCCTGGATGCTGGGACATCTTTACTTGTCAGCCTCTGCTGTAGCAGAAAACAGGGCAAGTGGTAAGTAGTCAGAGCCTAGTTTAAAAATGATATTTAAAAATATCTTATAAGTAATTAATTTAAATATGCTTCTGGTGGGGTATTTGATCAAAGTCAAAGATGACAAAATGCCAAAGCATCTATTGTATTTTTTAAATTTATTTTGACAATGTTGCTGACATGGAAGAGACTTCATGTTGTTAAATATTAAAGATTAAAGTCACAAGATTTTAAAGTAAACTTTTGCCTTTTGATTGAATTTAGTGCTCATTATCAAATTCTGCAATGATCCTTAATCATGTACATAATTATCTTTACGAATTGTTTTCCCTTTTCATGTTACACTCTAAGCTAAGTGGTAACAACTATTTTTCCCAATCATTTTATAATATTCAGGAAGCAATTATCTATCAGCAAAGCCAGCAAAACTGGTTAACAGAGTTTTACTTTGTGAATCACATCATCGGGTGGAGGGGGGGGGGCAAACAACATATTAACATACATCATTCCTGTGTGTGTACCATATCTCTTAAAATAGGAGTACCACCTCTATGTAACATTTTCAACACACTGAATTGAACTTTAAGATTAGTTTTTTCTATTATTTGTTACCGTAATCTTATTAAAATACAATTAATTTAGACCACTTTGGTGACCAATATTTTAGAGCATCTGCATTAGGTGTGTGCCATATATATATATATATATATATATATATATATATATATATATATATATATATATATATATATATATATATATATAGATATATATATATATATATATATATATATATATATATATATAGATATAGATATATATATATATATATATATATATATATATATATATATATATATATATATATATATATATATCACACACACACAATTACATGCATTTCAGGCTGATTTTAGGCCATGAAATAGATTTATCAAAAGATAACAATAAGCACACATTTGCTAAAGTGTTAATACCTGTTACTGCTTTATTGCTGCTAAAGCTGACATACTTTAAAATATTTTTTTTTAAAAAAAAACAAACAAAACAACAAAAAATCAATGGTCAGTATATGTATATTCATTGTCCTATAGAGACAAGCATATCAAATGGTCAGACTATAAAGACAAGCATATCTAATGGTCACACTATAGAGACAAGCATATCTAATGGTCAGACTATAGAGACAAGCATATCAAATGGTCAGACTATAAAGACAAGCATATCTAATGGTCAACCGCTCCGGTGGCCTAGTGGTTAGAACGTTCGCCACGGAAGCGGGAGGTCGTGGGTTCGATCCCCGGCCGAGTCATACCAAAGACTTACAAAAATGGTACTAACAGCTGCCTCGCTTGACGCTCAGCATTAAGAGGTTAGTGTTAGGACTGGTCGGCCTGGTGTCAGGATAATGTGACTGGGTGGGACATCATGCTACATGTCTGCGGCATGATGCCTCAGTGCTAGACATCACTATAAACTGCCTCACAGCAGACATCGTAGCGATATGACTGAAAAATTGTTAAAAGCTACGTTAAAAATCCTAATAAAAAAAAATATCTAATGGTCAGACTATAGAGACAAGCATATCTAATGGTCAGACTATAGAGACAAGCATATCTAATGGTCAGACTATAAAGACAAGCATATCTAATGGTCACACTATAGAGACAAGCATATCTAATGATCAGACTATAGAGACAAGCATATCTAATGATCAGACTATAGAGACAAGCATATCTAATGGTCAGACTATAGAGACAAGCATATCAAATGGTCAGACTATAAAGACAAGCATATCTAATGGTCACACTATAGAGACAAGCATATCTAATGATCAGACTATAGAGACAAGCATATCTAATGGTCAGACTATAGAGACAAGCATATCAAATGGTCAGACTATAAAGACAAGCATATCTAATGGTCACACTATAGAGACAAGCATATCTAATGATCAGACTATAGAGACAAGCATATCTAATGGTCAGACTATAGAGACAAGCATATCAAATGGTCAGACTATAAAGACAAGCATATCTAATGGTCACACTATAGAGACAAGCATATCTAATGATCAGACTATAGAGACAAGCATATCTAATGGTCAGACTATAGAGACAAGCATATCTAATGGTCAGACTATAGAGACAAGCATATCAAATGGTCAGACTATAAAGACAAGCATATCTAATGGTCAGACTATAGAGACAAGCATATCTAATGATCAGACTATAGAGACAAGCATATCTAATGGTCAGACTATAAAGACAAGCATATCTAATGGTCACACTATAGAGACAAGCATATCTAATGATCAGACTATAGAGACAAGCATATCTAATGATCAGACTATAGAGACAAGCATATCTAATGGTCAGACTATAGAGACAAGCATATCTAATGATCAGACTATAGAGACAACATTCCTTCTAAGCTGCGTGTGTGCGTGCGTGCGCAGCTGATCAGGCATCCCCGTGCAGCTGAATTGTCAATCTTTGCTCAATCCAACGTTAAGTTTTGCTTGTCTCCGTAATGCTTGCGCAGTGCAGTGAGCACTGCGTGCACACCTACCATTTTCTTAGAGGGAACATTGCTTGTAGGCTAGTAAGTATGGTATTTCAAAAGTTATCTAATTGTCAATTAGTCGATAATGATTGTTCTGGTCATTCATACTGACCCCCTTACTTAGGACCTCAATACATGTACATACTTTGAGTCTCAAAAAAAACTCCAACACTGTCTAGTGGCAGGTATGTAAACTGGTTTTACAATGTTGGAATATCAGTGGATAATTCAGTTAAATACATTTAAGAAATACAGTCATTACAAAAATACTCTTTATGTAAATTTAGAAATTGTTTTTGAATATCACAATTGGACAATTGTCAAAACTCATTGATGCACATAGGATTGTGGACCACAGTGGGGAAAATTAGTGACTGTATAACAAGAAATTAGTTATTGGTTAGAAATATAGTCTTCATTTACTACTAGGTGTTCGAAATGGAACCATACCATTACCTAATTTGTAAATTATGATATTGAAGGTATGCTTTTTCATTGATGACAAGATAAGTATAAGCATCTTGTTTTTTTAGATTTTTGTGGAACTTGATATTAATTTTAATGCTTATAGATAGATGGAACATAATAATTGTCTTAAATAATTTGGTTCTTAACACATTGATATATTGTTTTAGATGTTTAGACCATGTAGACGGAAATAAAGAATTCTTATTTTATAAATTAAAGATTTTAATGAGAGAACCTATGCAATTTATTTTTATCCAGTTCCATCCAACTGCAGCTACTTGAAGGAAAGTAGCTTACTGAGAGCTGTTGTGGACTTTGCACTGGATGCTGGCCGTCTTGGTATGTAGTTGAAAAAATATTGAGTTAACTGAGGTCCATGGCATAAATTGTGTTGTATCTGGACTCTAGTTATAATAAAAGTTCCTAAAATGAATGAGAGATATGGTTACCTAGGACTAACATTGCAGTTTACAGTCTTTGAACAAGTTGTACATGCTGTGATTTGCATAATTCTTTTCTCCAGTGTAAAATATTTCCTTGGCCTTAATTATGATGTCTTACAAGGCAAAACCCTGCCAAATTACTGCCTAATTTCAGGGACTGTTTTGCTGTTAAAAAGTGCTCCATTGTCAGTTCATATTCATTGTTTGCTAATTAATATTCAAAGCCAAATTCTGTGAAAGAATTTCAAAGATAATTTACAGATTTTTCCAGCATTAATAATAGACAGCAATATATGATGCATGTATTGTGTGCCAAAGCATAGCATTCATTGGTCAGTACCAGCATGACCCAATCTCTCTTTGATTTTCTTATAGTTTTATTTATTGAGTTGCTGAAAACATTAGTAAATTATGGCTCACATGGTGCCAAACAACTTTGCATATCCTTGTGTGAACTACAGTCCTACCCGTTTATATCAACATCACTTATATCAACAAGCTGCCTATGTCGATAAAAAAGCAATGTCCCAGTCCCTTGGTCTATTATTACAACCAAATTGTCATGCTTATGTCGACATAGAGATAAAAGATAAACGTACATGTCGACAGAAGCCCTTGGTCCCAGCTTGACCAAATCCTTTTGTTTTCTAATCATTTGTATCGACAAGCAGCAAATTCCGACCCATCCTTTGTTCAACAAATCGTTGATCTTGCCGCCCGGCTTTAATGTCACGGTTGGATAAAAAACACAACCACCCGAGGCTTTTGTTTGGGCCTATAGAAAGCTAGCCTCTCATGGCAACTTCAAAGTAGTAAAATCTGATCAATTCTTGCATTATCCAAAGAATGCACAGAGGTATAGGTAGGATTTTAAAACTAGGAGTTCAAGAGTACCACCAGTAAACGTTGCAGTCCTCTACCAGAAGCAAATTGGGCATACCTGAAATGGCTTTATTTCCAGACGAGTAGAAACAGTGGATCATCCGCTGTTTTTCAGCCTGCTGCAGATGCCATTGAGTTTAATTTTCAAACTCCTTTACAGCACTGAAATGTAGCCCTTGTTTGTCCATTAGAGTGAGAGTGAATTGTCATGTCAAGATAAGGTCT
Source organism: Unio delphinus (assembly GCA_029339505.1). Lineage (NCBI taxonomy): Eukaryota > Metazoa > Mollusca > Bivalvia > Unionida > Unionidae > Unio > Unio delphinus. The sequence goes on along the minus strand of JAQISU010000106.1, from coordinate 13,917,723 downwards.
TATTCCAAGCACTAAGTTAGGCATCATCCATAATGTTCCTCATGAAATGTCAGTTCTAACACTCTGTTGAATTTCATTACAATCTTCGTCAATTTGCTGTTTAAACCTTCTTGTCAAATTTGCAAACAGCATTTTGTCTAACTCTCAACATGTCTTGATTTCGAGGTCACAAGCACTACTTAGTTTGCTACACTTAGAAATGAAAACAATAATGAAGGCGAAAGTTGTTCATTTGACATACTCTTCTTATACACAAGTACAACAATGTGTCATTCTACCTCTGAAATCAGTCATTGTAAATATCTGCACAGTTTCTCACCACTCTACAGCTAGTCAAGTCTTTGATCTCGCTGCCAAGCTTGTGGGTCATGTTCTTCAGATGTACTCAGCCACTGAATTTTCTGATTGTAAATATCAGCACAGCTAAAATGGTCAGTTGATAAACACATTTTCCCATTCAGCAGGTAGTTGAAGCAGGACTAGCAAGCCCTTAAATTTGCCATCCAGCAAATTGATGTATACAGAGGACTCTTGTATACGTGATATTCTGAATCCCAGATATAAAAAATGCATCCAGATATTCATAATTATGCATTTCTGAGATCTTTGAAAGTGATCAGCGATGAAAACAATTTTTTTTTGCTGTGAAAGTTTCGTCGCAAATAATTATGTGAAATTTTATCACTTAAAAATAACACCGTCAGGAAGGATGAAAGCTGCTGAGTTTATAAAGAAAAACAATGTTGTAGGTAACTGCACTCCCCAAAGGAAGAAGCAAAAAGACTGCTACATTTGAAGATGTGGAGGAAGCCACAAAATGGTTCAATGAAGCATTTGCAAATAAATTGTGTGGAGAACTTCGCTGCAACAAGTGGCTGGTTCAGATGCTTTTATGTTTGTCATAACATCGGATACAAAAGTATTTGTGGAGAATACATGTACTGTTGACAGATTTTCATTTCCCTGTGAATAGCCCCATCCCCTTGGTAGCCTCAATGAAATGGGAACAGACTGACCAAAATCTAGGCCAATTTAAGTACATGTACATGAAACATGTAAATAACAACTATCCAACCATGCGCTAATGCAGACATTGAATATCGTAATGTTTTTTGTATCAGGATGTGATTGATGCAATATTTTATTGTGGATTTTATTACACAAAGGTAACCAAAATGTAATTTGTAAATATACAAGTGTATTTCACACTGATTCTGTCTTCATGTATTCAAAATTTCCATTGTTTCTCAAAGTGTAAATGCTACTCAATGACGACAAGTCACTCTTTGCCAATGAATTTTAACTTTTATTGTTTTTCAGCCTCCCCCCCCCCAACACTTATCTCGACATCCGCCTATGTCGACAATATTTCCTTGGGCCCGGTAATGTCAACATAAACAGGTAGGACTGTATTTGCAGTGTGAAAGAAGCATATTTGCACCTGTCTTTTTTATTTCAGGTCCCGAGGGAGTACCTTGTGAGCAAGTCAAAGTAATTCTTACAGCTCTTTCTAAGTGTGCCTACCAAAGAGCACTGCCCCCTCTAAATTGGGCAGGGTTGCTCTCCCCTCTTATGAGACTCAATTTTGGTAAGTCAGATTGTTAATGGCTTCAGATTTTTATATTGTATCTTCATCATCATCATCATCATCATCATCATCATCATCAGTCCCATATTCTGGTAGACCACTGGGGCACCGCACAAGACCGAACAACCAGCTTCCTCCATTCCTCTCAACAAGACTTCTTGTATAGCCATTACATAACGCAACTTCTCTGAAACAGCCACATATGGGATAATTAGAATGGCTGGTAGTAATGGGAGGTGAATTAGAAGAGGAAGATATCAGAAATGGATCCAAGAAGGTGACCTGGATGTGAGAAAAGTTTGTTGAAGGACTCACAGATTTACATATCCATGAAGTCATCTTTTAATATTATACACATACTTACATAGGTGTGGTATTTACAGAGTTATATTTACAGTCATTGACATATAGTCTTTTTCTTGACAATTTTAGATCATTGTAACAACTATTATTGTATTGTGAGGACTAAGAAAATATCATTATGGTTTGGACATTGTGAAGAATAAATATAAAGTCATGTATAGTGAAGTGAGTCAGTGTAATTCATTATCATTTAATTTGACAAGCTTAAGTAGACTAACACTTATTGGGTTATTATATCTTATGACCAGAATGGAAGTCATAATGACATAGGGTTTTTACCAGAAGACTTTTTATGATCTCTTGTAGGTCCTAAATGAAAAGGGTACCAATATATGTGTAATGTGGCCACCACAGTGGTCATCTTGAAATCTTTTTATCACTACTCCTTATGAATGGCTGGTAATGTCATCATGGAGATTTCAGTTAATGACTTCTTATGACATCTAGTTTTTGCTAAATGAAAATAGTACCAGTCTTATATTTAATAGGGCCACCATGGCATTCATCTTAACACTCTTGTTATCTTATTCACCCTAAACAGAACTTGCAGTTTTCACTTGACTTGTTATGATGTCATTATTATGATGTCATGTTTATTCTCAACGAAAATGGCGCTGATAATCTAATTTGGCCAACATAGAGACTATCCTATAGATCTTGTTATTGCTTTCTTTTCTGAATAGATGGTTGTATCCAATTGGAGTTATCACTTAAAGTCTTTTAATGATGCCAAAATGATAATGGTGCCAACCTGATGTCTAAGGTAGTTGCCATAGGAACCATCTTGAAAATTTCATTATTAATGCTCCTTCTGAAAAAAATCATACTGACATATGGTTTTCATGACTAGACTACTTACGATATCTTGTTGGTCTTGAATGAAAATGGTACCACTTGATAATTAATATGGCTGCCACCTTGATAATTGATATGGTTGCCACCTTGATAATCTTGTTATTGATATTTTGGACCATCTTAATGGATGGCTACTTGAAATGGCTTAAAGGTTTGTAGAGGTGAGCTGTGTATCATTGATGACCTCTGTTGTTTTATTTACTTTAAGTTTCATGGTTAAGTTTCCATCGCATACAGCCTTTACAAGGGTTCATTTTCGATAAACAAGCAATATTGTAAGCTTAAACACTCTGCACACAGCTCACCATTATGGATTCAAAAGCTAAAATATGAAAACAGCTTCAGTTCTGCATTGGTGATTATTCAGTTATCAAATAATAACCTTTTTAACTGAATGTCCACTGTTTCTAAGACATCATCCTGCTGCTGTTGGTGTAAGTATATGTGATGGTGTGTTGTCTGCAATTTAGTACAAGAAGGTGTGTTAAAGTGCAGATTGTTATTGCAGCTTCTCATAATGTGATTGCTCCAGTGGCTTAGTGGTTAGAGCATCTGCCTCAGATGCAGGAGGTTGTGGTTTCGATTCCCGGTCAAGTCATTCCAAAGACTTACAGAAAATGATACTAACAGCTGCTTCACTTGTCATGCAGCATTGAGAAGTTAGTGTTAGGACTAGTCAGCCAGGTGTCACTATAATGTGACTGGATGAGACATAATGCCCCAGTGCTAGACATTGTTATAAATGTCACACTGCCGACATTGTAGCAATATGACTGAAAAATGGTTAAAGCTACATTTAAAATCCAAGTCACACAGACACACAGACATAAATATAAGGATGGTTATGATAGTTGATGGACCTGTTCATACAAAGGTCTGGTTGTGCACATTTGAATACTGTTTGTTTAAGTCACTCTTTGTTCACAGACAATGATAGCTTATGTGATGACCTATTTATTAACACTAGTATTTTATCAGCTTATCAATACTTCACCTAAACTTCTTGGAATATTGTCAACTATACATGTACATTCATGGCTAAATTTAAATGAAAATGGTACCACTTGGACATCCAATATGGTCACCACTTTGGTCATTTTAATAATATTGTTAACACCACTCCTACTGAATGGATCGTTACATGAGTGGAAGTTTTACATTTTCGGGGGTAGGGTAGGAGGTTAAAGTGCTTGGAAAGCATGTAGATGGGGGGCAAAATTCAATGCTATGGGATACTAAATTTAAATTATGATTTACTGTTGAGTTAACAAATGGAAGCTTTTGTGTGGTATTAAATTCTGTTGCGGCTACTCGGATGTGTTTCTGCTGAATTATAAGTTCACATGGTGGCCATCTTTAAAATTTTTTAATGCTAAATCAAACTTAATGGATGGTGAGATTGACTTAAAGGTTTTTACTCAACTTATAATGATGTCTAGTTGTTCCCAAATGAAAATGGTACCAAGCTGACATTGAATATGGTCACCATGGCTACCACCTGGAAATGTTCCTAATGCTGCTACTCAATAGAGGGTCATATGGACGTGTTTTCACTATAAGACTTTGTATGAAGTCCTGTTGGTCTTGAATGAAACAGTGCCCTACAGACATCCAGTATGGCTGCCATGGCAGCCATTTTCAAAATCTTGTTACTACTAATACACATGAAGGGTTGGGTCATGCTGTCATGGATTTTTACTACAAGACTTTATACCAAGCTGATATTTAATATGGCCACCATGGTTACTACCTGGAAAATGTTTCTAATGCTAATCCTCATACAGACATGTTTTCACCACAAGACTTAATATGATATCCTGTTGGTCTAATTGAAAATGGTGCCCTCAGACATCTAAGATGGTCACTTTGACAGACATCTTCAGAATCTTGGTATCCCTATCACTCATGAAGGTTGAGGCATATTGATATTGGGTTTTCATGAAAACACCTTAACCATATGTAACTGGTCCTAAAATTTTTTAAAATGTTAATGTGACCTCCTAGAATATAAATGTCTTGTAATTTACCTTTGTGGTTGAACATACTGACATTTTAAAAAAAGAAGGAAATGCTTCTTTTGCACAAAATATAGTTGTTCCAGTACTAACATTTTGTGGACCTCACTTTCAAAATGGCTTCCATGGTGACCATCCTGAAAATCAGTATGTGGCTTTTTCTCCTGATTGAATGGTCAGTTTTAACAAACACTATTATATGTAGCTGGTTCCAAATGAAAATAATGTTGTTATAACCGCAAACATCTCACTTCTTAGAACCTTATTATTGTTAATGTTGCATGAATGGTGGCACATAACAAAATTCAGTTGTTTCTAAAACACTCATATCTGATTGGTTCTGAATAAACATGGACGAGATTTGATCACCAGTATCTGTATTTTGTCAAGTCATCTTGACCAACTGGACTTAAGGGTTAAGTCAAAGTTCATTGTTTGCAATATTATACATTATTAAATCAAAAAAAATGACAAGTGAATTTTAACCATTCTTTGTATTAAGTTGAATTCCAATGAGTCAGCACTCAGATATTGATTTTAAAGAGAAAGGTTTTGGCTCAGAATTTTAGCTTAGCTATCTCGTGACTATGAAAACAGTAACAAGATTGAATGGGTTTTCTACAAATCCAATTTGTTGGTATATTTGATCAATACCTTGAATGATGTCTTTTCAGTAGCTTTGAATAACACCTTGTTATAGACTGAATCAAACTTAGCATGTGGGTGAATCTTTACATTTTCCAAGATAAGTTCAATGGGTTTTTAGTCTTGGTATTAGGTTCAAGGTCAATACAAAGAATTTTGTACTTCTCTTTAGGTTTCATGTAAATATGTTTACTAATAAATATATTTGGTTTGTTGGAGTTTCTCAAGAATAGTGTCAATACTCGTCAGTTAGAATAAAAGGGCAGAAGACACAGTATTATATTGGATACATGGAAATTGGCCGTTAGTTTGGGTCAAGTCATTAGTGTGTCAGTCCCTACAAGGGACTTTGATATAATTGGGTTTAGTTATTAGAGTGTCAGTCCCTACAAGGGGCTTTGATATAATTGGGTCAAGTCATTAGTGTGTCAGTCCCTACAAGGAACTTTGATATAATTGGATAAAGTCATTAGTGTGTCAGTCCCTACAAGGGAATTTGATATAATTGGGTTTAGTTATTAGTGTGTCAGTCCCTACAAGGGGCTTTGATATAATTGGGTCAAGTCATTAGTGTGTCAGTCCCTACAAGGGGCTTTGATATAATTGGGTCAAGTCATTAGTGTGTCAGTCCCTACAAGGAACTTTGATATAATTGGGTCAAATCATTAGTGTGTCAGTCCCTACAAGGAACTATGATATAATTGGATAAAGTCATTAGTGTGTCATTCATCTTAAGGGACTTTGGTATAATTGGGTAAAGTCATTAGTATGTCATTCATTTCAAGGGACTTTGGTATAATTGGGTAAAGTAATTAGTGTGTTATTCATTTCAAGGGACTTTGGTATAATTGGGTAAAGACATTAGTTTGTCATTCATTTCAAGGGACTTTGGTATAATTGGGTAAAGTCATTAGTGTGTCATTCATTTCAAGGGACTTTGGTATAATTGGGTAAAGTCATTAGTGTGTCATTCATTTCAAGGGACTTTGGTATAATTGGATAAAGTCACTAGTGTGTCATTCATTTCAAAGGACTTTGGTATAATTGGGTAAAGTCATTAGTGTGCCAGTCCCTTCAAGGGACTTTTGTATAATTGGCCCAAGTGTCAGATCTTTGTTTTATCAGTTCAGTTTTAAGGATCTCTCTCATTTTTGTTTTCCACACACAAAATAGTTTCCCTCTTAGTTAGCATTCTCATTATTTTGTCTTTTACAGGAGAGGAGGTAAAACAACTGTGTCTTCAGATTGCAATCTCCCAGTGTACTTCAGCCCCAACTGCTGCAATGTTCTTGTCTTCATGGATAACTCCACCTCTCTTCAATGCTCTGCAGGTAGGTTCCTGGGGGAAATCTCCAAAGTTACATACAGCTTGGGGTCCAAAGAATGTATCAGGCAGTGTTATCAAGTTTTTAAGATGTTGCCAAGAATGTATCAGGCAGTGTTGTAATGTTTTTGAGACTTTAAAAGTGTACTTTGTTGTTCCATTAGGGGTCTCTGCATATGACCCAATTAAAGAGTGACATAGTACAATTGAGAATAAGTTATTTATAGCTCTTCTCAGCTTGTACATAATTACTGGCAGTTCAAATTGAGTACAATAAAATAAAATGTTTTCTGTGAACTTGGTATACTTAGACACTTACATAATCACAACCAGTCTGTGAATAAAAGCTACACTAAGTTGCAATCTTTAAAATCTGTTGGATAATGGAAGACAGAATCAACTTGTATTTGCTGACTTCATAATATTTTGGACAATGGAAGTAAAGTCAGCTTGTAATTACCATCTTTTGAATGTTTTGGACAATTGAATATGGAATCAACTTGCAGTTGCTGTCTTTAAAATCTTTTGGACAGAGGAATACAAAATTAACTTGTATTTTCTCACATTCATGCTCTCATTGTTCATGAAATTTAGTTCTTTACTCGCGTTACAGATGTCTCATAAGTCCCAAAATCACAACTGTCTTCCAACATTTTGCCTTAACAATGAATTACAATCCAGTAGTGACACTCCTTCAAACTTTATCATTCCAACTGCCAAAATGCAGTGAAACCCTCATTATAACACATGCTTCATTGTAACACACACTTTATTGTAACACATACTTCATTGTAACACATTGTAACACACACATCATTGTAACACACACTTCATTGTAACACATACTTCATTGTAACATACACTTCTTTGTAACACACAATTCAATGTACCATGAATTAGAATATAATATGATTGTGGCATGACTCCCAAAATGTTGCAATATTAATTTTCGTAAATTTCTTTAAAAAACTACAGTTTTAGTACCCCCCCAAAAAAAGAGTTTTGATTAGTTATTTAGCAAGCTCCTTTGAAGAAAATAAAATTGTTTTATTGACATCTCTCTTGTCATGACTTAATATAAATAGGATTTATATGTGTTTGTTCATTTCCATAATGTCAATAGTCAACCTTTTGATCTAAGCTTATTTTTGAATGATACCAGTTCTTCAGATAGTCAGTAACTGATAATCAAAATATTACAGAAATAGCAATACAGGCATTAAATACCACTGTTTCTTCATTAAACAGTATTGATGATGTTATAGAAGAAATCATCCTACATTAATCAGTTAAAAATTGATTAAAAAGCTAATTGACTGCTCTGGTTGCCTAGTAGTTGGAGCATCTTCCTCAGATGTTGGATTCTGTGTGTTCGAACCCTAGCCAAGCCATACGAAAAACTTCTAAAAATGGTACTAACAGCTGCCTCACTTGGCGCTTAGCATTAAGAGGTTAGTGTTAGGACTGATCGACCATGTGTCAGGATAATGTGACTGGGTGGGACATTATGCTACATGTCTGCGGCATGATGCCCAGATTCTAGACATCATTATAAACTGCCTTACTGCAGACATCATAGCCATATGGATTTTTTTTTAAAAAATCACACACACACTCATACATTGCAACTGTTGTACATTAACAAGTACATGTATGTATGGTATTATTAGTCATATTTTGAATGAAACTAACCAAGAAAATTAAAAAATTATACAGATACCACTTAATGACCATGGCACACACAGACACATCATGAGCTATGCTGTAGTAACTTCAAAACGTATACTTCTTTATGTATATTTGTGATGGAATTATTAGGGATTGACTTTATAGATGCATTGAGACGGTGAGTTCATGTACCAATACTTTAAAAGTCACACTATACATGTATGTATCAACACATGGTTTTGTACTTCAAAAATTAAACACTAAATATACAATCTGGTATTTTTCTTGTTTAATTTGTATTGATTTAAGATGGTAACTTTGTCTAAAATAATTTTTTTCTAGTTTATAATTTTGTATATTAAAAGAAAATGATGTGATTCCTGTGTCTATTATGTTGCAGGAAGAGTCTCAGATTGTTTTATATGGCTCCATGGCAACTATCATTAGGGCTGTGGCCCCTGCTCACCTTTGGACATTTATTAACCGAGGGTGTAAGGGACCTTTTCAAGATATACCCAGCCATTACAGAAGCTGTTTGAATATCCTAATAGGCCTCAACAAAGCTTTAGAGGTCCCAGATCCACCAGAGGCTGTGACAGAGATTTTGTACCAAACCACAGCAGAGCTGTATGCTGCATTACAAGATGTAACAAATGTATGTAAAATTAATGTAATTTGTTTTATTCATGCTTTCATTTGCTCACCTTATCATTAAAGTAATTAATCTTAATGGTATTGCCCTGCTCCCATGATACATTGCATATATCAACAACTATATCTTAAACTTCTCTAAAACCACTGGAGCAGTTTCAGCTGAACATGATTTTTCAACAGCCCATACTTCATGATGTGATACTTAATCCATTCCAGTTTCACTCCATTATAACACTCTACAGTGGAGGGATATATGTAGACAAATCACTGCTGCACCATGACATACTTGTCAATGACAACTTTACCATTGAGGGATTGGTCAAGATAAATGATTGACATTTAAACAGCCAGTAAATAAAGACAACCCATGGAAAGACTGAGATATCTGGAGTAATTTACAGCCAGATACATGTAAAGAATCAGAGCAGCAGATCTTTTTGCTTGAGTGTTTATTTTTGAAAAATAAAACTTCTTACAAAATGAAAAAAATGACAACTTTACCATTGAGGGATTGGTCAAGATAAATGATTGACATTTAAACAGCCAGTAAATAAAGACAACCCATGGAAAGACTGAGATATCTGGAGTAATTTACAGCCAGATACATGTAAAGAATCAGAGCAGCAGATCTTTTTGCTTGAGTGTTTATTTTTGAAAAATAAAACTTCTTACAAAATGAAAAAGATAAGGTCTGTAAAGCCAAACTGATGCCTCTGACTGAATGGGAACTTCTCTACTCAGATTAGCTCGTTTCTTTACTTTATCTTTTGTTAATAGTGTTTTAAATTGTTTTATATATATGCTTTGTTTACCCACCCAGAATTTCATTGAGGTTGCGCCCTCCCTGCTTCTGTTTAGGTTTGAGTAATTAAATCATCATTATTTAATTCTATTTCTCAACCAAAAACTTGATCAAGACCTACCTAATATTGAGACAGAGGGTTATGTAAATTTATGGGTAAACAAAACATACATACAAATTCTAGCTGTGTTTAATGTTGATAAATTCATGTGTAGTAGCTTGTGCACGTGAAAATAAGTTTTAAAACTTAATTATATCCATATCTCCTGAACAACAAGTCTGATGAATATTTCTTAAAGTATGTGTATCGACACTAAACACAGCTAAAATATTACAGTTAATCTCTGATGACTTTCAGAATTTGTGTATATCTCTGTGTGTTACATAAATTACATCCATATTTTTGTCTGACTCGAGAGAATATCCTAACTGGATTTGATTGTTTGACCAGCATCACATCATTGTATTCCACAAGATTAATAAATCCATCGATTTCATCTGCAGATGGGGCTTTATCGATATTGGTGATAAAATCAATAATATCACCAGTTTCATTCAACAATTTTGCATTATCATTCATCTTTAAGAACACTGTATGTCTCTGATCATCTACAGTTGGTGCCAGTAGTTATAACTTATCCAACTAGAGCAATCAATATAATTCGGTAGTGCTGGATGCTGTTTGACTGGATCTTGTTTTCATGTCACTGAGAAATCAATGACATCCATGTTATACAAATATAATAAATTATAAATATAATAAATAATATGAATTTCTATTGTGTTACATGCAGAGCATCCACCCCCACTAGTGAAATAACAACAATCATGACAAAAAAAAATATTCATGCACTTGCAGGCAAAGTGTGTGAAATGTGGCACAAAAAAATACAAATTTTTCTCTCTTGACAATTCAAAAAAGTCTGTGGTCATATCGCTGTATGATTAGGAACATTACCAGTAACTCCATGAGTTAAGTATTCAGGAGAAAACATCTTCCTGGATATAATTATTGTGGTCCTGGAACCCAACTTGATATCCAACTTGACAAACATGATCAACCAAAACCAGGAGAGCATCCAATAAATGTGATTGATCAAGCATGTCATGTAATGATGTAGTGTATACAAATTTAGAATTACAACAAAGACATATTGCAGATGTGAAGTTGGTTCATTTGTTAAATCTATAAAAAAAAATCTTTTTAGAAAATCAGTAGCTAATTGGTTGGTAAGATCCGCATCGAAAAGTAATGAAGTTCATCAGGCGGATAAGTTTGTTTTACCACATGATACTATTAAAACCGGTAGACGTCAATCACTCACATACAAATATGCATTTACTGTTTTTGATGTTGCAAATAGATATAAAGAAGCAGAACCATTATCAACTAAAACAGAACAGCTGCTGAAGTTGCATCAGCTTTTGGATTTCTTCAGTATCATCTCTGGTGAAAAACATAACATCAAAATCAGACAAGGACATACCACAATTTGTGATCAAGCAATCATTGAACGATTTAATCGAACACTTGCTGAGTGGTTATTTAGGTTCTATGAAAACTACCAATGAAATCACAAAAACATCTTCCAAGACATTGACATGATTTTTCAAAACAATCAGTACTGGGTAATGTGACTGTAACATATTTACATGAACCTGTTGAATTTGAAGGTGGTGAAAAACAGCGAAAAGAGTAGACCTGCAATCTATAGATTAGATTCAACTGCTCCTCAATGTGGATTTTTGTACATGATCAGTTACAAATAATTGGAGCAGGCTGGCAGGAGTCTGAGTAAAGCACACCCATATTATTAATATCAAGTCCTCTCTTTGGTAGGGTTGAGATGCAGCTTTGCAAATTATTCTCGGCAAGACAAAACGGCAACTCCATCAGGATCCTCAAAGAAATGGTGGAGGTTTTTCATCATCCTCTCCACTCTCTCTTTGCCACCACCACAAAGAATGGGGTTTTGAAATTCAAAAGAGTTGTACTGTATGTAGCAAAAACTTTAGAAAAACTGTTGAAATCTTAGAATTTAGAGGTTGTATGTTAGATAGTAACTGAACATTTTTTAAGATACATTAAAAATCCAAAATGACACAAACACACATTTACATAAAACAATTTAATTAAACAAGTACATGTATAATGAAATTCATTGCCATATCCATGTTATATTGGGGACCATGTTTTACAGAGGTGTTTATGCTGAATATTGATGAATTGAAGTACTGGTACAGGGTCCACCCAGGACACAAAGTTTAAGGTCAAGAGACTTCACGACCCCACCCAGAATTGGGCAAAGAGGAGATTAGAAAGGGGAAAAAGTTAGTTATTCAGCAGTCACATTAAATATAATTTAAATTTAAATTTAAATTTAATTTAATTTAAATATAAATCATTTTGAGCCCAATATTGAAAAACAAAAGAAATTATCTTTGAAATGTATGAATATATTTTTTAATTTCATTCAGCAAAATTGTACTATGACTATTTTGGCAAAAAAAAAAAGTAACCAAAAAAAAAGAACGCAGTAGAAATATGGTTGACAGAAAAAGAGGTATAAACTACCTCTTCCTACTTTTATATAATGAAATACAAAATAAACTTGCAATCAGTCTATAAATCCCTGCAATGTACCGTATATACTCACTCATAAGTCTAATCCAACTGCAAACAAGAGACCCAGCTTTTCATAATGTGTCAGCAGATCAGGGTCTATATTGTTTGTTCCACTGATTACTCCTAAAAACTGAAGATCTGCTGGTGCATCTTATAACTGCAGATCTGGATCTGTGAAGTTTGTAGTTAGACTTGACTTATAAGAGAGAATACATGGTAATAATATGGTTATGATTGCAATAAAAATGCATAAGATTTTAGGCTTCATGATGTCCCCCGTTGATTGAAGCCTAACTGCAGACAGAACTAATGATTAAGATGACACAACAGTGTTTAAATTGTTTTCATTTCTGTTTCAAAAAAAGAAAAGTAACGAGATGCATTGACAAATCGACTGTGTGAACACATTTCCTATTGTATTTAGATTTTTAAAAAATACAGGAAATAGGGAAACTATTTTGCCTGTATATCTCCCGGGCATAGACCCAGCGATTGAAAATGTATTCTTGTAAAACTTGTGAAAAATTATGCCCATTAAAATTTTATTTGTTTATAAATACAGTGGGACCCCGCTATAACACGCCCCGTTATAACGTGAATTCGGATATAACGCAGTCGTGGCATGGCTCCCGAAATTTCAGGTAATTTATTACAGGTATTTTTCTCATAAACCAAAAGAAAAATCTTTTAAGTATGAAAAATAAAATACGAATTTAATTATCATTCTCATACTCGTCTAAAAAGTGTGAAAAACAACGTGTAGAAAATGTATTATCATTTTGGGGAGGAAATCACACGCAAATTCAAATATAAAATAATCGTATGGTTCCTAAAGTTTCAAAAATTAACAAATTTCTTCTAGTTTTGTGCCAAAATAAACATCGGAAATACGAACCAATTGCTGGGCCTACTGAGAACTTTGATCTTTGTTTATTGTTGAAAAATGACAGCTCATAAGTGTCAATATTATTATTACTGATCCTGAGCAATGAAGCCATTGTGTCTACTTTGTGTTTGTCTTGAATGCATTCCGAATACAATCGATGCTCTAATAATCTCCGATGTATATTCTCTTAATTTCATACACAACTAAGCAACAGCTAATGTGGCAGTTGATAAAAGATTCTCACCAGAATGTATAAATCAATTAATTTAAGTACATTGTTTATCATCAAAGTGAACTGCCAAACTAAACTTGTTCAAATCAGGGGGCAACGATTTATACAGCATCAAAGAAACAAATGGCGCCAACATGTGTACGTGGCTTCACGGTGTTGTTTTATGCAATCTGTTGACTAGTAAATAATATTGTACATTTCCTACAAATATACCCCCATTGTTTAATGACAATTATTCTTGCTGTAGTCTTTCAAACCAATAGGAGTAAAAGTGTTAATTCGTGGACATTTAGAATGGAAAATGGGAAACACAAACGTAAAGCTTGTACTGTTAAAGAAAAGATTGAAGCATTGGACAGGATTAAGTCCAGTGTTAAACAATCACATGTAGCTAAAGATTTAGGTGTCCATGAATCAACAGTTCGAGGATTGAAGAAGGAAGAAGCAAAATTAAGAGAGATGGTTCTGAAAAGTGAGAACTATAATTGATTTGCCAAGAGCAAACATGACATTAGCATAAAGCAGCTTAAAATCACTGAGTTTTTCAAAAATTAATAACTATTGACAGATGAGAAATGTAATGGTATAAAATGTAGACACCATTCATTAATCTTCGGACATACTATTTCATCATTCATTACATACACCCGTTACGTAATTTTTGTTATTTTCTTTTCATTGAATTCAGTCACATAATGATCTGTGACAAAATTATTGAATATTTTACATCTGTGTGTGGATTTTTTCGATGGAAATATTTGTATTATGGATTCTATGTATGTTACAAGATTCGCTGGAGAGTACATGGTGTTGATACTCTTTTTATATAAATTAGACACATGTATGTGCCAATGCATGGTTCTCTGAATAAAGTAATATATTATATCTGCAATTTCTGTTACCACAGCAAATGTTTTTCTCATTTAATATATATTGATTAAAAATGGTAATTGTGCCATGCATTTTCGCACATGTTTTTATGTACACCCCCCCCCCCCCCTCCTGCAAATTTAATCCAAAAATGTGTTGGTATTGTACATGGTTGCTTATAACACGGTTCGGTCCATAGCATGGTCAGATTCTATGGCTCCCAACTACCGTTTTATAGTGGGGTCCCACTGTATTAACATTGAATTATTGTAACACAGATATTACAAACGCTCACACAATCACATAACCTTTTTTTAAACAATACTTAGTGAGATTCTTTAACAGTGATAGATTAGTATGAGAGAAAGACATATTTATGTCATTTTTTTTTTATAGGAGCAGCTGTTGGCAGCCATGTCCAGTTGCCTTGGAAACATGCCTGATGACTACATTGATAACATTACCATGGCTGATTTTATGGAGCCAACTCATCTTACAAGAGGAATCTTCACACGCTGTTATCTTGTTGCGAATGGGAAGCAACCTATTGCTCTCCTTAATAGGATTTTGGATGCCGTCTTCAATAGTGACAAGTGGTAATACTTTATTTACCAAAAAATTGAATTTCCAATAATTACATAATTCATGTTTAGATAGCTTTGACTATTACTGAAGTTGCAGAAATTTTATTCACATTTGAAGTAAAACCTAGTTGTTTTAGTTTACATATTAGTGAATTAACAAAAACAGTAAAACTTTTAAATTACAGATATAAAGTTATTGAAGGAGTGTGATAAAAGTAATCCTTTGTCTAAAACATTTATTACACTTTTTATAAACTATTTTTATAGGTTATTATTTGTTTAAACTTATCATTTTGAAATGTTCCTAAAATTTGCATAAAATTTTTAATCAGGAATTGGATATATAAAGTAAAGAGCAAAAAATAATTATGAAATTTCTGCATTTGTAGAATATGAAAACAGTGATGACAACCATTCTGAATTTTGCAAAATTTTGAAATTTCTGCATTTGTAGAATATGAAAACAGTGATGACAACCATTCTGAATTTTGCAAAATTTTGAAATTTCTGCATTTGTAGAATATGAAAACAGTGATGACAACCATTCTGAATTTTGCAAAATTTTGAAATTTCTGCATTTGTAGAATATGAAAACAGTGATGACAACCATTCTGAATTTTGCAAAATTTTGAAATTTCTGCATTTGTAGAATATGAAAACAGTGATGACAACCATTCTGAATTTTGCAAAATTTTGAAATTTCTGCATTTGTAGAATATGAAAACAGTGATGACAACCATTCTGAATTTTGCAAAATTTTGAAATTTCTGCATTTGTAGAATATGAAAACAGTGATGACAACCATTCTGAATTTTGCAAAATTTTGAAATTTCTGCATTTGTAGAATATGAAAACAGTGATGACAACCATTCTGAATTTTGCAAAATTTTGAAATTTCTGCATTTGTAGAATATGAAAACAGTGATGACAACCATTCAGAATTTTGCAAAATTTTGAAATTTCTGCATTTGTAGAATATGAAAACAGTGATGACAACCATTCTGAATTTTGCAAAATTTTGAAATTTCTGCATTTGTAGAATATGAAAACAGTGATGACAACCATTCTGAATTTTGCAAAATTTTGAAATTTCTGCATTTGTAGAATATGAAAACATTGATGACAACCATTCTGAATTTTGCAAAATTTTGAAATTTCTGCATTTGTAGAATATGAAAACAGTGATGACAACCATTCTGAATTTTGCAAAATTTTGAAATTTCTGCATTTGTAGAATATGAAAACAGTGATGACAACCATTCTGAATTTTGCAAAATTTTGAAATTTCTGCATTTGTAGAATATGAAAACAGTGATGACAACCATTCTGAATTTTGCAAAATTTTGAAATTTCTGCATTTGTAGAATATGAAAACAGTGATGACAACCATTCTGAATTTTGCAAAATTTTGAAATTTCTGCATTTGTAGAATATGAAAACAGTGATGACAACCATTCTGAATTTTGCAAAATTTTGAAATTTCTGCATTTGTAGAATATGAAAACAGTGATGACAACCATTCTGAATTTTGCAAAATTTTGAAATTTCTGCATTTGTAGAATATGAAAACAGTGATGACAACCATTCTGAATTTTGCAAAATTTTGAAATTTCTGCATTTGTAGAATATGAAAACAGTGATGACAACCATTCAGAATTTTGCAAAATTTTGAAATTTCTGCATTTGTAGAATATGAAAACAGTGATGACAACCATTCTGAATTTTGCAAAATTTTGAAATTTCTGCATTTGTAGAATATGAAAACAGTGATGACAACCATTCTGAATTTTGCAAAATTTTGAAATTTCTGCATTTGTAGAATATGAAAACAGTGATGACAACCATTCTGAATTTTGCAAAATTTTGAAATTTCTGCATTTGTAGAATATGAAAACAGTGATGACAACCATTCTGAATTTTGCAAAATTTTGAAATTTCTGCATTTGTAGAATATGAAAACAGTGATGACAACCATTCTGAATTTTGCAAAATTTTGAAATTTCTGCATTTGTAGAATATGAAAACAGTGATGACAACCATTCTGAATTTTGCAAAATTTTGAAATTTCTGCATTTGTAGAATATGAAAACAGTGATGACAACCATTCTGAATTTTGCAAAATTTTGAAATTTCTGCATTTGTAGAATATGAAAACAGTGATGACAACCATTCTGAATTTTGCAAAATTTTGAAATTTCTGCATTTGTAGAATATGAAAACAGTGATGACAACCATTCTGAATTTTGCAAAATTTTGAAATTTCTGCATTTGTAGAATATGAAAACAGTGATGACAACCATTCTGAATTTTGCAAAATTTTGAAATTTCTGCATTTGTAGAATATGAAAACAGTGATGACAACCATTCTGAATTTTGCAAAATTTTGAAATTTCTGCATTTGTAGAATATGAAAACAGTGATGACAACCATTCTGAATTTTGCAAAATTTTGAAATTTCTGCATTTGTAGAATATGAAAACAGTGATGACAACCATTCTGAATTTTGCAAAATTTTGAAATTTCTGCATTTGTAGAATATGAAAACAGTGATGACAACCATTCTGAATTTTGCAAAATTTTGAAATTTCTGCATTTGTAGAATATGAAAACAGTGATGACAACCATTCTGAATTTTGCAAAATTTTGAAATTTCTGCATTTGTAGAATATGAAAACAGTGATGACAACCATTCTGAATTTTGCAAAATTTTGAAATTTCTGCATTTGTAGAATATGAAAACAGTGATGACAACCATTCTGAATTTTGCAAAATTTTGAAATTTCTGCATTTGTAGAATATGAAAACAGTGATGACAACCATTCTGAATTTTGCAAAATTTTGAAATTTCTGCATTTGTAGAATATGAAAACAGTGATGACAACCATTCTGAATTTTGCAAAATTTTGAAATTTCTGCATTTGTAGAATATGAAAACAGTGATGACAACCATTCTGAATTTTGCAAAATTTTGAAATTTCTGCATTTGTAGAATATGAAAACAGTGATGACAACCATTCTGAATTTTGCAAAATTTTGAAATTTCTGCATTTGTAGAATATGAAAACAGTGATGACAACCATTCTGAATTTTGCAAAATTTTGAAATTTCTGCATTTGTAGAATATGAAAACAGTGATGACAACCATTCTGAATTTTGCAAAATTTTGAAATTTCTGCATTTGTAGAATATGAAAACAGTGATGACAACCATTCTGAATTTTGCAAAATTTTGAAATTTCTGCATTTGTAGAATATGAAAACATTGATGACAACCATTCTGAATTTTGCAAAATTTTGAAATTTCTGCATTTGTAGAATATGAAAACAGTGATGACAACCATTCTGAATTTTGCAAAATTTTGAAATTTCTGCATTTGTAGAATATGAAAACAGTGATGACAACCATTCTGAATTTTGCAAAATTTTGAAATTTCTGCATTTGTAGAATATGAAAACATTGATGACAACCATTCTGAATTTTGCAAAATTTTGAAATTTCTGCATTTGTAGAATATGAAAACAGTGATGACAACCATTCTGAATTTTGCAAAATTTTGAAATTTCTGCATTTGTAGAATATGAAAACAGTGATGACAACCATTCTGAATTTTGCAAAATTTTGAAATTTCTGCATTTGTAGAATATGAAAACAGTGATGACAACCATTCTGAATTTTGCAAAATTTTGAAATTTCTGCATTTGTAGAATATGAAAACAGTGATGACAACCATTCTGAATTTTGCAAAATTTTGAAATTTCTGCATTTGTAGAATATGAAAACAGTGATGACAACCATTCTGAATTTTGCAAAATTTTGAAATTTCTGCATTTGTAGAATATGAAAACAGTGATGACAACCATTCTGAATTTTGCAAAATTTTGAAATTTCTGCATTTGTAGAATATGAAAACAGTGATGACAACCATTCTGAATTTTGCAAAATTTTGAAATTTCTGCATTTGTAGAATATGAAAACAGTGATGACAACCATTCAGAATTTTGCAAAATTTTGAAATTTCTGCATTTGTAGAATATGAAAACAGTGATGACAACCATTCTGAATTTTGCAAAATTTTGAAATTTCTGCATTTGTAGAATATGAAAACAGTGATGACAACCATTCTGAATTTTGCAAAATTTTGAAATTTCTGCATTTGTAGAATATGAAAACAGTGATGACAACCATTCTGAATTTTGCAAAATTTTGAAATTTCTGCATTTGTAGAATATGAAAACAGTGATGACAACCATTCTGAATTTTGCAAAATTTTGAAATTTCTGCATTTGTAGAATATGAAAACAGTGATGACAACCATTCTGAATTTTGCAAAATTTTGAAATTTCTGCATTTGTAGAATATGAAAACAGTGATGACAACCATTCTGAATTTTGCAAAATTTTGAAATTTCTGCATTTGTAGAATATGAAAACAGTGATGACAACCATTCTGAATTTTGCAAAATTTTGAAATTTCTGCATTTGTAGAATATGAAAACAGTGATGACAACCATTCAGAATTTTGCAAAATTTTGAAATTTCTGCATTTGTAGAATATGAAAACAGTGATGACAACCATTCTGAATTTTGCAAAATTTTGAAATTTCTGCATTTGTAGAATATGAAAACAGTGATGACAACCATTCTGAATTTTGCAAAATTTTGAAATTTCTGCATTTGTAGAATATGAAAACAGTGATGACAACCATTCTGAATTTTGCAAAATTTTGAAATTTCTGCATTTGTAGAATATGAAAACAGTGATGACAACCATTCTGAATTTTGCAAAATTTTGAAATTTCTGCATTTGTAGAATATGAAAACAGTGATGACAACCATTCTGAATTTTGCAAAATTTTGAAATTTCTGCATTTGTAGAATATGAAAACAGTGATGACAACCATTCTGAATTTTGCAAAATTTTGAAATTTCTGCATTTGTAGAATATGAAAACAGTGATGACAACCATTCTGAATTTTGCAAAATTTTGAAATTTCTGCATTTGTAGAATATGAAAACAGTGATGACAACCATTCTGAATTTTGCAAAATTTTGAAATTTCTGCATTTGTAGAATATGAAAACAGTGATGACAACCATTCTGAATTTTGCAAAATTTTGAAATTTCTGCATTTGTAGAATATGAAAACAGTGATGACAACCATTCTGAATTTTGCAAAATTTTGAAATTTCTGCATTTGTAGAATATGAAAACAGTGATGTCAACCATTCAGAATTTTGCAAAATTTTGAAATTTCTGCATTTGTAGAATATGAAAACAGTGATGACAACCATTCAGAATTTTGCAAAATTTTGAAATTTCTGCATTTGTAGAATATGAAAACAGTGATGACAACCATTCTGAATTTTGCAAAATTTTGAAATTTCTGCATTTGTAGAATATGAAAACAGTGATGACAACCATTCTGAATTTTGCAAAATTTTGAAATTTCTGCATTTGTAGAATATGAAAACAGTGATGACAACCATTCTGAATTTTGCAAAATTTTGAAATTTCTGCATTTGTAGAATATGAAAACAGTGATGACAACCATTCTGAATTTTGCAAAATTTTGAAATTTCTGCATTTGTAGAATATGAAAACAGTGATGACAACCATTCTGAATTTTGCAAAATTTTGAAATTTCTGCATTTGTAGAATATGAAAACAGTGATGACAACCATTCTGAATTTTGCAAAATTTTGAAATTTCTGCATTTGTAGAATATGAAAACAGTGATGACAACCATTCTGAATTTTGCAAAATTTTGAAATTTCTGCATTTGTAGAATATGAAAACAGTGATGACAACCATTCAGAATTTTGCAAAATTTTGAAATTTCTGCATTTGTAGAATATGAAAACAGTGATGACAACCATTCTGAATTTTGCAAAATTTTGAAATTTCTGCATTTGTAGAATATGAAAACAGTGATGACAACCATTCTGAATTTTGCAAAATTTTGAAATTTCTGCATTTGTAGAATATGAAAACAGTGATGACAACCATTCTGAATTTTGCAAAATTTTGAAATTTCTGCATTTGTAGAATATGAAAACAGTGATGACAACCATTCAGAATTTTGCAAAATTTTGAAATTTCTGCATTTGTAGAATATGAAAACAGTGATGACAACCATTCTGAATTTTGCAAAATTTTGAAATTTCTGCATTTGTAGAATATGAAAACAGTGATGACAACCATTCAGAATTTTGCAAAATTTTGAAATTTCTGCATTTGTAGAATATGAAAACAGTGATGACAACCATTCTGAATTTTGCAAAATTTTGAAATTTCTGCATTTGTAGAATATGAAAACAGTGATGACAACCATTCTGAATTTTGCAAAATTTTGAAATTTCTGCATTTGTAGAATATGAAAACAGGGATGACAACCATTCTGAATTTTGCAAAATTTTGAAATTTCTGCATTTGTAGAATATGAAAACAGTGATGACAACCATTCTGAATTTTGCAAAATTTTGAAATTTCTGCATTTGTAGAATATGAAAACAGTGATGACAACCATTCTGAATTTTGCAAAATTTTGAAATTTCTGCATTTGTAGAATATGAAAACAGTGATGACAACCATTCAGAATTTTGCAAAATTTTGAAATTTCTGCATTTGTAGAATATGAAAACAGTGATGACAACCATTCTGAATTTTGCAAAATTTTGAAATTTCTGCATTTGTAGAATATGAAAACAGTGATGACAACCATTCTGAATTTTGCAAAATTTTGAAATTTCTGCATTTGTAGAATATGAAAACAGTGATGACAACCATTCTGAATTTTGCAAAATTTTGAAATTTCTGCATTTGTAGAATATGAAAACAGTGATGACAACCATTCAGAATTTTGCAAAATTTTGAAATTTCTGCATTTGTAGAATATGAAAACAGTGATGACAACCATTCTGAATTTTGCAAAATTTTGAAATTTCTGCATTTGTAGAATATGAAAACAGTGATGACAACCATTCTGAATTTTGCAAAATTTTGAAATTTCTGCATTTGTAGAATATGAAAACAGTGATGACAACCATTCTGAATTTTGCAAAATTTTGAAATTTCTGCATTTGTAGAATATGAAAACAGTGATGACAACCATTCTGAATTTTGCAAAATTTTGAAATTTCTGCATTTGTAGAATATGAAAACAGTGATGACAACCATTCTGAATTTTGCAAAATTTTGAAATTTCTGCATTTTGAATTGTGTTGATGAAATTTCTAGAATTAAAAAATGTATGGGATAGCATTTGAGAAAGGAGTTTTCTATATGGATACGGATAGAGTCAAAAGTATGTATGCTTAATTAGTAGAACTAGTTTCTCAATGTAAAAAGCAACACATTTTGAATACAAACAAAATATGTACAAACCCAGTCGATTAGATTGTAATTTGGTGCCAAATGGTGGCAGGGATGAAGATAAAACAAAAAATGCAATTTAGATCATGAGGACTTGGTTTTATGGATATTTTTTGAGGCAAAATTTGATTTGGAATTGGCAGAATTGATTCAGTATTTATTATTATTATTATTGGACTTGTTTACTTCTGACTGTGTACAGGCTCATCTGAAGACAGGTTTGTTACTCTTAACCCTTTTCAAACAGAAGCCAAATTATACAGACACTTGTGTAGAACTGGAAATTTGTTCAGTCGATGATGTACCAGCATATGAGAGAATGCAGTGATTACACTCATTCTGGCTTTATAGGACAAGTTATTTCAAATAATTTTTCAAAGATTTATGCTATTTTAAAAAGCATTAAAAAAATTATTATAAAGTCCTCATTTTTTTAAAATTCATTTAACATTTGCAGTATAAAAAGAACGTTTAAGCTAAAATTAAGTAAACTAAAAAACATACTTTGCAAATTTTTTATAACTTACTTTCAATGCAGTTTTTGTCTGTCTGCAATATTCATTTTGCCTTCTATATGTAAGTATGGATTTTGAGAAATATTTTGCTGTTTAAGATGGAGATATAAAATAATAAAAGTCCATCAAGAACGTCAGAGGCTATTAGAATTTTATTAAATTTACTAGAATGAGATTTGGAGAGTAAGCAGAACAAATCCTTACTTAAAGGTCAACTGAGCTGTTCATTTTATTACAGTATATTTAGTGCAAAATACATTTTAAGGTAAAAATATCAGTTTTCTTGAGCCATTTCAGTGAATGCAGTAAAATTTCATTATATGCACAGATTTATATTTTAAAACTTTTAAACTCAAATACTGTCCCTCCAACTTCGGTGTAAGGGCGAACTTTATGTTTAGTGAAATTGTAAAATGTCAGCTTAAAACTCATCAAAGTTTTCATCATTGTCAATATCCATATAAAAATACAGTGGGACCCCGCTATAACACGGTAGTTGGGAGCCATAGAATCCGACCGGGATATGAACTGAACCGTGTTATAAGCAACCATGTACAATACCAACACATTTTTGGATTTAATTGCGGGGGGTGGGGGTGGGGTACATAAAGACTGGTGCGAAAATGCATGGCACAATTACCATTTTTGATCAGTATATATTAAATGAGAAAAACATTTGCTGTGGTAACAGAAATTGCAGATTTAATATATTACTTTATTCAGAGAACCATGCATTAGTACATACACGTGTCTAATTTATATATACATGTATAATCTATTGCATGAAAAGAGTATCAACACCGTGTACTCACCAGCGAATCTTGTAACATACACTGAATCCATAATACAAATATTTCCATCGAAAATATCCACACAAGGATGTAAAATATTCAATAATTTTGTCACAGATCATTATGTGACTGAATTCAATGAAAAGAAAATTAAAAAAATAAATTACGTAACGGGTGTACGTAATGAATGATGAAATAGTACATGTCCATAGATTAAATAATGGAAGCTAAAGTGTATTCTTATAATAACTACATGTACATCTCAGGATCTTTCTGTCTCTGAATTCAGTCATTGTAAATTTCAGCACATTTTCCCTCCCAAGCTGCTAGTCAAAGTCCTTTGAACTTGCCGCCCAGCTATTGCATCATGTTCTTTTGATGTACTCTAATACAGCAGGCAGAACTGGCTGTATTTTAACCACAGAATTATGTCACTGTTTAGCTCGGTAGTTCACTTTGATGATAAACAATGTACTTAAATTGATTGATTTATACATTCTGGTGAGAATCTTTTATCAACCCCCGCATTGGCTATTGCTTAGTTGTGTATGAAATTAAGAGAACATATATCGGAGATTATTAGAGCAACGATTGTATTCAGAATGCATTCAAGACAAACACAAAGTAGACACGATGGCTTCATTACTCAGGAATCAGTAATTATAATATTGACACTTATGAGCTGTAATTTTTCAACAATAAACAAAGATCAAAGTTCTCAGTAGGCCCAGCAATTGGTTCGTATTTCCGACGTTTATTTTGGCACAAAACTAGAAGAAATTTTGATAATACATTTTCTACACGTTCTTTTTCGCACTGTTTAGAAGAATATGAGAATGATAATTAAACTCTTGACTTTTTTTCATACTTAATTTTTTTTTTTTTTTTTTTTTTTTTTGGTCTTTGAGAAAAATACATGTAATAAATTACCCGAAATTTCGGGAGCCATGCCACGACCGGGTTATATCCGAATTCGGGTTATAGCGGGGTCCCACTGTACTAATTAGTTATTATGCAGTCAGTTGATTTTCTTGTAGTCCGAGATCCCAATCCCCACTGCCTAAACTATCAAATTTCCCCAACTAAATTTTATGTATTTTCATCGAAATCGATATCAACATCACTGCCATCGCTCATCACTTCATTATTGATTGCCGATATGATCTCCACTTATTAAAGCTCAGTTTTGAAATAAAACTTTCTATCAATCAGTCTTCATCATTTTGTTCCTTTTGTCAAATTCATGTTCGCAGTCTTTATTACCTAAAATATCAAATATCCCAAGAAAATTGACTTGATAATAATAGTTTTCTTGATCCAGTTTTCATCAAACGTAGTTGGTATCCTGAACTTTGTATGGAGGCACCTCCCTGTTTGATTTTCAAGTCCAGAAGTCAAAGGTCATGGTTACTGTAGCAAAAATTGTCATTTTGGGCTTTACTTGATAACGTTTATTTTCATGTGTTTCCCATTTTGTATCAGTTGCAGTTATCTATGGTCCAGGTCACTTGATGGTCATTTTACATTTGTACTAGCTATGGTCAGTAGCATAGTTGCATTAGAAAGGGTATCAACTGAGTTTTTGATATCAGGCACTCAGTTCCATTCTGTTAGAAACGTATCTCATGTACATAGGAATTGTGCTCTAAAATATGATTGGTTCATTCAAACCATTTAATTTTTTTTTATTAGCAACCATTTATTGTTGGCAAGCAATAATAATTTTAGAAATTTTCAGATGATATATTTTCTGCCAGTAAATAAACAAATTGTAATTTGAGACATTGGCACGATCCCTGAATAAACTTACACGTTATTTTTTGTACTTTTGAAAAGGAAAAGCTTTATTTGTGCGAGAAAATACATAATGTTTAGGAGCCATGCCATGATAAGCTTGTATTATACTCATTTGACTTTTTGTTGTTGTTACTTTTAAGAAAGATTTTTTTCTCATGTATGAGAAAAATTTAGGTATAAGAAATTTTGGGAGCTGCACCATATATTTTTTCTGAAAAGCAGTATTTTTGTTATATGTAGTCAGTATTTTTGTACTTGAGGGATGGCAGCTATGTCAGTTACAAACTCGTCATTCTTTTGATTACTGATTTTTTTTCTATTTTGTTTTGCAAGAGTTTGCATAAATTGATATCATATACAGCATAATCTCTCTTAAGAGTTGCTTATCATTAATCAGCAACCTTTCAAAATATGATTTTTGTTTCATTCTCTTTATTGCATCTCCATATTCGGCTTCTTAAAAGTCACTTAGCATGTCCAGCAAGCCAAAATTCATCCATCTTTGTTCATGAATGTTAAGAAGAGGTTACTGTGGTCTTTTGGGATTATGTACATGGCATTTGTCTTTTCCATTAAATTTCAGTGACAAAGACTATGTGCTTTGGCTACTGACACACTGTTTCCATGGAGTTGCTAAATTACAGAATGAATTCACCAATGTGATGAAGAGATTACAGTGGTTTATTGAACTTCTTGGCCACACACGTAACATAGCAACAGGAGTGTTTGCCCTTTCTGAATCTGTCCAAAACAGAACAGAGGTATTTTTTGTTACAATCCTATCATTTTGTCAGAGATATGAATTACCCAATGATTATTGTTTAAAATCAACATATTGCATTTATAGCATTTGTTTTTGTAATATATATCATGGTTAATTGTGATAATGATATATTCAGTATTGACGGTATTGATATCACTAGTATATACCGGTAGGTATTGATATCACTAGTATATACTGGTAGGTATTGACATCACTAGTATATACTGGTAGGTATTGATATCACTAGTATATACCGGTAGGTATTGATATCACTAGTATATACTGGTAGGTATTGATATCACTAGTATATACTGGTAGGTATTGATATCACTAGTATATACTGGTAGATATTGACATCACTAGTATATACTGGTAGGTATTGATATCACTAGTATATACTGGTAGGTATTGATATCACTAGTACCGGTATATACTGGTAGGTATTGATATCACTAGTATATACTGGTAGGTATTGATATCACTAGTATATACTGGTAGGTATTGATATCACTAGTATATACTGGTAGGTATTGATATCACTAGTATATACTGGTAGGTATTGATATCACTAGTATATAGTTCACATAAAAAAAACATGCAAATTTTTATTTAAATGTTTGATTTCCAATCTGATGACTTGCCATTTTCTCAACATTTTATCTGTGACAGCTTTTTGCAAAATGTTCTCTCATATTGATATATTGTTTTAACATTACCCTGTGTTTGTAATGTACTTATATTTCTCAAGGGGTGGGGAGTTAGCAGGGTGGATGGGTTTGATTTAGATATGGTACAGAGTATGAAAAACAACTCAATGTTTGTACCACTAGACAAAGCATGTAATACTATGATGCCTGTCTGTTCATCAGTTTGTCCATCCATCCATCCATCCATTTTTGGTATTTTCACAATAACTTCAGTTCAAGGACATTTACTCTGACCAAACTTTATAGATAGTTTGCACATAGGGTAGGGATGAAACCTATTGACTTGGGGTCAGAACTCAAGGTCACTGTTACTTCTTGATGGACAATGCTGAACAGGAACCTAATTTCAAGGTCATATTCCTTATCAAACTTTGTAGTTAGTTTGCACTTTGATATTGAAGAAACTATTGATTTTCTGGTCAATGAAGCAGTGACTAAATGAAGTAAAATTTTCTGGACGATAACTTTAGTCTAGAATTTTGTGCCATTACCTAAGTTTGTGTTTGAGAAAAGAGATACACATATTGATTTATAGATTTAAAGGTCAGAGAATTTTATACCAATAAAACTATTTTTCACTGGTAAGTTAGTTGAACATATTAACCCGTAGCGACGACTTTACGGGGCATGAGGTAGTAGCCTACTTC
The DNA here is from genome assembly GCA_029339505.1 of Unio delphinus. NCBI lineage: Eukaryota > Metazoa > Mollusca > Bivalvia > Unionida > Unionidae > Unio > Unio delphinus. The sequence goes on along the minus strand of JAQISU010000106.1, from coordinate 13,890,021 downwards.
CAAGGTCTGTAGCATCAAGGTCATGCATGATACACTAACGTGGGTGGTATTATAGAAAGATAGACAGATGTAACTCTACAATTATACCAAATAATCTGGACATTTTAGTTGCAGTACAAAATACATAAGGAAAAACCTAAGTTTTTGGATCCTTTTTTTTCACTCAAAAATTGCCTATGGTCAGATTTCCAATTTTTGTCCAGATTTTAGACGTTATGGCCTCAGATCTACAGCAGCCCAGTCTGAAGCGCACGCAGACAGGTGAACCTGTGCAAAAAGTAGGATAAGGTGGACATTTTGAATAAAAAAGTCTTCTCCATACGAAAATTATTGGTCCATTAAGCAAAGAAAAACAAAAAAACCTTCACCTTCTGCTCATGCACCAGCAAACTAACCAATGAAAGTCATTTTCATTAGCACGACTAGCCATTTGTCTAACAGAATATTGCTTGGAAATCGATGTATTAGGATGTATTCAGAAATAGACCCCAAAATTTGTTTTCCCCCTCGCTTTTTATGCAAAAACAGCAAAAACCTCCAGGGGTTAATGTGTTAAGACTACATAACTTTAGCAGTGTTTATGGATTGCTTGTATCTATGGCAAGAAAGAAACTTTGATTTGGAGATGAAAAGGTCAGAGGTCACTATGATATGAAACAGATTAAAGTTAACATTCTACATCTGGGAATCTTTTGAATAACCAGAGTTGAAGAATTACTAAAATTAATTTAGGAAATTAACCTGTTTTCCAAAGAATTCAAGACATTGTTTTTAATTTCTTTATGCCTATTAAATAGCCAATGAAAAGATATTGCTGGCAACCAAGCTGTATGAATGATACTTAAAAAATTATAGTTTAATGAATAAAATGTGAAATGTGTTGTGAAATTGGCCATTGCAAGAGTCATTATAGACTGCTATAGTACAACCTACTGACTGGCAGTTGATTTGCTCATTACTAAAATGAAAATGTGAAGGTTTCTATTTAAATTTATTTTTGAAAGTTCTGTTCCTGAAAATCCAATATTTTTTGTTATTATAAATTTCTAATACATCATTTTAAAGTAATTGCATTAGAAGCATGACCTGCATAAAGTGGACATGAGTATTAAATTACCCTAATACATACACTGATGTCGCATATCACAAGAACAAAGAACAGCCATATTTTTTTAGTTATTGACAGTATCTCTTCAGAAGGAAAATAGCTATACTTTGAATTGGTACATGGGAGATGGAACCCAATTTAAATGCAAACCCTTATGTTAAAAAAGAAGTCAGAAATAAACACAATTTTACCATTATAATTATAATAAGGTATTTTTAATACCTAAATTATGCTTGTAAAATAAACATTAAATGTAATTAAGAAACGGAGAGATGTGAGTGCCGCTATGACAATGTTTTATTTGTCATGCTCAAATGCCAAACTAATCAAGAATAACTAAAGACTCCTAATGGTCTGATTAAGACGTTCTGAAGTCCAAGACTATGTATTTAACTGTTGACCAAAATCATTGGTGATTTAAATCGGAATAAAAGCTAATCACATACTGGTACAGATGAGAAAAGAATCTATTTCAAGTATTTATATCAAACTTCTTTAAAATATTTTTGATATTTCTAATTTTTCTTTTGTGAAACATGTCAGATGTATACAGATGTTAATGTTTATTTAATTACTTTATTAAATAACCAAACATACAATTTAATTCCTTGTAACTTTATTGAGATACTTTCACGGTTATACTTTATGACCAAAAATTCAGCAATCTAGATAACCAATTATCTGAATAAAATCTGTGTTCCATGATGGACCTAGATGACCAATTATATTGATAAAATTCATGTCCCTTATTGGGTCCAGATTGTCAGTTATCTTGATAAAATTCATGTCCCTTATTGGGTCCAGATTTTCAATTATCTTGATAAAATTCATGTCCCTTATTGGGTCAAGATTGTCAGTTATCTTGATAAAATTCATGTCCCTTATTGGGTCAAGATTGTCAGTTATCTTGATAAAATTCATGTCCCTTTTTGGGTCCAGATTTTCAATTATATTGATAAAATTCATGTCCCTTATTGGGTCCAGATTGTCAGTTATCTTGATAAAATTCATGTCCCTTATTGGGTCCAGATTGTCAATTATCTTGATAAAATTCATGTCCCTTATTGGGTCAAGATTGTCAATTATCTTGATAAAATTCATGTCCTCTATTAGGTCCATATTTTCAATTATCTGGATTTTAAAAAAAAATTAGTATGGGTACATATAGTTGATGTTACTGTATAAATTATTGTTTCTAACCACATATCTTGTTTCTTAAAATAGTTTCTACTTATGTTTCTTGTATTTCATCTCAAAGAAATGCTACCCTTTTTCAGGTAATGAAATTTGCAGTCAGTGGGGTTGCAGTAGCATTGTGTCTATGGGTTTCACATCAACCACAAGCTGTCTTGGGCTTGACCTTTGATCTCATGACCCTCCCACAATGCTCACAACAGGATTGGAAACTGGATGGGGAAAGCAGACTTTGGACAGAACCAATAAAGCTACTTCCTGTATTTGTAGAAAATATACAAAGAGAGCCTTGGAATCAAGTTTGTCCTAAGGCAATTATAGATACTTTTACCTCTCAGTTTATAATGTCTTCTTTTCATTACATTGTAAGCAAATAATAATAGGCTCAAGCATTTATTTAGCTTAAAATATAATTTCTGAATCAACTTATAACACTTAGTGATGTTTCCATCCTTACCTTATACTTAAGGATTGACCATTTATTTTGTATAATTCAGTGAAATATATACCAAATAATAATGCTGTACAGACTGTATGATTCTCATAGCACTGAAATATGTACCAAATAATAATGCTGTACAGACTGTATGATCCTCATAGCACTGAAATATGTACCAAATAATAATGCTGTACAGACTGTATGATTCTCATAGCACTGAAATATGTACCAAAGAATAATGCTGTACAGACTGTATGATTCTCATAGCACTGAACTATATACCAAATAATAATGCTGTACAGACTGTATGATCCTCATGGCACTGAACTATATACCAAATAATAATGCTGTACAGACTGTATGATTCTCATAGCACTGAAATATGTACCAGATAATAATGCTGTACAGACTGTATGATCCTTATAGCACTGAACTATATACCAAATAATAATGCTGTACAGACTGTATGATCCTCATAGCACTGAAATATGTACCAAATAATAATGCTGTACAGACTGTATGATCCTCATGGCACTGAAATATGTACCAAATAATAATGCTGTACAGACTGTATGATCCTCATGGCACTGAAATATGTACCAAATAATAATGCTGTACAGACTGTATGATCCTCATGGCGCTGAAATATGTACCAAATAATAATGCTGTACAGACTGTATGATCCTCATGGCACTGAAATATGTACCAAATAATAATGCTGTTTAGAATGTATGATCCTCATAGTAGAGGTTACACAAGTTTGCACAATGTGTTTTTTTTCTGTTCATGCTTCACTGTATTTAAAAACAAACAATTTTATGTCCATTATGAAAAGTGTTTTCTTTTTATCCTTTTTTAAATTATGTTCATTAATCCATTCAAAATAGTGACCAGTATCCATAATTTGCATCAGCCAATCACAACATTGCATCAGTTGCATGGCAACTTGGCACAAATTGACCCAGTGTAAGTGAAATCATACCTTCTATTTAAATTGGACTATAATGTTCATTTACCCAAAAAAGACATTTTTGGTGAAGAAATATATATATCACTGAACTTCAAATTTATGTCTTAATTATTTAATTTAATGGGATAAAAAAATGTTAAAATGTTTTTTGATCTGTCCTTAGCAAACATTCAGTACAGCAATAATTTTGGTCTCTGTGTATATATTTGGCTTGGTGTCTGTGTTTATATCTCTGGCTTGGTGTCTGTGTATCTTGAAGTCTGTGTATCTGTCTGGCTTAGTGTCTGTATGTATTTCTCTGGCTTGGTGTCTGTGTTTCTTTCCAGCTTGATGTCTATGTATCTGTCCGGCTTGGTGTCTATGTGTATGTGTATGTGTCAGGGCTGGTGTCTGTGTATCTCACTGGATTGGTGTCTATGTGTATATCTCTCTGGCTTGGTGTCTGTGTATATCTGTCTGGCTTGGTGTGTGTGTGTGTGTGTATTTCTCTGGCTTGGTATTTGTGTTTGTATCAGTCTGGCTTGGTGTCTATGTCTATATCTGTATGGCATGAAGTTTGTGTACGTGTATGTATCAGGCTTGGTGTGTGTATCTCTCTGGCTTGATGTATATTTGTGTATCTCTCTGGCTTGGTGTCTGTGTGTATCTGTCTGGCTTGGTGTCTGTGTTTGTATCTGTCTATCTTGGTGTCTGTGTATTTATCTGTCTGGCTTGGTGTCTGTGTATATGTCTGGCTTGGTGTCTGTGTGGGTATCGCTCATATTTTTTGTTTGTGGGTATCTGTCTGGCTTGGTGTCTGTGTGTATCTCTCAGACTTGGTGTAGTTGTATGTATCTATCTGGTTTAGTGTCTGTATGTTTATATCTATCTGGCTTGAAGTCTGTGTATATGTATGTGTCAAGCTTTGTGTCTCTGTGTGTATCTCTCTAGCCTGTTATTTGTGTGTGTGTATCTCTCTGGCTTGGTGTACATTTGTTTATCTCTCAGGTTTGGTGTCTGTCTGACAATATAGATTAATCTAAATGTTACATTTTTGCATGCCTTCATCAGAGTTTTCGGGCAGGCATAAGATGTATGTCATGGCCTGCTTATTGTTTGAATACATAGTTCATGAAAATGGTACACATTTAGCATGAAAAATTACCTGCACAGGGAAAGTATAAGAGAGAGAGAGAGAGTGAGAGTGAGTTATTGGCTACTATTTTGGACCTCGTCAAGCATGAAATAATAATTAACATACAAAGGCATCATGCTGGTTTAAGATTACTGACAACAAGCAAGAGAATGTAGTGTTTACTAATTACTATCAAGAAATATATGTATGATCAACAGCATTTATGAAAATGTGTGTGTTAGTGTATTTTAGTGTGTATTTTTGTGGGTAAGAAGGAGAAAGATGTGAGAATTTCAACCAAACTTTGCAGAGTGCATGCCAGCGTAAAGGCACAACTGATGCCAATCCTATATCCAATATACCACCATCACTGAAAATAGACCTCTCTGGTATCCAGATGGTTAAAGCATCTGCCTCAGATCTGCGAGGTCATGGGTTCAACTCCTGGCTGAGTCATACCAAATACTTATAAAAATGGTACTAACAGCTGCTTCACTAGGCGCTCAGCATTGAGAGGTTAGTGGTAGAACTGGTCAGCCTGGTGTCACGCTAAGGTTACTGGGCAGGACATCATGCTACATGACTGCAGCATGATTCCACAGTGCTAGACATTGAAGCAATAAGACTGGAACATTGTTAAATCCATGTTTAATGTTTAATAGAACATTTAAACAGCTTCTTTTGCAAAAGTGTTTGACAAAATTTGAAAGGTTTTATAAATGATTTTGATCCATAATCCAGCATGCCATAGTTGCAAGAAATAAAAAAAAACATCCATTGTCTGTCAACAGTTGCTAATGTTACAAGTCTATGCTCTTAAAATACATAACAAAAAAGAGTGAAGACAACAAGCTTTTTAAAAGTTAACAAATAATTTATTTCCTGAGAAGAAAAGGTGAAAAATTAAGATAAAAAGAACTTAGGGTATTGCGAATTAAATCCAAATTGTAATCCAAGAATTAAAAGACACAGGTCTTATCAATGAAAAATTCTAAGTGAATCACAGTTCAAATCCTAATGAAAATCCAAGATGGAAGCAACAACATATGCAATAGTTTTACTGGTATGTCAACAGTCTCTTGTTTAATCACAGAAAATATTATTCCAGTTTTTTAATTCTGTATAAATTACAGTAAATGTTTTTGTCCAGGAATTTATTTAGAGTACTAGTATTTCCAGAGAAAACAATTACTTGAAATTATGTAATTTTAAGAAAATAGAAATTCAGCCCCAATCTGGTCACAACATGAAATAACTTGACTTCTCAAGTGCTAAGGCACAACTAATCAAAATCTTATCATAACATCAATTTTAAGACTAATTAAATTGCAAAACAGATTCCATAATGGGGGTCAAAAGTTCATACTTCTGGGGAAAAAATAGAAGTTTGTTTATGAATTAACACATGCCTCATGTCAAGCAGTCTGAGTATGACCTTAACTCAACTAAATGATTCTTACTCTGAGAAATAATTTTGTTTAAAAGTTGTTTGCCAAAATTGTTGCAAATTTTAAGGTCAGCAACTAATTACAATGTTTCAGTTATTAGGTATTTACATATGAAATAAATAAAACAAATCAATAAAGTCAAACAGAACTGAACTTCATTCTAAACAAAAATTAAATCCAGTAAACAGTATTACAGTACAATAGCATGTAATGGAATATAAAAATGTAAATCTTACAAACATACAAATAAATAACATATGGATATCACTAGAAATAGAAAAACTCATTTGTTGTCTGTCAACAATTGCTAGAAAAACCCATCCATTCTCAACAATTGCTAGAAATAGAAAAACCAATCCAGTGCTATTTTCAACTACTTTTCAAATAATGCCAGATCTGTTGGCACTGAGCATACTGGCATAAAATTCTTTCCGATTTACACAGATTATACCAATCTATCATTAAATATTGCCACCATTATTAAACCTAGAATAATCGTTAAATAGCTTCTCCAAAACTACTGAACAGAATAGATAATGTTTGACAGAATGCATCCTGGTAGGAAGACCTTTAAGATATGTATTTGCCTTCAAATATATGGCTACCATTATTTAAAATAGAAAATTCTTTAAACAGCATCATTAAAACCACTAAATAAACTTTGATGAAACTTGATGGAAAGCACCCTGGTAGGAAGACCATGAAAAGTACAAATGATGATAATTGAGGTATACAAAGTGAAATCTGATACACACACACACATATATATATATATACCATCTGATTAGATTTACTTGCCATTAAAACAGTTTTCTAAATTGTTCAGTAAAGTACATATTTTGACTGTTTCGTCTGCAATCGGGATATATTTGTTTTACAAGTCTACTCTTCCTGCTAAAACATAGTTAAGAATTTGATAACTTATTTTGTTATTCTCTTTTCAGTTTGTAGAATGGCTGTTAACCTTGTCAGATTTACCAGACGATGTCATACCTGAGTCATACAAGAAATGTCTGCAAGGTGATTATTTCAAGATTATTTTTTAAATCTGTAATATACAGTTTTGAACATAACTGCTGCTGACTTTACATCTTTGTCTTTTAACTGTTTTCAGACATTGTATCACTAGATCCTTGAAGTTCTGTATCCAAGATTATTTGATCTGGAGTTCTTGTTCATCAATGGTTTGAAGCGGCCTGGTCACATATGAACACTATAAATGGAAAGATAACCTTTGGGTCTTGAAATATGTTGTCATTGCCTGTAAATCCAATTTATTATTGCAGGTCATATTTGACTGAATTTGCAAAGAATACAATTTGTGTTGGTAACTAAACATGGATCTGATGGAGAAGAGAGTAAGAGACAGAAAATTATTGTTAGATCTCGATGTGATTGGTTACACAAGTTAATCATGAAATCATGAAAGCCTATCATCATAAAATCATGCAAGTCTATCATTATGAAATCAAGAAAGTCTTTCAGTATGAAATCATGAAAGCACATCACTTTATATTCATGTAAGCCTACTATGAAATCATGAAAGTCTATCAATATAAATTCATGAAATCCATTACTATAAATCATGAAAGCCTGTCACTGAACAATCATTAAAGCCTATCATGAAAGCATTTCACTTTAAATTCATGAAATCCATCACTATAAATCAAGAAAGTCTATCAATATGAAATCATGAAAGCATTTCACTTCAAAATCCTGCAATCCTATCATTGTAAATTTTCATGAAATCATGTCATTGTAAATTCATGAAAATCTATCATTGTAAATTCATGAAATTCATCACTATAAAATCATGAAAACCTGTCACGAAAAAGTCATGAAAGCCTATCATAAATCATGAAAGCATATCACTTTAAAATCATGCAAGCCTATCATTATGAAACCATGAAAATCTAATTCATCACTATCAAATCATGAAAACATGTCACTAAAAAATCATGAAAGCCTATCATTGTGAAATAATGAAATCTATCATTGTAAATTCATGAAATCCATCAGTATTATATCGTAAAAGCCTATCATTGTGAAATTATGAAAATCTATCATTGTAAATTCATGAAATCCATCAGTATTATATCATAAAAGCCTATCATTGTGCAATCATGAAAATCTATCATTGTAAATTCATGAAATTCATCAGTATTATATCATAAAAGCCTATCATAAAATCATGAAAGCCTGTCACTATAAAATCTTCAAAGCCTATCATTATAAATTAATGGAAGCATATCACTAGAAAGTCATGAAAGTCTACGTCAGAAAATCATGAAAGCCTATCACTATGAAATCATGAAAATCTGTTACTATAAAATCATGAACGCCTATCATTATAAAATGAAAATCTGTCACTATAAAATCATGAAATCCTATCATTATAAGATCATGAAAATGTCACTAAAATCATGAATGTCTATCACTATAAAATGAAAATCTGTCACTATAAAATTATGAAATTCTATCATTATAAAATCATGAAAATATGTCACTATAAAATCATGAAAGCCTATCACTATAAAATCATGAAAATCTGTCACTATAAGATCATAAAAGCCTCTCACATTTAGTGGAAACGGATATTAAATTCTTGGTATTGAGGTACAGAAAGCTGATTTGAAAATTTTAAATATTTAAAAGTATGACATTATTCTTTGAATTTTTTTAAGACTTTTTTGTCATTTTTTAAATTATCATCTCTTTAATTCCAATTAAATTTGAGAATATTCTTAAAAGAATGACTGCTGAGTAAGAATGGTGTAACAATACTTTCCTTATATGCTATTTATAGCAACTGTATATGACCAATTTCCAAGAAAATGGACGGATTCTTTCAAATATGAATTGTGCCTCACAGATTCATTATATTGGTAAGCTAGATAGTTAACCAACCAGTCTTGATTTTAAAGAATATGGTGCCAGATGTTTAGCAAAACACTTGATGGTAGGAGTTGTGGATGTTATATGACAGAAAATGTTAGAGTAGATTGGTCATTACAAACTTTAAATCATGAAGAAGACAAATCAGCACCGCACCGCACTCGGAGCACATGATCATGCTTATTCCAGAATTGCAAAGGTTACACATTTTGAGTAGTTAAGGTTAAACATACATAATATTTATTATATTTTGTGTTTGTTATCTGGTTCTAATCAAAACGGGTTTTGCCATCATGACAAGAATTTTGACCAACTGTAGAACCAGGTTAGTAACAACAATAGATGTATCTTTTCCATGCATTCTGTTATTCTGGCATGTAATATGTAGATTACACTTTTTACACCAAAATTTTGCTTTTTGCCACTTTTATTAACAATAATTACAACTATACCTATTGAGAGATTGGCATATATGCCTATCCTTTTGTTTCAGAATTTTTCCTGTGTTCTACATCAGCCCTGTAAATCCTATGTGAACTGTGTCATTGTAATTCAATCAGTCCCAAAATAAATAGATCAGATATAAATTACATGTAAAGGTGCAAAAACCAAAAACAAAAAAACTCTGTACTCATAAGAATAAGCAATGATTGCATATACTGTGGTCACCCCTCTTATATGGCCACCCTTTTAGCAAAGGGAAGGTGACTGTATAAGACAAGTGGCCCATCCAGAGGAGGACTATATTTGTGAGAAATAGGTGTACATAGTAAGAAAGCTACATAGAACTTCAAAGCATTAACATCTTCATGTAAATGTAACATTAATTATTAAATAGATCTTTTTGTCTTAAGAACGTACTTATTTCAAGTTTACATACATTAATCCTAAACATGAAATATGAGGGTATATTGTTGGCATGCGCATTACCATCAAAGAATATCATTTACATCTCGGAAGAAACATTGCTTGGCATTCAGAATCATTCTCTTTCCATTTACTCCATTTTCATACTGCCGTATATTATTTTTCTTATGCATTATTGGATTCTTCTGAAAGTAACATTTTTGGCCTGAACTCCTGAACTCTTCAAATTGTTGTCAAATCAAAATAACTTCTTCTTTTGTTCTTAAGTATTAATTCTCCATTCATATGATGACATGTTAAAGTTTTGTAACAATTTATTCCTATGTTTCTAATTGTACAGTGCTGCAATTTAATTATGCAGATGAAATTTTTTGTAGAGTAGATGAAATGTTATGCTTATAAAGGAAGTGATACATGAACTTTGACAAGACCTATCACTCTTTGTCTGGTACCCTATTTTTCAAGGTTAATTTCTCTTTATTGTTAATCCACAAAATCTGTATTTAGCCTATGCTGACCATGTCATGATCTTGGCACTTTTTTCACATTGAAATCATCAAAGAGAAGAACTCAGCAGTTGTGTAAGCCCATAACTCTATCACAACATTTTTTACCCCATTTCCTGTAAAGATTGTCATTAACAGATAATGATATTATAGTGGTACTTGTGCGTTAGCCAACACTTTCTTCAGTAACGAAAGCCTGACATCAGGAAATAGACTTCCATAGAGATAATAGATTACTTACCTTATTGTATGAATTAAATATTGGTTCTGGACATCAAATTAAAATAAAATATGGCCACTTGTAAAGGGTAAATTTTATATTTTTGCACTAATTTGCTGGGCACTGGATACATTTGAGGGGTGGCCATTCTTGAAGCATTCTTTTCAACACATTCATTTGTGCCAAAGGATTCTGGTCGTACATAGCAGATGGCTGCTGGTCCCGGGGATGCAGTTGATGAGGGGGACCAATGTAGTTGACAGTAAAAAAAAAATAACACTGCTTTAGCTTGAGAAATTATCATTGTGCCAAATACAACACAATTACAGATGCCATAAAATTTGAATAGATCTTGATATCAAATTAGAATATATGTGATGCGGTTAAAATGAAAATGCTATTTTTATCCAGTAGGAAATCAGTAATATTGTCAAAATTCAATATTGTTATCAAATTGGAGATCTTTAATATGATTAAAATGCAAACATTATTATCTAATAGGTGTTCTCTAATATTGTCAAAGTTCAATATTGTATCTGTAATACAGTTAAAATTCAATATTGTTATTAATACTAAATTTGTAATACAGTTAAAATGCAATATGTTATGAAATAGGAAATCTGTAATACAGTAAAAATGACAAACATTTATGTAAATGACAAACATGTATATATGTAAATAAGAAATATGTAATACAGTCAAAATGCAGTACATGTATTTTTATCAAATAGGAAATCTGTAATACAGTCAAAATGTAATATTGCTATCCAATAGTAAATCTGTAATACAGTTGAAACTATTTAAAGCAAACTTTGATTTTGCCATAAAGTACATAGATATATTTTTCATCTTGATGCGTGTTTTTGTTGTATTTTATTGTAGCCATTAGAAAAAAGTTTTTTACTCTAGATCAATGGTGCTTAAACAAAAATTGTGTTGCCATGCTGTTTTGATTGGGTTGCTGACAAAATATTATGTTCTTAATTTTTAGCATTGATGGGTTGATGATGGTAGGTTGCAAGGCTAACACCACAAACCTAATCTGGCCCTAAAACATTAAGAACTCTGTGTGTGTGTGTGTGTGTGTGTGCATATTGTATGTTTTTCTTTTGTTATTATCGATGCTGAAAGCACTATTATTTTATTATTATTTTTATTTCAGAATGTCTTCTAATTTCAAGACACTCCACTGAGTTCAAGAAAACCACAGTTTGGACTCGCACAGTCAGCATTGTATAAAGTGTGTATGTATACAAGATGGTCGTATTGACATGGGGGTCTTCACAAAAGACTTTAGTGCTGTCTATAATGTGTGTATGTATACAAGATGGTCGTATTGACATGGGGGTCTTCACAAAAGACTTTAGTGCTGTCTATAATGTGTGTATGTATACAAGATGGTCGTATTGACATGGGGGTCTTCACAAAAGACTTTAGTGCTGTCTATAATGTGTGTATGTATACAAGATGGTCGTATTGACATGGGGGTCTTCACAAAAGACTTTAGTGCTGTCTATAATGTGTGTATGTATACAAGATGGTCGTATTGACATGGGGGTCTTCACAAAAGACTTTAGTGCTGTCTATAATGTGTGTATGTATACAAGATGGTCGTATTGACATGGGGGTCTTCACAAAAGACTTTAGTGCTGTCTATAATGTGTGTATGTATACAAGATGGTCGTATTGGCCTTGGGGTCTTCACAAAAGACTTTAGTGCTGTCTATAATGTGTATATGTATACAAGATGGTCATATTGA
>JAQISU010000106.1:13775000-13875000 GCA_029339505.1 Unio delphinus | reverse complement strand
TGAGTGGCAATGTTTGTCTGGACCTTCTAGCAGCTTGTGCCATTAAAGGTTCTTCTGGTGTTCCCACACTCCTCCTCTTCAGGGGCACGAGGGTTAATCTTCTGGATTCTTGTACATCTTCCTTTTCTTACCTTCTCCATCCCTCACATCATCAACTTGTTCTTCTTCTGAACTCTCTAAACAGGTTTTTAGTAGATGGTAAGGATTTTTTAAATAATAGTTTCCATCCTGTTCTCTAAGATTCTTTTCTTTAGTTTCTTCCCCTTTCTGTGTATCACTGGTATGTTTCTTCACCATCCCCTCAAAATAATTCCAATGCCATATGAGGAGTAGTAATATCACTTGCACTAGGAATAGCAGTCACATCATATGCCTCCTCCTCCTCTTCTTGTATAGGTTCATTTCCATCCACTCCTTGCATTTCTCCTCTCTGAGCGATATCTTTGTTTTCAGCATCTACCTAACCAAGGTTTTGATTTAACATTATCATCAACCAGATGAGTGAGTGCTTTGATCATCTAATCAAAATAAAGTTGTTCAAATTTCCTTTCTACACAATAGATACAGTAGGGGGTTGGTAACTCATGACCACGTCGGGTGTTTTTAATGCCATATTAATATAATCAATTTAAAAATCACAAAACTTTGTAAGTTGATGCCTTTTGATAAAGTCTACATCCTTATTGCAAAAAGGCGCTGCTATAACAAATATTTCATGCTTCAGTGACATTGTTGAAATTTTGTTTAAAACTAATTTGTTTGATTATGTTCATGTTCCTGTATTGTGAATTTATTAAGATAATTGTATACATCTGATAGTACTACACCCTTATAACCAAAGAAGGTCACCATGACCAATATTTTATTTTTACTAACATGGCTTAAGTGTATTTGTTCACACCAGATTTCAAATGCCACACAGCATCCTGGAATTATCCTATTCAAAAGGTCATTTTTGACCAGTACATTTGGAAGTAGGAATAAATGTTTGTCATGAACCTTTATTATTCACAAATCTGGCTTCTAGGGGTAGAGAATTTTTAGAACAGTGATTTTAAGTAAGTATTATGTTGTTCATCCATCAATTCAACGAGGACCTCTCAAGTCATCTGAGGGTTGGAGGGGCTGGTTCTGTTCTGTGCATGTGCAGATGGCTGATGAGCCCAACCCTTGCATGGAATCTTCGTTTGCTCAAGGGACAGGGAATGATTGGGACATCTCCAGGAAGGTTAATGCCAATGTCCTTTTCTGGCTTGCCTCTTCAGCTTAGTAGCTGCTGTCCTGCTTGATTCGTACAACTTGGAGCCTTTGTGCACAAAGGAACACCGAATGACCCAATCGCTTGGTGTTTGCTCCCAGGAATCGGGGTTTATGTTGAACTGCTTTGAATGCAGCTTACAGATGGTCTTTGAAGCGTTTCTTCTGACCTCCTTGGGATTACTGTCCTTGCTATTGTTCACCATATAAGAGTCTCTTATGCAGCCAGTGGTCTGGCATGTTTACATGACCGGCATAGCATAGATGGCATTGCATCAGGATGGTGTGGATGCTGGGGAAACCTGCTTGGTGTCTGGAACATTGTAAAGCCACTTAATGTTGAGGATTTTCCTGAGACTTGTGTTGTCAAAGTGGTTCAGCTTCCTGGTTGGTACACCATCCACGTTTTGCATGCGTAAAGTAGTGTGAGGAGCACAACTGCTCTGTAGAGCTTTCGTTTGGTCAGGGTAATGATGCTTCTTCTATTCCAGACGTTACCATACAGTTTACCAAACGTTGAGGTGGATCTAGCAATGCGAGAGTTCAACTCGTCGTCAGTTGTGTAGCTCTGTGACAGTGTGCTGCCAAGGTAGGTGAAGCTACCTCGAGTTTTGGCCGTTGACGGTGATGTTGGGTTCAACATAGGGCTTTCCAGGGGCGGCTGATGCAGCTCTTCAGTCTTCTTGGTACTGATGGTGAGACCAAAGCTTGTGCAGGAGCTGGAGAACTTATCAACGCAGCAATGCGTGCCGGCTTCTGAACCAGCTTTGAGGGCACAGTCATTAGCAAATAAGAAATCCCTGATGGTGTCTGTCATAACCTAGGTTTTCACTTGAAGCTTCCTTGGATTGGATAGTTTTCCATCTGTACAGTATCTGATGCAGACTCCAACCTCAACGTCTCTGAAAGTATTAGTCAGCATGGCAGAGAACAATAGACTGAACAGTGTCTGTGCTAGAATACAACCCTGATTCACGCCATTGGTTGCTTCGAATGGCTATTACCTTTCACAATCCTTCTCTGCAGACAGTATCAAAGGCCTTTGTTAAGCCAACATAGATGGTTAAAAAGTTGGTGTTTTGCTCTTGACATTTCTCTTGTAGCCGCCCCGCAGCAAACACCATGTCGATGGTCGCACGTTCTTTCGGAATCCACGCTGGCTCTCTAGCAGTAGTCCCTGATCAAGGTGCATAGTGCGGCAGTTCAGTAGGATTCTGGCGATTATCTTTTCTGCAATTTAGAGTAAGGTTATACATCAGTGGTGGTCGCAGGCCTGGCGGTTCCCTTTGCGCTTATACAAGTGGATTATGGAAGTGTTCTTGAAATCCTGGGGACCTGTCACTTCCTGCCACATCAGTAAACATAGTTGATGTAGCCTTTCTATCAGATATGTGCCTCCTTCCTTGTAGACTTTATCTGGCATGGAGTCTAAACCAGGTTCTTTGCCAGCGGAGATCATAGTATCGTTTTCTGTGTCTTCAGCAAGGTTGGAGGATCATCTAGTGCTATGTTAATGGGTAAGTGGGGGAGAAAACTAATTAATTCATCATTAACTGATTATGGGTGATTCAGGTCGCTGTCAAAGTGTTCAACCCATCGTTGAAGAATCTTCTCTTTGTCAGGAATTAGCGTGTTCCAGTCTGCGCTGAGGAGAGGAGATGATCCAGAGGATGTTTCTCAATACAATTATTTCAGGGTATTGTAGAAGTTCTTCATGTCATGCTTGTCTGCATGGCACTGGATCTCATCAGCTTTGTTGCTCAGCCATGTGTCTTGCTTCCGACGGAGCTTTTCCTGTACAGTTCTGTATATGTTGTTGTATGCATCTTTATTAGAGATTCACTTGTTGAGATATGTTTGAAGGAGGCGGTGTTTCTCATGCAACAGCTGATTAATCTCGTTGCAGTTCTCATCAAACCAGTCTTGATGCTTTCTGGTTAAATTGGGTCCAAGGATTTCCGAGACTGTGGTGTAGACCAGCTCTCTGAATACCGCCCAGTCGGTCTCCACATTCTGATTGTCGAAAGTGGTGGACTTCAGACGTTATTTCATGACATCCACGAGAGTCTGGTACTGGTGCATTTCTGCTTAGTGATATTCAGTCATTTAGGAGCCTTCTTTCCTGTGGGCGTCTTTTGGCCTGAATGAGGATGTTGAACTTGGTGATGATGAAGCGGTGGTCTGTTCAACAAATCATCGTCTACATTTATATCGGCGGCTTCTCAGGTGGCTAAGTGGATTGAGCGTCCTCTTCGGATGCGAGAAGTCATGGGTTCAAACCCGGGCCAAATTATACATCTTACTTATATTTGATTTAAATTATTTATTTTTAATTGTCAGATCCAAATTTGTCATTTTAGGTTTAAAACTCATTAATTGGGAGATTATTCCCGAAAAATCTCAATGACCTATATTTTATCTGTAAACACAGGTTGACCTCATTATCTGACCTTGCTTCAGAGTGTTAAATAAGCCTTTAAAACCGTTGGTTAATTTCATTAATTTTTTCATCCAGATCATTATATGTGTACGTGTTTTTATGATCGTACGTTCTTTCTGTGACCTTCTGGAAAATCACGTGATCCCTCTTGTTTACGAAAAACGGGCATTTCAATTATTGTACTGTGAGAGAAAAGCTCAGTAAAATCTCTAGGCTTTAAATTAATAGTTGTGTTTTGAGTTATATTGGAAATTGTGTCAATTCGATGGAGCAAGAGGAATTATTTTATTTATCTGGAAAAGAATATGTGCTCATAAATTTTCATTTGGATTATTATAAAAACAAGAACTGACTAAATCACGTGACATCGTAGTACATATTGGATCACATCGTCAAGATTCGAACCTGGAACTATTAGGACATTTTTTTATCAAGACTCTTGTAATTCCATTAGTGGATTATTTTTGTGAATTCTATATTGGATTATTTTTGGATTTGATTCTTTAAAACCGTAAGTTTATTTTTGTTCTCTTATGAAAATATTTGTACTTAATAAATTCATTGTTAAATTTTACAAGCTTGTTATTTTCACCTCTTTCTGTGTTGCTACTTATTCGAGCCTAAGCACTTAACATACCAAAGACTTATAAAAATGATACGTGCAGCTGCCTCGCATGTCGCTCACCATTAAGAGATTATTATTAGGACAGGTCAGCCTGTTGTCAGGACAATGTAACTGGGTGGGTCATGATGCTTCATGATTGCGGCATGATGTCGATGTTCTAGACTGCACGATGGAATGTAAACGTTTTCAAACAGATGACAGGTAGTTTTCCTTCCAAATATGTGTTGATTGATTTTAATGGTTATAACATGATATGTGGTATTTTCTGAGACAGGTTGGGTTGGTTAAGTGTGTACAACACTGCAACACAAGTAGGTTATTTAGTACTTAGACAACTGTGGTAAAATACCCTGGCACGGAAGCCGACCTGAACTTATACGATGGTAGGATTAGAACCGCACCCTTTCAGCCACAAGTTTACACAGAGAAACAGAGACTGGATTTGAGAAAAGGTTTGGAAGTACTTTTCTTAGCTGTCACTAGTTGAAGAAAGTGACAAGAGATAATGGCTCACGATATGCCAGTAGAAAGATTTCAAAAGTGTAGCTAGTGAAATAAGCCTAATAGAGATTCAAGGGCAGTATGTATTGCTTTACTTTATGGATATCATTATGTTTAATTTTATTATATTCAGTAGTAGTAGTTTTGTTATTGTTTCTTCACTTGATTGTTCATTTATACGAATCACTTTTCCTTTAACTGCAATTAAATATTCGTCCCAAGAGTTTAACAGCTGACGACTTTCCAACCTTCCTATTCAAAGTGAGCTCTCTAGTAACTGGAATAAAACTATCAGACTTGTATTGCTTTCAAGGAATATAACTATAACTACAAAACAAGCCAGTTATTAACTTCTTTTCAAAACCTATTATAAGTTTTTATGATTGTGGTTTAAGGCTTTGGAAAACAAACACAATTTCTGTTCTTAAATATGCAAGAAAATAACAAATATTGTTCGAAATTACCATGAGAAAGTTTGCAGAGTGTTTACAAATTTCTTATAATTTGATGTAAAATTCTATACGGCTTCATCAAGTGATTTTTTCCAGCAGAAGTTGTATTGTTCTGGATATATCTATATCCATGGAAAGGTTCCAGATGGACAATGCCAACCATATATATATATATATATATATATATATATATATATATATATATATATATATATATATATATATGATGTATAAAACAGAGGAGATTATATCAGTAAATATAGTGTCAGAGAACTTTAAGAAAATCATTGTAACGGAACATGCGACTTTCGAAATGTATCTTCATCGAGTGTCTGAGGGCAAAAAAGTAATATTTAATGCAATATATTTTCATTTTGCTGTCATGCAATTACAATATAGGAAATGCATCGAATCCATTGTTGCTTAAAACTGTCGTTCTTACAGACAATAGTTCTCGATGTTCAATTGATTTTGACAAATGTTTATTTCTAGATCTCAAAATTTGCATTTAACAAGTTAATTTCACTTTTCCTCTATACCCATCATTCGAATGACTGAATGCACAAATTCTAACAAATGACAGCAGGTTCTAAAATGACAAATATTTTGAATATACCGCTGATGATTTTCTAAAGAGTGCATTTCAACAGGTTAGCATAACCAAATAGTTATGTCCGCTACTCTAGATAGGATGTTCCCACGCAAATGTTTCTGAACGTATAGTTGAACGTTGCTACCGATAGTTGCAGATCTAGACAGGCACGGCCATTGCTGATCCTCATGTTCAAGAACGCCACACAAGGTTTCAGAAAAGGGATAGGTATGCAGATTCTGACATCTTGGGCTGCAAATAGCAAAATAAATTGCCAGAGAGAAATCATTTTCAAGATCTGTTTGTAATGGAACTCACTTGCAACATGGTCTCGCCAAATGAAGCACGTATACTATTGTTCTTTGGTTCCCTTTATCAGAAACTAGACCCCAAAGAAACCAGATTAGAATTATACTTAGGCCAACAACAGACAAAATAAATGTGAAAAATCAGTTGGAAACAGCAAATGATGTTAAGAAGACCAAATAAGGAGAAAGAAAACGAATAATAGTGCACTGCGAGAAGTGATTGTTTATCTTGACTTAATGTGTTGCAATAGCGATTTAAAGAATCCTTCATTTTGAGAAGAACTGTTTTCTTTGGTCCTTGGAGATTGAGCAGGCATCAACATGTGTTCGACAGATTCACTTAGTAACGTGCAGTTGTCAGACACCTTGCATGTGTGTGTGCGCGCATGTTTGTTTGTTTGATTAGGATTTTTAACGTAGCTTTAACACTTTTTCAGTCATATCGCTACGATGTCTGCATTGAGGCAGTTTATAGTGATGTCTAGCACTGAGACATCATGCCGCAGACATGTAGCATGATGTCTCACCCAGTCACATTATCCTGACACCAGGCCGACCAGTCCTAACACTAACCTCTTAATGCTGAGCGTCAAGCGAGGCAGCTGTTAGTACCATTTTTGTAAGTCTTTGGTATGACTCGGCCGGGGATCGAACCGACGACCTCCCGCTTCCGGGGCGGACGCTCTAACCACTAGGCCACCGGAGCGGTTGTGCGCGCATGTGTAAGTATGTGTGCGGTTCACCCTGCACAATTCGAGACATAAAATATTTTCGAACATTGCTGAACAAGAATGGCATGGCAATTAACTTATTAGTGGAATAATTATTATCTCAGTATCCTCGTACAGTAGGATTATGTGTGGAATAATTATTATCTCAATATCCTCGTACAGTAGGATCTGGCTGGTTTTGGTCAGGAGGTAAGATACTATTTAATAAGACCATTGTGTTTGTATGGTCAGGAGTTAAGATACTATTTAATAGACCATTGTGTTTGTATGTCAGGAGGTCAGATAGTATTTAACAAGACCATTGTGTCTGTATGGTATGGCGGTACTATAGTATTTAATAAGGCCATTGTGCTTGTATCGTAAGGAGGTAAGACACTATTTAATACGACCATTGTGTTTGTATGGTCAGGAGTTAAGATACTATTTAATTGACCATTGTGTTTGTATGTCAGGAGGTCAGATAGTATTTAATACGACCATTGTGATTGTATGGTCAGGAGGTAAGATACCATTTAATCAGACCATTGTGTTCGTATGGTCTGGACGTATGATACTATTTAATAAGACCATTGTGTTCGTATGGTCTGGAGGTATGATACTATTTAACAAGAGCATTGTGTTTGTATGGTCAGGAGTTAAGATACTATTTAACAAGACCATTGTGTTTGTATGTCAGGAGGTCAGATAGTATTTAATACGACCATTGTGCTTGTATGGTCAGGAGGTAAGATACTATTTAATCAGACCATTGTGTTCGTATGGTCTGGAGGTATGATACTATTTAATAAGACCATTGTGTTCGTATGGTCTGGAGGTATGATACTATTTAACAAGAGCATTGTGTTTGTATGGTCAGGAGTTAAGATACTATTTAACAAGACCATTGTGTTTGTATGGTCAGGATCTGATATACTTTTTAATAAGACCATTCTGTTTGTATGGTGTTTGTATGGTATGGGGGTAAGGTAGTATGTAATAAGACCATTGTGTTTGTATATTATGGTAGTAATATGGTATTAATAAGACCATTGTGTTTATATGGTTAGGAGGTAAGATAGTATTTAATAAGACCATTGTGCTTGTATAGTCAGGAGGTAAGATAATATAAATAAGACAATCGTGATGGTACACGTGTAAATAAAACCATTGTGTTGGTGCGGACCAGTTGTAAAATGTTATAAATAAGACCTTCGTTGTTGTGATATCGACCAGTGCAAAAATGGAACATTTATATTTCCATTTTCGTGCAAGCTAAAATATTCTGTATTGATGTCATCATACCTTTATCGAATTACCTAGGCATATGCATTGTGTTGAATGATAAAAGGACATGCTAATCGTATCCATCTATAAATAGCGTATTTAGGTTACGAGTTTAATACTGTGATTGAATTACCTCTGCTTTTTTTTTAAAATTACATTGACCGTGATTGTCATGCAAAGTTAAGACAGAAGAAACAGTTTTACCCGAGATGGATTTGCAGTAGATGGGAATGGAATGGTACGTAACACAGACTTTTAACGTCCTTCCTGGCTCCACATATGTTATCTCGAGGCATACTGTAACGTAAACAAAAACAAAGAAAATGAAAACTGAAACAAACGATATTGTGTGTGTATATATATATATATACATATATATATATATATATATATATATATATATATATATATATATATATATATATATATATATATATATATATATATATATATATATATATATATATATGTATATATATATATATAAGTCCGCATAATTGCAATTAATGTTTGTGTACTTGGCCTTTATGCTTTCCATGGAACCAAATGGATCAGATAAAAGTTATACCTCTGTAGCAGACGTTTTCTCCCAAGTTTGGTGAACTTCCACCGAGAGGTTTAGGAGAAGATATGTTACGGACAGATGAATGGAGAAGGTATGACCATTCATATACAGATTGAAGGAATCACACTATCGTCGATGTGTAATTTAGCATGGCATGTGATACACGACTTATCTGCTTCAGAAGTCCCCCCAATTCCCCTTCTGAAATATTGGAAGGTAACATAATCTAGTGTACCGAAAAAGGCATGCAACGTGGAATTTTCCGTTTTAACTCTGATTTGTGCAGAACTTTAGAATTACCCATTACTAACCTACATTTTCTTTCATAATATCCCTTTCTCTCTTAAAGTTTTCTTTTCAAACCGTAAAAAGCACATTACTTTTATAATTTATTCAACTTCCGAACTTTACCTTGTTAAAGATGTAACCCGTTCCATTTCTCATCAACATTGTCTGCCTAGGTTTGTATTTTGATTAATTCTTGAATAAATGAATTCCCATAAAAAGCATGTGCTCGTGTATAGAGCATATATTATTAGTATGAGTTGTATGCACTTTTTAAAAGATCAATCCACCTCCACCCCGAAAACAATAAAATAATTGTTCCATTACTTACTGAAAGTTAAACATATTTCGCATTTATTGCCCGAACATTTTAAATTGAAGAGGCTCTTTATGTCCCGGTGAAAACGAAGCAGGTCATCAATGGTCTCCATATTCAGTTCCACTTCCACGAGGTCTAAATCAACAGTGATATCGTCTGCATCATTCTTTGAAGACATTGTATCGCTCACGTCTGCATATCCATCGCTGTCTTCCAAAGGCAATAGTTGTTCATCTGCATTTAGAGAGTTCGAATATTTTTTAAGTTTAGTTTTATTAATCCATCATTCGAAAATAATTTGACACTAAACTTTATATATCTCTGTGTGTGTGTGTGTGTGTGTGTGTGTATGTGTGTGTGATATTTTATGTCAGTTGATAAATATTTTTAACCTACTTGTGCCATTGATGACACCGACCACACGCAAAACTATAGTTAACATTAAATACAGTTTTCTTCCGCAACTAAATAAATGCAATTAATGGGTAAGTGTTTTATAGCTGGACAATAATGGCTGATATCGGCCGCTTTCAGTTCATATCTTATTACTAAATTGATAATGACAATAATTTATGTAGAATTGTTACATCATTGGCAATCGATTCTTGGGAATTAAACTTTTTGTTTGTTTTAGTCTTGTGAATTTTATCCCCTGAAATGTTTTGCAGTATTGTTTACTCTCGAGGAGGACGATAATTATCGTCCACTGTACAATTTATTTCCTGTATAAAATACATAAGAAAATTCAAGGATTTGTTGTATGTATGTATGTATGTATGTATGTATGTATGTATGTTGTTTATCTACTGACGCTTGATTACCTCCCATGGAGTTGCTCTCTTGCTCTAAATTCTTTGGAAATCTAGCTGATACTTGTACGCAGAAAAGGAAGCAGACGATTGCAAAAGAAATGAAACCTTTCATTTTTGGTTATCTGCAGAATTAAATGAAAAACGATATTTTTATCAGTAGAAGTAGTAGTAGTGCGATGATCAAAAGTGTAGTTGTTAGTGTTTAGACCAGAAGAGTTCGGGTTCCTATTTTTTCCGGAATCAAGCCTGGCCGCACGTCCTGGTGTTTGTCTGTGCTAGACACGTCAGCTCGAATTGTCGCTACATGATGTAACTTCGTGTTTTGATGTATCGTTCAATGTCAATCGATCTTCACACCATCAGTATCATTATCACAGTTATCACCCTTTTGCTCATCTTGACTCCCCAAGTCATATGCTCACGTACTAGCGAATTCAGATAAAACGTTCTTTAATTTATTATTGCAAACTATACAAAAATACTGGTATAGACAGACATACGTCGACATGATTTGATCAAAACCGGCAGATATGGAAACAAAACCGTTTCAATATGTGTGTGCACGTTTTGACCAAGTAATATGTATGTATGTATGTATGTATGTATGTATGTATGTATGTATGTATGTATGTGTGTGTGTGTGTGTGTGTGTGTGTGTGTGTGTGTGTGTGTGTGTGTAGTGTTTTAATGCACCTCACTATATAGATGGCAACGTAGTGCATACTATTCGTAACGCCAACTAAAGGTAATGTTGACACAAATATTTAAAACTGCACTAAAATAAGGAAGATAAACACTTTCAAATAAATGTTAACGTTAAGTAAACTATAAAATATACATGTAAAGATGTTGAAATTCTGTAAAATGTTTATAAAATAACAGATAGAGGTTAGACATGTAAAATCTTTAAACCATTATAAAAATTGTCGTATAAATCTTATTTCCTGATGAAGAACAAACATTTTTCTCATATGGGATGTCCTCAAGACGTTCACGTCAAGTAGTTCCGTCTCAGAGGACAGAAATTTATAAACTCTACAATAATAGGATATAGTAAGTGGAGGTTACCTGTTAAGAAGATATGCACAAGTCAAGTGCGTCCGATATGTGATCGACACATACCATTGGATCTCTTAATACGAAGGATGCAAACTATCAAGACGTGAGTTTGATGTTCTTGAACTCTTGCCGAGTTTTCAAACCCCATTTTGCCAAAATATGACGAATATGTTCAGTTATACAATATCTTCAATCAATATATGGAAGCATGAATTCGGACACATGCGCAGGACAGCATATCGTCACTAATATCTTTGATGAAGTTAGATAATTAAGGAACAGCTTACACGGAACTCACGCTTGTATGTGTTCGTTTTTGCAAGTATATATATATATATATATATATGGTTTATTCACAGGCAAACACAGTCAAGCAGTTGGAAAAATAGCAGAAGACATACATAGAGACAACGAGACGGACATTTTGTTCTACAAATATGCAAACAGATAAGAGGGAGACAGTGCGGACGATGAAAGATAGAAGAGCCTCTCATAACAACGGACGAACAGACAGTAACAAACAAGGCGATATACTATTATAATACATTATATGCATCGATGGCGAATGTAAAATTATAACCGATGGTCAGAATTTTGCACAAAACATGGCAATGCATAATGAAAGGATATTTGTTTCATTATAAAAAAAAATCACATTCCTGGGCGAAAACTGGTTGTCCAAACCTGTATTGTGTATTTTGAAATTACTGATCCAACTTTAGAAGAGCAAAACAGTAGTTGAACAATTTGTTCACCTTAATTATGAGCATATGAAGTTAGGTTAACACTGAAACAGTAGCATACACTTTAAATGATGTTTAATATTGCAAACGTTACACGAACGTGTTCGCGTGTCCTGAAAGTCTGTGGTTGAGAACGACAAGGTAATTGAAATGCGAGATTAGGTAAACTGATAAAGTTCATTTTTATATATCAAAGAAAGGTGAACAAATAACAAAATAGTCTTCGATTCATAGTTGATGGTGTTGAGTTTTACTTTCGTGTATAAGACAAATACGTTAACAAAATAACAATTCAAATTGAGTCGTATTCGATTTGATATTGAACAACATAATGTGTCCCTTCCTGCAGGTAGGTCGATCAGTACAAAATTTCATGTTTGTGGAACACTGACTTTAAGCTACCTCTGCGTGCTTTACAATGTGAGTGTTTTCCAATGTGAATATTTTACAATGTGAATGTTTACAATGTGTTTTACAATGTGAATGATTTACAATGTGAATATTTTACCATGTGAATGTTTTACAATGTGAATGTTTTACAATGTGAGTGTTTTACAATGTGAATATTTTACAAAGTGAATGTTTTACAATATGTTTTACAGTGTGAATGATTTACAATGTGAATGTTTTACCATGTGTTTTACAGTGTGAATGATTTACAATGTGAGTGTTTCACAATGTGAATATTTTACAATGAGAATAGTTTACAATGTGTTTTACAATGTGAATGTTTTACAATGTCAGTGTTTAACAATGTGAGTGTTTTTCATTTAACGTTTAAATTCACTGACTTACAAGAATGATCAAGTGACGATGAAAAAAAGCTAATTTCCTTTGCTCTCACTGCAAAGTAAAAATAATACGAGGCCGGACAAGTTTTACGTCAAGAAGGAGAGATATATCTCTTATCGCTATTCTACAATACATCAGCTTAAAACTTAAGAATTTGAGAAATAGAGAGTTACTCACCAGAACGATGTCATAGATGTGCCACCAGCATACGGTACTGATTCTGGTGCGTAGCAACCATTTATATCCTGTTTAAATCCGGGACATTAAAGTGTTTCAACCAATTAAAAACGTCTTCAAGATTGTTTAGAAGTTAGTCGGGAAGCTAAGTATATGTACATCCTATATTTCTACACGATAAGACAAAGGCACGGTTATATAATTAAACGATGATACAACAATATTCTGTTAGCGATGCATCCTTATCGTTAATGTTACAACAACGTTCAGTTTAGACCTTTCGTCATGTTCAAGTTAATAATTTGCAAAGTTGCCTTGTTAGAAAGAGGGAGAGTTAATTGGATTTAGCTATACGCTATCTATTAATGACCTCCCTCGATATTATGTCCCGGTGTGAGCGAAAAAGTAGAATATCAACAGAGAACTGGGCAATATTATTGGGAAGAAATAATGCAATACGAGCCCCCATAGACAAGAAAGAAAAAAAAAAACAAATTTAATCAAACAAATTAATAGTGGTAATTTTAATGCAACGTTAATGATATTTACATGATTTAATAGCAGTGTCGAATTTGGATTTCGTTAATCATCATAACGAGTGGCGAAAAGTGAGCCACGTCCACTTACTGATTGCATCACTTCCTCTCGACCGTGTTCCAACGTGTCCTATCACATCGAGTCTTTCTATTCCGACTGCCTCATCCTTCTTGGACCTCCCAGATTTTACTCTGATCTCGTCACATTTCTTTTCAAACTTTACTCGTCACTTTTCTTTTTTTCAGGACTTCACTCATCACTTCTCTTTTTTCAGACTCCGTATTCGGACTTTCGAGTCTAACTCTCCCTTGAAAAACTGTTTCCTTAAAGGACAAAATTATCCCTAAATCGCTATTTGTACCACTTTCTAGATATGCATAAAATTCTTTCACTTACATTACTCAGAACACACTAGCTATCCAGACGCTGCGTAAAGCCTACCTACGGTAGTACATTGCCATTAACTACCACGTTTGGTCTCTATCGAAAATTTATCACATGCTACCACATGTTTCATTACTATTGCACAAAATTTACAGATCCGTACTCACTTCCAGATTATTTAAACATTACAAAAGCAAATATAATCGTCAGATTCTCGCGTGTCATAAGCGTTACTCGTATAATATTTTATAAGCCCCAATTGTCAAAGGGTAATTGTTACGTCCCACTTTGTTAAGGAGTATTGCACAACATATAATAATAACACTATAACCCACTCCCCTCTGATACTCATTATCTAAGAGATGACCGCCCTCGGTATAATTGCCCGATTCGAATAAGAGAATGTATATGGTAACCTGAGCGGGTATATTGAACAAAACAACTCCGAGCCCCCGTAAAGATAAATAAACAATTTATTCAAATACAAACACAATCATGAAATTTCCTTTCATTAGGAATACACGCGGCTTAGAAATAAACTTTCACCGAATTACAAATCGATTTGAAATAGAATTAAACAAAGTAGCGGTTCTATTATTATAAATCATCACAGGATCGAGTGTCACAATCAAAGTCAATGCTTTGTTCGATTTTCATAACCTGTTATCCTCGAACCACGTTCTCTGCTCTATCCAATGTTGTTCTAGGTGTCCGTTTCTCTTTATATATAATCTGCCTCGTGAATGTTCCGCTTGAATCCCGACTGCTCCACTGTATCAATGTACACACGGCAATTTCTCCTTCGCAATTCCTTTCTTTCCGTACTTCCTTTCTTTCCCAAAAGCTATTTTCTTCTTTCCAAAAGAAAATTAAAACAACCTAAGTCTTTCGTTACACTGATAATAGTCATGACTGTCCGTTATTCCTGGTTCGAACAATCAGATATTAGTTTCAGTGATAACAATTTTACGGCTAGTAATTAACTACACATGTCCTCAACTAAATGTAGTTAACCATTTGTTAAATCGTTTTGCCTTGACCTAATACATTAACGTACTACATAGCGAGACTTTGAATCGTTTACACCGTCGCTAAATTATCTATGACATCACAATTCGGCGAATTCACATGTATTCTTGTAAATCATTAACTAATGTAATTTATTAACTTCTTAGAACACAATCATTATTCAACCAATATGATAAATTCAAGAATTAACGTAACACTTCCTATCATAACTCAACATAGTATTTTTACGACATAAATTAACACTACGTCATTCTTAACTAAGAATTAAGGTAAGGATTCCAATTCATAATTCAAAAGCACATAACTAAATAAATGTATCCAATGAATTCCTGCAAATACTTCTGATTCATAATACAAAACACATTATTATAAAAGTGTATCCAATTAAACCAATTATACAAATGTATCAAACGAAATCATGCAGACCTATGAACGAAGCAGATATTATATTAATTGCATCACAATAAACGTGGAATTGAGACAATACCTTGTATCTGGTGCGTCACTCAACCGTCGGTTTTGGCGGTTTTTCCCCTGGTTGACTTCTTAACGCACGAATGTATTTCTCTCAAATAACATTCGGAGCCTTTACCAAAAATATAATTCTACACCTCTTTCTCTCTTGCAGAGAACTTTTTAAAGACTGAATTCTAATCTAGCTAGTCCGATATTATGTTCTAAAGATTCCTCGTGTAAAACACACCCGTTATTTAACCGTGACCAATCAGAAACAAATGTATTTTTTCCCGCTTTCCTCTAAAAGTCGCTTACGTCATGGTCAATATAACAGGCAGGTTTTAAGTAACAGAATCTCTGTTTTCTCTCAATTCTGATACTTTCTTGATAAAATGAAACTTTACAAGGTCGCTGTTGGTCAGTCATCTCTGAAAAAATACGGTTAAGTAGTACAACAGCCACATCCTACTATACAAATCCCTCTCCTTTGCACGATGTGTCTCATAAATTTAACTAATGGCTATCTGGCCACAACTAATGGCTTATTAATAGATCGACCGAACATTTGGCACTTCACAATAATAGGTAATTATCGTTAACTCACGATAATCAGTATCGTCCTAACAGACAAAGGAAAGTATTTCATATGTATTCATATAACCCTATGGAATCCTGCACAAATTCACATTTCGATCGCATGCAATCAATTCTGCTAATAAACAAACAACTGTAAAATTAAAAGATAAATTGCATAGCAACTCTAGCATCAACACATTTCCATGAAATTAAATCAGATAAATTGCATCACAGCTTTAGCATCAGTACATTTTCATGAAATTGAATAAACGGTACATACTTTGGAACCTAGTCATATAAAAAAGTTTGCACACAACAAACAATCAACAAATATAATATTAATTGAAATTAAAATTGGGTATCTTATTGCTGTTAACTTTAGAACTTGTGCATCCAGCACTAAACAATCTCTTTCTCACAAGACAGACACCTGGTCCATTTCTGGTTTAACGAGGAAAGCAATATTCTTTTCCTTGGATTCCTCTGAGCCAAACTTCTTTCTCTCAGAAAATTTCGTACTAAAGAATTTTGATCAAGGTTGTCAATTTAAATTCACATTACTTCCAAGTTGTACGCCTTAATTTCACTCGGCCAATCATAAACAGTGGTCTTTAGAACATTTCCTAAGACAATTATTTGTGTCGTCAATCAGAATCTCTGAACTACGTTATATAAAGTTGCCCTTTGAATAATGACTATTTGACACGGATCGGAAGTTCAGCTGTCTCTTTCTCAAAACCGTTTTAAGATATCCGGTCACTTTCATTGAATAGGAACACTGCCCGTTTTACGTATTAACACTGATGTGGAAGAAATTAAGAATAAAGGTCAAAATGACCCTTCACATATTTCCCCAGTCTAAATGTGATACGATCTTATAATGCTCGGTGCTTTCAACATTAAGGTTAAGTGCTTTTTCAAAATTCGATACTTCATATAGACCCTTTTTTATAAAGCTAATCTGGGATTTCGCTCTCCGAATTGTGAAGCTGCATCCAAGTTATTGTTTACTTGTCCTTATGAGACCACTTCACCTCAGAACCAATTAGTCTCCTCAGACAACCTGCTCCTACATTGGCGCTTTCATGTAACTTAATTAAAATTGTTATTGCTGAAGAAATAACGACCATTTGTGAATTTTTGGCAAAATATGCAAGCGGGTGGTGGTCAGTTTCTAGAATAAACTTTCGCCGATACTGATGGCGCTGGAATTTAGAGATCCCAAAGATAATCGCTAGGCATTTACTTTCGGTAACCAAATAATTACGTTCAGCTAGAAACAACATCCTGCTGCCATAAGCAAACTGGAATAAATTATCATCATGCACCTGCATTTAAAATGCACCAAGACCCATGTCAGAAGAGCCGGTACGTATTGCAAAGTCCTTTGTCGCGTCCGGTAGTCTCACTATGGCGTCTGACGTGAACATATCATTCAACGTCTGATATGCTCATTCACAAGCGTCTGTCCATAAAATCTTTGTCAAAGCCTTCTTCCTTGTTACGTTAGTCATCGAACTAGCAATAGCACTTAAGTTTGCAACATACGATAATAATATGCAAGTCCTGAAAAGATCGCTTTTCATCTTTTTGTAGTTGGACGTGCAACCTTTTAAAGTTGGTCGACTTTAACACTGTCTGGGGTTAATGTATCTTCAATGAATGTGTGTCCTAGATAAGTCAGTGATGGTCGGGCGGTGATCCCTGCCTGTCTAAGTCATTCCATAACCTTTCTCGGTAAGATCACGCGTTCTTCCCAAGTAGGTGTCGCCAATAACAAATCGTCCATGAAATTTAAAACTCCGGTCACTCTTAAAGCGTTTAGCAGTTTCCTCATCATTCGGGTGAAAATGTTGGTTGCATTCTGGACCCTGAACGGCATGACTACCCATTATTATGCCCCATCTGGTGTTGCAAAGGCAAGCTTTGGACGGTGTCCCTCCCAAACTAGAATTTACCAATACCCCCATGGACAATTCTATTTTAGAAAAATATTTGGCATTGGTTACTCCGGCAAATATAGACTAAGGATCCGGTAACATTTCGACCTGAAATGATGTGATCCTGTTTAATTTCCGTGAGTCGACACAAAAGCAGTGATCACCATCATTCTGTTGGACCAAAACAACCGGTGAACTATATGCAGATTCGGCTTGTTCCCCTAAGTCATGCATAGTTCTAATTTGCCCCGTAAAGTTTCTAATTTCGCATGAGGTAGTGTATATAGTTTCAGTTTCACAGCGTTTCATCCAGCAACTTCAGACTGAACTCCTCAAAGTCCGCGATGACTGGTCTTTTTGTCAAGACACTTGAGTAGTCATCTCATCCACCTCTTCACTTTGTTCTGACTTCAATGTTACGTCAAGGACGACGTCAACGTAGGCCTCATCCATCTTCAAAGGACAACTAGTATGTACTTACGTCACTCCTCAGTTGTCGTCGGGTTCCGCAGTTACAATTGTAGAAACCACACACTCAGTGGGGCTGGTTTCTAGTGGCACTGAGCGATGTGAGTCTTAGATGCCATCCTCCGACACTTGTTACACGACAAATAAAAACCTCCTAACATACATCCCCATACACACCGACCAGTAGAATTCCGTCACTAACCTATTTCTCGACTTTGCCACGCCCATGTTACCATGAAGTAGACTCTCGTGTGCTAGCCTAAGCACATCTTCTCTGTTTGGTCGATGTACAGTCCCCTGCTTATACCTCTCAGATCCTTTCCAGACGTATCGATACAAGATACCCCGTTTCAACGCGAACTCTACTTCACCGTCTGACAGGTCTCGCGCGGACTTTGCATACCGCGCATCTTGTTACGGGTAAAATCTACCTCTTGAAGTCTCCTTAATTCACCAGGTAGCATATTGTCTAAAGGAGCAGCAGCAGAGAGGGTGAACAGATCAAGTTTTCAAACAAAAATGAGGCTTCTACGGAAACCGAAACTATTCAGACAAACTGAAACTATTTCAAACCGAAAATATTTCATTAAAAAAGGCTGCTACAGAGACAGAGAGAGGCGTCGTAGATACTTATTAGAAGCGTCCACAGGTAAACCGAGGCTTCCTTGAAAACGACTTCAATGTTGTTGTCGCTCCCTCTCTGCTGATAACGGATTAACAAAATTAGCCACAAATGCGATCTAATCTGACGCGATATCGTGGCCGAGGATCGTTTATACTTATCGTTACAAATCCATGTGGGGTGGCTCTGGCGCCGTTAAAGAAATTTTGAAATCGATTATAATCCATATCGGCGCACCAAGTCTGCCAGATATTTCGTAGTGTGTGTGTATCAACTCCGTTAAATACACACAATAGATTACAGTGGTATCTCGGGTTACGAACGCCTCAGGTCACGAACAATTCGGGTTACGAACAACAACTTCGAAAATTTTTGGTCTCGAGTAACGAACAGTACCTCGGGTTACGAACGAAGACGAGAGAGAGAGAGAGAGAGAGAGAGAGAGAGAGAGAGAGAGAGAGAGAGAGAGAGAGAGAGAGAGAGAGAGAGAGAGAGAGAGAGAGAGAGAGAGAGAGAGAGCAAGGTTTAACGTTGGAGACAAACGATCGCGTACAGTACAAACGAAAGCCACGCATTATTAACATCATTGGCCTTACTACACAGCAGTAAAAGTAGCAGTCGTCCATACCTAAGATGCGGGTTAGGGGTTGAAGGAATATCACAGTTGTGTCTTGGTTGTGGTGGTAAACGATATAGAGAGTTGAAGCGTTACTATGATAAGAGAATCAAAGATTCCATTAAGAACTCCATCAATGACTCTACCTCTGACCCTGACTGTGTCAGCGTCAATGACAAGATCATAAGAACTCCTCAAGACTACATTGAAAGATTCCAAAGTGATACTTTTACCAAATAATTAATTAGACAAATAATAGTATAGTATATAAATGAACTAAGAATTTCAACCGCATCCTATAATCAGTGATTATGAAGCGTCTCGCGACGGTATTACCAGACATCGTAGACTAAAGAAATCAGTTGGCGTTGTGAATAATCAGGGATTTTGAGGTTTTTGCGCTGGAAAGAAAAGATATCTTAATCGTCGTTTCGTATATGAAGTGTATAATGGATTGATCAAAGATGGTTTTGTTATTGATCATATAAATGGTATTAAGACTGATAATTCTTTGAATAATCTGCAAGCTGTTATGCAGAGTGAGAATTCCAAACGAGGAGGAACCGGTACTTGTAAATCAATTAGGAAGAGACCTGTACAACCATTTAATATAGTAACTAATGAAGAAATAGTATTTCAATATATGAATAGCGCCGGTAGACATTTTGATATTTGTATAACCTTAGTACGATTTATTGCAGAAAAAAGGGTATATCGGTCAGCGATTTCAAATCGTTTTAAAAACAGAATTAAGTTTACTTATGTCTAACTATAAGTGTTTTGCATTATTCTATATAGCATTAAGGGGAATAACTCGTGTCATCTGATTTTTGATTTGTTGATTTCGCTGTCATGATTCTCAGCGGATATAATCAATTATTCGCTTTTTGTAAGAAAACGAATCAGCGATACAAACAGTTGTATTCTTTTTTTTGGATGTTTTCAAGTATTTGGTCTTACTTTAGCGTTGTCAATGATCAGTATTAAACACATGAAAGAAAAAAATCGCACACCTCTGTGTTCTGTTTTTATGTATAAACAGCTCATATACCATATCGTCTGTTATATTATTAGGGGTTTTAAGTGTCAAAAATCATTACGTGAATAAGATTTCATTAAGAAATTTATATACATGATATACAACCCACGCACTGTCCATGTTTGTGTGGGTACATTTTGTATTCATACAACCTGGATTTTATCTGGGTATGAATGTAGACCCCACCCCCGTCATTGATTATATATCCTGTTACGTGCTTAGGCTCGAATAAGCAGCAACACAGAAAGAGTGAAAACTAACAAGCTTGTAAAACTTTAACAATGATTTTATTAAGTACAATTATTTTCATAAAATAAATAAACTTACAGCTTTAGAGAATCAAATCCAACATTAATCCAATATAGAATTCACAAAAATAATCCACTAATGGAATTGTAAGAGTCCTGATAAATAAATGTTCTAATAGTTCCAGGTTCGAATCTTGACGATGTAATCCAAAATGGCTGACAATGTCACGTGATGCAGTTCTTGATTTAATATCATCCAGATGAAATTATGAAACGTATGTCCTGTTTCCAAATAAATAGAATAATTCTTCTTTTCCAACGAATTGACACAAAGTCCAGAATAAAATTAACACTCAAACATGAAATACACAACTAATAACTTACAGCCCAAAGATTCTACTGAATCTCTCTTCCAGTACAATGATTTAAATACCCGTTTTTAATATGTAAACAAGGAATCACGTGATTTTCTAGAAATTGATAGAAAGTCAGAGGAAGAGTCTACCTTCACCTAGTCACGTAATAATAGAATCATCCTGAAGAAAATAAGCCACGAATTACTAAAAATAAAAAGTAGTCCTTGAAATTGACCAATAGTTTTAGAGGCTTGTTGACAATGTCTAAAGCAAGGTCAGGATCTAGGTCAAACAAGCCAAGGTCAAAACTTGTTTACAATTAGAGAATCTAAGTCAGCCTAAACTTTCTAGAATAATTTCCCAATTAATGGATATTAAACCCTAAATGATAAATTTGGATTTAACAATTAAAAAATAAAATAAATTAAATCCAATAGCCGTAACAATCCATTGTCATTTATCATTCATTCATTCATTGTTGTGCTGTCCTATACAACTGCCATAAAAACTCGACTTGGATGTGCCGTCCATATATGCAATCTCTGGGCGCCTTCGATATATAAATACACCGAGGGGGTTCCAAATGGGGTTTTAATTGTAATGCCTAGAAACCGCCTAATAAAACGCGGTAACGGCATTGTGCTGTCCTTAATTAAGTATATATGTATGCCTATAAACTACCCTAATGAACGGTTGTAACAGCATTGTGCTGTCCTTAATTAAGTATATATATATAAAAACGGGTCAAAATTGACCCCCAATTTTTTGATTTTTTTTTGTATTAGAAATATATAATTATATATATATGAATTATGAAAATATCAATTAGATTATAACTGAAATATCAAATTTGAAAATTCAATGGATTCATTTGT
This sequence comes from Unio delphinus, assembly GCA_029339505.1. Classification (NCBI taxonomy): domain Eukaryota; kingdom Metazoa; phylum Mollusca; class Bivalvia; order Unionida; family Unionidae; genus Unio; species Unio delphinus. The sequence continues at coordinate 13,852,933 of JAQISU010000106.1, read as the reverse complement.
CAGATAAGTTAAATTGTGATCAGATTCTTTCCGATTATCAAGATATTGAGGATAACGTGCAATGGAATATATATACATTACCTAAGTCATATGCATTTATTAAACGTATCCAACAGGCGATTTGTTATTCGTTCAAATATGAAAATGACATAGACAAGTTTATCCCGTTATTTACTATCGTGGAAAAAATTAGAAAAGAATTGGGACATCAATATTAAATCAAAGCGAAGTTAATTCCAAAATTAGAAATATTAAAATGCTTATTCGCGAAACCGAAAACTCCCCACTTGTTACCTCAGTGGAGTAATTTGTAAGTATATAATACTTCAATGGACAGGTAAAATTCTCACTATACATCGACATGTGTATAAATACTTGTTGAACATAACTCACTAACAGGTAAGGCGCTTACTCAACCAGAACAAAAACCTGTATAGGTTTTTAATCAATAACGCGACATTCTATCAATGGACTACACGGAAGTATAATAGTAGTTTGGGGGGGGGGGTAATTTTTTTGGATAGTTTTTGGTTATTTTATTCATTTTCTTTTTTCATTGTTAAATCAAGGATTTAAAATAGTCGATTCATTTAGTGTTAAAAACAGCATAGTCTTTGAAATCTCTAGAAAATCTGAAAATGGAAGATTTTTCATTGAAAATCCTATTCAGGTTAATACAATAATACAATGATTTGGGTCAATCACCCGTTTAATATTCCTATTAACTCTTCAACACGCAGGCAAGAATGGACATATTGCATAATTTGATCTCGACTACAACTAATCACCGTTATGACATCTCGATCTAACTGCTGTATTTAGTCGCCTGTCAGTAGGAATTTTTCATTACCGAGTCTGTCTAACAGGAGATCAAACTTATCAACGGAAAATCTTTGATTTTCAGAATCAGAAAAACACTTTCTGATAGAATCTTCGAGTTTATCCTTGTCGTAAATAAATACTCGTTCGTGTTGATACATTATATATAAATCTGAAGGGGTTCAGTGTTTAATGGGGAAAGCAATTTACGACTTTAAAATCTCTTTGAAATTGCTTTGCAATGGAAAATCTTCGATTGATGAAAAGCTAGCTTTTTACATCTAACGTCATTTGTAATTGTTCCCCTCGAAGATCAATCAAGGAAAAACCCTGGTCGGTTATTCTAAAATTCATCCTCGTGATAAGATTGTTGGTGGTTTCGAAGTATGTTAAATGAGGAGGATTCATCACAATTAAACTCCCGGGGGAAAGATTCCGGGAAAACGTATATAAAATGTAACCGAGGGACGCGTTATCTGATTTTGATACGTCAACGGCATAACTACCTAACACTGCATCACAAATAACGTGTATGGCAATCGTGGATGATATATCAACGTTACCGGGTGATCTGTGTTTGTTGTTATTGAATACTGAATTATTCCACCGTAGAATTTCCGTGCGTAGATTTATTTTAAACCATAACGCGTGAATTTGTGGGAATAATTCGTCAGTGAGATCTTGTAGTGATTTCTTCATCGCTGGTACATCCCATCCTGGAAATTTCATAAAGACTAAATCTAAATCAGTGCGTGAATATACTTTTTTGAACTTTTCTTTGGAAGTGCTTTTATCCTCGTACACCAACGAGAGTAATCTATCATTGAGATAATTCATACCGGAGATAATTTGATTTAGTTGTTGTTGTTGTTTGATTGTCCCACGTGAAGTTGTTAAATCGAGTAGCAGAGATCGTTGCAGATAATCTCGAAGCTGGTTCATCTTTGTTTGAAATAATTGTTTCATCGTGTTGAAGATCACAAGTAAACTTCGTTCTGTTACTACAAATAGACCTTGAGCGCCAAGAGCAAATCGCCATATTATTCTATCATACTCGTTGTATTCATATTTTCTAAGTGTATCAGTTTCTGTTCCATCGTAGACATTATATGAAAACTTTTGATAGATATCACTAGCACGTAGAAAATTAATGTCAAAATTGTAATTGTACTTTGGATCCTGAGCAGGTAATTCATCAGTGGCGAAGTCAGATTTTTTACATTCAGGTAACTGAAAATGAACCGCAGGAAGACTATTCAACCATGCTGTGTGGATCCTCGGGAAGAATTCGTCGATGGTGTCACTGAGTTTTTGGTGCATCCATGGTACGTTATATCCGGAAAATTTAAAATTTAAAATCGGGGATATCTTCAACGCGGATTTTATTATTTGCTGCAAATGTTGTTCTCGTTGCAGGATGATCATCATCGAGAATAATTTTAATAATTCGCTGATTTAAATGTTCCATGTCGGTAATAATTTGATTACACACTTCCATGTATTTGATGACGTCGTCGTGGTGTGGTGGAATTTCACTTATTGCTGTTACTATATTGCCGTTAAATCGCTAAAAATCGCTATTCATCGCTGCGAATGCTTCTCTAGTTAGTAATGCTGCTCCTTCACTTTTAAATATTCCAGTATTATTATCATCTAAAATTTTTGTAAAACATATGTTAATTTAGGAATACTTCTACCAAGAACATCACTATCAAAACCACGATAATCATGTTTCAACGAAACAAAGTCGGATTTTAGTGGCTCGCGTGGTAGATCTTTTATGTCAACGGTGCCTGGAATATACTCAGGGTAACCCAACAAAGTTCTAATTGAGCTGTTATATATATCCACGGCGTAGTTAGGTGAATATATCTCGATGGTCGTTGACAGCAGCGGCTCATGTCCGTGTATTTCAATGGGATATTTATCAGGTCCATCTTCGACGGGAATTATATTTTTTCCTGTGATTGCTTCAATGGAATTTATAATCTCCGCATTGATATCTTCGATGTCATATGCCCCCGTAGGTAAATATATTGTGTGCCATTCTGGTTCACCTGGGGTTCCATCTTGTTTGACTTTATTTTTATACGAGAATGTAAAACTGTTATTGAGCAGTTTACCATTAAATGGTTCTGATCGCACATTGGGCCAACTGTAGTAACATCTTAATTGAGTTAACGCTATCTCGGAAGCTACCAACGGAGGGTTAAATTCAACGCTGAACTCTGGTGTTTCGTTACCAGCGATATCAATTTTGTTTTCCCCGAAGTATTATTTTCTGCTATTCGTTGAAGCAGTTCTTGTGACATTGTTATTGTAATTGTGTTGCTCTAATTTTGACATCGTTGAATCATACAACCGAACCATCTTCGAGAATTCATCATCGGATATAAATGCGTCGTCGATGGATGTTGAGATCAACATTGATAATTGCGAGTATGCATTTGATACTGTAGCGAGTTTAACAACGTAATCGTGTAATTTTCGCTGGGAACACGATGCTATTTTTTTTTATTATTGATAACATTCCCGCGATGAGTGTCGCCGCAGATATACAAATTGTAACAGCGATCGGGGCAACCATTGTAACCGAAGATAATATTATTCCAGCACCAGTGATTACACCAGATACCGAGTACACGGTTACGTCAATGACGTTGATGTTTCGTCGGTATTTTTTTTATTTTTACGCGGTATTCATCAGCGAGTATTCCTAGGCTAGTTTGAAATTCTTTGTCGGTATCATAACGGTATTAAGATACTGAAGGTATCGTCGGTGATGACTTCGTCGGTGATGACGAAATCATTATTGATGACATTTTATTTATTACAACAGTGAACAATTTCAGTTGAAACCTATGGATGCTCAGTTTAATTGTTTACTTAAATCCGCTACGAATTCCACATACCATGTTACTAAAACCCTAGCCAAATTATTATCAGTGGATGCTATCGTAAATTGTTCAATTGCATCCTTGTCGATGATCGTTGATATCATATTGTTGACCCCAGATGAACTCGACGATGATATATTAAACTGAGTTTGGTGATACTAGTGTTAATCGATAAATACCCTTGACGGTTGCAGTGATATTTAATATGTTATTTAGTGGAGTCCACGCAAATGATCCGTATTGAATTGTGTATAATACGTTGTTGGTTTTCTCATGAGGAATTTTTGTTTTTTCAACGATTGCTATCATCCTTATCGATTCCTCTTTGATGGCATCGTTGACCGTTTTCGATGGATTTTTAAATAACCGCGATTGAATCTGAAAATGATCTATCTTCGCGAATAGCACCCAATCGGTTATTAATCGCGGTTATTTCATCGAGTTTTGTAATAATATTTCAAAGGTCGTTTTAATTTCTTCTGGTCTTACATCCTTACCAAAAATTTTGTCGATAGCATCGTCAGTTTTTCTAAAATTTTTACGTAAATTATTAAATTGACCGAGATGAGAATCAAATTCAGATCTCAATTTTGGTAAATTTTCGACGGTGGCATTTACTTGTGCGATATGTAAATCAGGGTGTGCACGCGGAACACCAAAGAAATTGTTTATCGTGGAGTCTAATTGATTCCATTTAATTATATGGTCATTATATTCGTCACGTAGTTTTTTCATATCAGTGACGTTGTCACTGGCGGAGATTTTAACGTCATCGACGGATTTTTGTAAACCTGAAATAGTATTTATTTGATCGTGTAATTTTTTTAATTCATCTAAGTTTGTTATCGATGAGATAGCTCTCCTGATCATTTTTTTACTTGCACGATGGTAACTCCTTCTTCGGAACGACGTGATACTGATCTCCCAAAAATATCTGCCATGTTATATTACATAGATCTGTTTAAGTGATTTATCATCGTGTACTCGTGGATGGCTTTGTGAGGTAATTTAGAACTCTTCGAGATAGCTGTTAGCGCGTTAAGAACTTCTCGTCCGCATATCGGAGGATCTGTTAATGTCTGCGTGGGCAGTGTTGAGTACCAAACTGGAATTTTTCACAATTTAGATACATAACTGAGAAATTCCATCGGTGGGGATAGCCCATACGAATCAAAATAAATAACACCACGAGGATGTATCGCGTAACACACCAAATGAGTTCCAGGTCCAGTGTGGTCATCTAGATTAATTATACCGGTTTCTACGATATGTGGTTGTTTTGATAGTTGATCTTTGAAATGTTTTATTGGGAGTTTCTTTACTGCGTCGGCTAGGTCAAAATCGAAGATTTCTCAGCCACAGAAGTTATCCTGTGAACGAACCTATGAAACCGCCCTGTTGAGTTCCCAAACCCCGTACATAGTGCTTTATGTACCGGCTTCCCGGTAGTCTGAATCCCTTTCCCTTTTTTTATACCCTTTTCCAAAAACTTTACCTACAAGATTGCTACCAACAGCACCAGCAGCGCCTAGTCCAAGTGCTTTAAGAGCAGGAATAGCTAGTGGAGCCAGTGCAGCAAGAGGAAATATTTCACCGGATTTATTCATATCGTTGACCGCGGCTTGTGAAAAAGTCAACTAACTCCTGTACCAGCTTTTAACGCTTTATTGAAATGATTAAGTTGAGTTTTTGTCAGCGATAACTTATTTGATTCACCTGTTATTTTTTCCTTTTTTAGCGTTATCGCTGTGCCACATGTAGTAGAATTTTTCGATTGTAGTTTTTTACCTGACCAGGTGTCAGGGTGACATTAACATGATTGTACGACATTTTATTTATATAGTGATAATCTAATTATCCCGTTACATATTTTCTATTGGTGCGTCAATGACTCGCAGTTTTCCATCACCACCTTCGAGCGTCATAGATTTATCACTGAGAATAACAACAATTGCTCTAAATCCTCCAAGGGCATCGCCGATACGAGCCTGAAATTTTACATCAACGGTCGAGTGTTTAGATAGATCAATATGTTGCAACGAAAAGTAATTAATCGGGTACAATTCTTTAAAATCCCATTGTGATATTTGGAGTCCAGTATCAATGTTTTGATCACGACCCATATAAGACCACAACCGATGATATATTCGTCCTATTTGATTGCTACCGTAATGGAGAATAAGTTGCTCTGCTGGTTCTTGCTGATTACTTATTCGCAACGATACCTCACTGACATTACACTTATCAAATATCATATGGGACCGCAATTGTAAACTATCATTTGCAATCCCCGCTATTTTTTGCGCTTTCGCTACATTTTGTAGCGCAACAAAAATATGTTTCGGCGCCGAAACATTTTTCGTAAGCGCAAGCTGCCAAGTAAAAACACCAACAACATTATTAGTTATGGTAGCTATTGTAATATCAGACCAACTCAGTAATGATTTTCCTCCATGATCCATAAAAGATAGCAACCGCGTCTCAACAGTCAACGATGGAGTCAGGATTGGCATCCATAAAGATAATTTTGTTAATTCTATATTACCATCAGTAACAGGAGCAGCACCACGCCAAAGAGCATGATCATCAGTTGATCTTCGCGTGAGCATTACAGTATGATTAGCACCAAAGATAACTCTTCTGACATCTCTACAAAATCCGAATATGTGCGACAACGGAATCGCACATGAAAATCTACCAAGGTTTTCTATGTTTTTTTTTCTCGCTGCATATCCCGCGTTGTAAGTTTCATTTTTACTAATAAACATATACTCAACATCAACTTCAGCGGCTCCAACATGATTTTGTGGTCTTACAACAAATTCATTATGATTAGCGTTATTGGTAGTATCCTTCGCAAACATAATTGAATGACCCGCAGATTTAATAGAATCGTCAGAGTATCTAGCTAAACCTATTATTGTGGTTGCAACATCAACATCGTTATCGATGGATTAGATTCTAGTAGAATTAATTATATACTGCGCGCTGCTAAATAACGCCATTATGCCATTGTTGACAAACCCGATCGGGGTATTTACGAGGTGATCAGCATCAACAAATGGAGTATGATCATTTTTTACTAGTCTCCCCTCTACCTCGATGAATGCTTCACATGGCAAGAAGTATTTAGATGTGTCATCAAATCTAAGTTCAATTCGTGACCTTGTATTTGGATTCTGAGCATTATACGAAAAATATTGATAATCGCGTATAGAATCATTTTTTCATACAGGAGCATCTACATCAAAAGAATCATATATCTCATATTTAAACATTTTATTATATAGTCGTTGATCTAAATCATAATCGTTTTAGACCGGAACCAGCAATTAATCTCAATCTCTGTTTTGCTATTTTATTAATTGCGTTACCTACCTTAGGTAGCATTTGATTCGTAGATTGTAATTTTACTGGCTGCTCATACTACGATGTACTATCATTTTATTTAAATGCTATTTATCTAATCGAATGACAAAGTCATCAATCAATCGCTGTAATAATCATCAGTAAGTTCATCGATGAAACTACGATATAGTCCAATATCCATTACCTTGAAATAACCGTTGACAGATTTCAGCCGCTTCGTTAATTATCTCCGGAGAATTATTTCTAGCTCGTTTTCTTCCGATGAGAACTTCTAATCGTGATATATCATCAAGGATACTTCTTGAACAGGGTATATTACCACCGTGATATCCACCAGCAAATTTTTCTTCTTCAGGTTCTTCTTGTCTTTGTCCTCCTCGCCCTCGTCCTCGTCATCGTGGACTTGGTTGTATACGTTTTCGTTCTTCTACTCGTTCTTGTTTTAATCGTTCTCGTTCTTCTATTTTTCGTTCTCGTTCTTCTTTTTTTCGTTCTCGTTCTTCTGCTCGTTCTTGTTTTAATCGTTCTTGTTCTTCTTTTTTTCGTTGTTTTTGTTCGGTTTTTAATCGTTGTTGTCCAGATACTAATAAATCCTTTCTTTGTTGATATTCCAGATATTTTCGTTCAACGGCAGTTAAATATGCCTGATACATAGGATCTTCATTATTAATTTGTGGTAGTTGATTTTTAATTTTGTAAACCGCTTTAGCCATCTCACCTACATTTTTCATATAATCGTATTGTCCAGGTTTCAAATAATTTACTTTAGTGTAATATCCCAGCGCAGCAAGTTCTACTAAATTAGCTATATCATCTTTGTCAATCTTCGCTAAAGTTTCCTCGGTAAATTTATCTCGTAGCTCTGGAACTTTATCACCGCTTTTTTTAGGAGGTTTTACATCTGGTTTACTCTACTTTATCATGGTTACAACTTCCTCAGTTTCCGTCGTTATCGGCTTAAATAATTGTTCAGTATCGGCTGTAAAATCTAATTTTTGTTGTTGTCGAGCTTGCAAATTATCTCTGAAAGAATCTCTCACCGGGAGAAATTTATTGATTTCAGCCAACCGTTCTCTAGTTAATCTAGTTATTTGTGCTTCTCCGACGTTTGCCATTTATATAAAAATTATATCGCTAATTCATCATCGTTGAAATTCGAAGAATTTCCAGTTACTAGCATGAATATCTTTGAGATTCCAAACAAGGATTGTTAACCCGTTAGCAGCAGAGAGGGCACGACAACAACATTGACGTCGTTTTCGAGGAAGCCTCGGTTTACCCGTGGACGCTTTTAATAAGTATTTACGACGCCTTTCTCTGTAATGAGACTCTGTCTCTGTAGCAGCCTTTTTTTTTTTTAAGAAAAATTTTCGGTTTGAAATATTTTCGGTTTGTCTGAATAGTTTCGGTTTCCGTAGAAGCCTTATTTTTGTTTTGAAAACTTGATCTGTTCACCCTCTCTGCTGCTAAAGGCGAAGTCGAGGATTCAACGGTTATTTCTTACAGGGATTTATATATTTTATAAAAGTCAACTAGCTAGCCCGCGGCAGGCAAACTGGAAGATTGATTTTGCCCTTGGACAATTGGAGCATGAAACGATAAGATAAAATATGGTATAATTTAAGTAAATTGTGTTTATTGAAACCGTGTTTACTTTGTATATCTTTTGGCACCCTACAACCTCAAGCAGATAGCTCATTTTATCTTAAATAATACATGTAAAGTGATACATGTATATAGATATGTAGATTACAAAGGGTAAGAATACAGATATACTGTTGGAAGACCAAACGCAGGCATGTATATAGACAGATAAGAACATATGTAGAAAAAATATTTTTAAAAATAGCTACTTTTTAAAGAGAGTGTGGGAAGAGAGGGAGAGAGAATGCCTTAAAGCTAGACTGTTTCTAATAATGTATTTATATTTATTTGAACACTTATCGGACGGTAAAAATGCAGAACAGTAAGCATTCGAAACTAAACAAGACTACTTGTTGGTAAATTAGCTTCACGGAGCTGCTGTATTTTACCCGGACCGCACACGTTCAATAACATTTTTGTATACTGCATCTCTGTCAGTTTTGTGGTCCTGCCCGCATGTTAGTACCCTGCAATGTTGAGCTTTCCCGAACACTGGATTTAAACTTGACACACAGTCAAAGTGGATTTGTAAAGCTCGATATATATATATATATATATATATATATATATATATATATATATATATATATATATATATATATATATGGCTTGAATTTAACACAAATTTTTGGGTAGCCAGAAAGACTAGTGTACTGAGAAATTTACTAGTCCTGTCAAACATTTACTAGTCCTGTCCACAAAACTATGTCACCCACTTGTATTGAGATTAACAATAATTTTCTTTCATAAATAGCTTTATCATATGACATGCAGAGGTATAGAAGTATAAATCCTACTTCAAATCATTAATCAGTCAATTAACATTTTTTTTGTTTTTCAAGATAATCTGGATCCAATTCCAGAAAGGGATCCAAATATCATTTTTCGTCCTCCACCTGTACTCTGGGTCCATATGGGGCTTGTTCTTGTCTTCTTACCCGTCTCTCTGAAACATTCCACAAACGTATTGCTGGTGACGGATCATATGATGGAATGTCATTTGTATGGAAGATTATAAAGAGTAGGTTGGACAGAACCCAAGGTCTCGAACAAGATCTCCAGTCACTCTTCACCATTTTCATCTCCGATTCAATTTTAAAGTTCGAACAACCCGCAACAAAACTGGTGTTGTCTGTGTTTGTTTTTGCGAATTCCATACACCAGTTACACTGCATAACGTTCTTGTTCTCATCATAATTCAGCCATTCCCTGTCTTTTGTACATGTCTTCTGAAACGTCCGATTACGCTTTTCCCTATCATAAGAATTATCACTCTCTTTTATTTCATTTTCATTCAACTTTTGATTTTTCCGGAGGCTGAACACCTTTTTTAAAACGCCACATTTTGCCTGTCTTAAAAGGCAGGAATTGTGCCTCTTTTTGAAATACGAGATGTTACAGTATAGCTAACGCGAATTATTTAAAGTAAGAAAAGGAATGGCAGTGTCCTTTATGTAAGAAAGTCCGAGCAAGACGCGTTTCAAAACACGTGCCTTCCCCCCCCCCCCCGTAAATGGCTTTTCCCAAATAAAGTCTTGACTGCTACAGGATCAAAGCAGTGGCTATTGTAAACACTGTTATAAAATATTGACATCAGAAGATAATGTTAGTCTCACCTTGGAAAATGTGTATTACCATCAAAAGAAGCCATCTGACTCGGAGCGTTGCATTCAACAGAGCCATTTACGGTCTCATCATTAATAGCGTAAGTTTAGTAGGTGCTCCTAGTTAATCGGACCTCAATGTATTGTTAAAATTAATAATAAGCGAAAATTTTTCAAATCTTTGATGCCCATGCTGAGAGATTTTAATTCCCAACGAATGTACGGCATTCTGCTTGGATATCTCCACGTGTATTCAATTATTTGTTCTGCTATGGGGAAAATATATAATAATAATAATAAAAATGTTTTATTGACATAGAAAAAGTAGTTGTATGGAAATGATGTGTAAGTAATGTGATGAATAATAAATTGATCTAATTCTAAAAATTATTTCGATGCAAACGTAAATTATGCAGTTCCCCGTTTGTGACTCTTCGTGCGTTTGGCTAGCAAGCTTAAAAAAAAAAAGGAAACAAGCGAGCGTGCAAACTAATTTATTTGAATACTTGATACCATGTGTTGTAGTTTTGTAATTTGTTAATGTGGTCGCGTGAATAAAGTGTGAAACCAGGTTTTTTTTCATTTAATCCGCTGTCAGATTAATTAGGACATAAATTACCAAACTATGATTGGCACTGTTACGCTAAATGCACAAAATCAGATGGCTTATTGTAATAGAAACACATTTTTGAGGCAGAACTTGACTTCATCTTCTCATGATAGTATTTTATGACTGTTTACAACGGTCACTGCGCTGATTCTACCGAATATATGCTGAAGTCACGTGTTTATTAGGGTATTGAGTAAAGAAATGCTGACTGTTGATAAACAGAACTTACTAGCCCATCGGACTACTAACATTATGATAGTTACTAGTCCGACAGGAAATCTACTAGCCTCGGGCTAGCGGACTACCGCTAATTTCGATATATATATATATATATATATATATATATATATATATATATATATATATATATATATATATATATATATACATATACATATATGCATATGTATATAGATATATACATGTTATAATATATATATGTATGCACGAAATAACGAAATAGATCTTAACAAGAAAGTGAAATAGATTATATGTAAATCATGATTTTATATTAGACGCCACACAATTAGAAAAGATAGGAAATAAGGTAAATTGATATACATTGGATATAGTATGACTCATTTGATTAAGATGTGGGTTTGTCATAACGTGTGTTTTCCCATCATTCTCTTCGCGTCACTGAATACCAGGGACGATTTTAATTTCCACAAACTATATTACGACAAAACGCTTTTTTATTATAATGAGCATCATCGAAAACAAGTCGCCGATCGTTTGTCAGACATACGTAGTTAAGTGGCTACCAAAGGCTAGAGATTTCAAATGCAGATATTTTTGAAAGATTTGGACATTCCAGCCGCAGATACTTTCACGTCCATGCAAGCTTTACCCGCGCTAATCTTCACATTCTTGATTTCCAGGCAGACATTGATAGTGACGTATTTGACTGTTATCTTCTTGCAGTATTTAAAGCCTCTACCTGTAGATAAAAATAAAAATTAATAGTTGACAAGAGAATATAAGTAGATTGAATAATAGTTAAGATATAGATTGAAAGAGACAGAGAAAATAAGAGATTGTAACGGTTTTTAAAGTTCAGGGATTATCAAGATTAAGCTGGCAAATAAAAATTATTAGAAACATCAGAAATATAGTCATAATAATTAATACATAACAAAATACACAATAAACAAAGAAGTCTAATGAACAATAGATAGATAGATAGAGAGAAAGAAAGATATAGAGAGAGAACAGTGATAGATAGATAGATAGATAGATAGATAGATAGATAGATAGATAGATCCTCACTTACCAGTGTATGCAGTCCTACTTACCTACCTACCGTCAATGAGCAAGTGATGAATAAATGTTGCATATGCTACTGCAATACATTGACATTATCTATCTATCTATCTATCTATCTATCTATCTATCTATCTATCTATCTATCTATCTATCTATCTATCCAATGACTGTTCCGTAGCATAATGTACAAAATATTTTAATTGCACTCTAATATGAAAAGTAACATATCTGTTTTGTAACAATATCGAATATAAAAACATGTACCAGGAAACATTAGAAAAACAAATATTCACCCGGGAAGGTCTTGCAGAAGACATTATCGCCTTTGTATGTAGCACAAAATTGAAATGCGTTGATTTCTGCCAAATAGATCAACTGGACACAGACTGCAACGTAAAAAAAAAATAAAGCTCAAAGTGTATGGTAGGTATATCGATGAAAAACCAAATGAAGAGCTCGTGACCATTACTTTAAAAAGTGTTAATTGACATGTAACGAATATTGTACCAGAAATATGGGAGCAAGAAAGCAGTATTCGTCACTTACACATCCAAATTGCCTAAAATGAATACACTTCACTTCTAGTAGTCACCATGTAATATCTCAGGGACTGCAGCTTATATTATCAAAGGTGTACGAGGAGTTTGGTGACCTTGAAAGCACTGTGAAACATTTGCACTCATACTCAAGCAGTAACAAGAACTTTCTTGTCGAAAGGCGCGTGGCCAATTATCGTTTGCACGCTTTTTTGTTAGCATGAGGTTGACACATTTTTTTATAGAATGGCACGGAGCTGATACTTTCCAACCACAAAAATGCAGTCGGAGCTCTTGTGCTGATACATTAAATTATGTGCGTCCCTCTGATTATGAATCAATATATTAATTGAATCAGTCAATGATCGCATTAAACATTGAATGTATTTACAATTTATTACTTCAAAGTTCAATATTTTGGATTAAATTATAAATGTTCGTGTTGGCGTGCAAGAAATTAAACATGAGTTAACAAGCTTTAAAAGATCGCTTTTGAAAAACTTATTAAATTATTTGTGATAAATTCATTTATAAACGAATAATCACTAAAACAATATATTCATTCGACCATCAGTTACAAGTGATCGCTCGGGTGGCCTAAGTGGTTAGAACGTCCGCCCCGGATGCGAGAAGTCGCTGGCCGAGTCATACCGAGGGCAAGCAGCTGCCTCGTTGGACGCTCAGCAGTTAATGTTAAGAATGGTGGGCCTGTCCTCAGGAGAATGGGACTGGGTGGGACATCATGCTGCATGTCTGCAGCATGAATGCGCATGTGCTAGACATCACTACACACTGTGACATCGTAGTGATATGACTGAAAAACTGCTAAAGCTATGTTCAAAATCCAAATCATACACATACACATACACAAACACACACAATCCTCCTCCTCCCACACACACTATCATAAAAATAGTCGAATATATGCAACGTTTGCCGAAATACGAGTGAACACTTTCAACCCTACGGGAAAGTCATAGCGGTTGCACGTCTTTTCTGAGTCTTGAAGCAAACATTTGCAAACAACGAAAACGGGTCAAGTTTGTATGATCAACAACCAGGTACTATGGATATTTATTAGAGACCAGAATTCCTACAAAGGTAGTTTTAAAATACAAAAATGACATGTACTCAAACAGCAGAACAAACACACAAAAAACTAGCGAAACAGAACTAACTATGTAAGAATGGGAACATCATTTTTCACTAACCCACAGTGGTGAGATCGATAAAGGCGAGCGGTTTAAACCATTCGGCCACCCGGGACTAATATGGGGTTAAAGGACTGATTTTTCCGAAACAATAATTATTATATTTAATGGAGTAGACGCGAAAGGATGGGACAGGTTTTGTTCTACATATACTGGTGGAATGTAAGCTTTGAAACGCTAAAGCAACACTCAGAACATGTTTGAGATTTGCGTGACTATTAATTTGTGTCGCCTGTATAAATCTTTTGGTTGTTTTTATTTTTACTTTTATGATCGCATGATTTACCTTCCTTTAGACACCATTCGCATTTGTCGCCGTAACACCCCATCACATCCTTGTAATTTTGAAGGAAATAAAAGACATCGTCAATGGTTTCTATCTTCTGTATCTCGTCCAGATCGCCAAAAGTCGCAGAATTGTCAGCTGCAGCATCGCTGTTTACTTCGATACCAACATCCCGTTCTTCCAATGTCGATAGCAGTTCATCTGAAATAATGAGTTACGATACTATAAATGCTATCTTTGCAACATGATCGGTATAACTTTTGCAAATCAAAATAAATTTACTGATCAGGTATAAATATAAATTTCTTCTCCAATACGTTATTTCGGGAAATGGAACATATTTCGAATGCCTGTTATATTTTGCATATTGAAATTTATCTTTTCTATATAATTTGGTGGAAAAAAGGCACGCTTCACAATTGATTTCTTCTATTTTTTTCAAGAACATATAATCTAGGAATGTTATTGGAAATAATATTTGAGTTGGAATTTTTGTCTATATCCATTGACGACAGCTAAAAAAAAGTACAGCTTAGGATGCTGTAGTGGTGTCACATCAATTTTGTTTCAGGTTTTGACCCTTTCCGTCAGTTTTTCCTGATCTCCTCCAGGCTTACAACGGCATTTCTAAGATAATCTTCTGTATAATATTGACGTTACCGTCAATGAAAATCTCATGCTTTGAAGCAAAGATATGTTTGTATACGCATGCATCACTACCTTCCTGGGAGTCTTCAATTTCATCCTTTTCCTTTTGAATTGTAGAAATATAGGAGGCCTGAACGCCGACCAGAAAGATGGTAAACGCAAGTACAATGATCCCGTTCATAGCTGGTTATCTGCTTAATAATAATAATAATAATAATAATAATAATAATAATAATAATAATAATAATAATAATAATAATAATATATTACTATTAAGAAGAAGAAGAAGGGGAGGAAGAGGCAGACAGAAGACGATGATGAATGTGCATTCAGAGTCAAGACGAAGAAGGCAATCAGACAGGTGAACGGACGTTAAGTACGACTGAATTTGTCAACAAACCTATGCAAAATCAGAGAGCGAGAGGGTTCACTCGGCCTGTAATGTGCGATGTAGAAGATATGCCACCAGGAAGGGAATGGTTTCCTCAAATGACCGGGCTGAGTGTTTTATACCCTGGTCGGATCCGGGAGATTGGGATATTTGCTCCAAACACTTATAAACCGCTAAGGATTAGGTTTCTCGTTTCTCATTGTAAAAGCTTTTATAATAACTGATGAGAAGTCATCCGGAATCCGGAGAAAGTCCATCAATACTTCTTGTACACCGTACACATAAACAGTAGTTTCGTTGTTTTCCTATTTTTTTCAATGGCTTTTTATTGCTGTAGAAATAAAACGATGGTAAATGAGGAAGAAATTAATATATAAGGACTGAGTGAATCATTATGTCGACAATATATTCTTATCATAAACCATGATGTGCATTGTCCAGTTACTTTAATCTAGTATTTAATACAGTGACAGTGCCGGGTTAAACACTGTGAATGCCCTAAAGAAGTTCTTAGGCAGTCGAAATCTTGGGGCCCAATCGCAAATTATCTCCTATCAGTATTATATTGTTACGGAGCCTTAAAAGGCGTGGGTCCTATAGGCCAGTGCCTACTCTGTCTAACTGGTAATCCGGCACTGATTTAATACTGTAATAAAGGATTTTTATGACAAAAAGGTTTAACAATTCCAAAACTTCGACAATGATATTTTGGTGTGTATCATAGGCAAACAACAACAATTTGAGTTTTGAGTATTTGAGTAGTCTTTGGTTACGTTAAGAGTACAATATTTTGTCAGAGGAAACAACATTTTCATTGATATACCAAACACACACACACACACAGCAGCAGAGAGGGTGAATCCTACAACGTTTTCAGACAAAATTTTGATTGAAATCCTAAAACGAGCCGTCTTATAATCTTATTTTAACCAAAAAAAGGCGAACCCTACAACGTTTTCAGGCAAAATTTTGATTGAAATCTCCCTATGAAATCATTTTAACTAAAAAAATGAAAACGATTTTTTAATCAATTTTGGTCGCAACTTGTTGTCATCCACCCTCTCTGCTGCTAAAGTTTTCAGTTCTGGGTTAACAAAAATAATAAATAATTTTAACCGAATATTTGATCGAGTCTTTAGGACGAAAATCATTTATGATTTCACAAACAGACTAATCGCTAACACATCTTCTTGTAAATCAATCAGATTATTTGACTGGTCGGTGAGTTTGAAATTAATTCTGGTTAATGAATTATTATGGCATCGCATGTAGACAGGATTAATTTGGTTTTCAATAATTAGGAATCCTGGAGGAGCTGTTGGTGCAAATGAATAAAGAATATATCCTTGCTGAGCTTGATTTGATCGTTCGAGATTAATCTGATAGCTTCCTTCGATAACATCACACACTAAATTGAGCGCAATCACTGAGGATATATTCACGTTGAACGGAGCGATATGCCTGCCGCCACCGTCTGGGTCATTATTGTGTTTGAGGATTTTTATTTCCGGTGATGTTGTTTTTTTCCATGCGTCATGAATTATTTTGAAACCAACATCGATGGCATCATTGAGAAGTTTTTTTAGTTCTGGTACGTTATATCCTGGTAGTTTGAATGTGGGGATATCTTCAACGCGTATATTATACTTCGCTGCAAATGTTGTTCTCGTTTGGGGGTTATTGTGATCTAATATATCCTGAATAATTTTTAGGTTAAATGTTTCCATGTCATTGATGATTTTGTTACATGTTTCTACAACGCTGATAAATTCATCTCGGGTGAGAGAGCCGGATCTAAGGGATATTAACAACAATGAAAAATCTTTATTCATTGCTGTGAAATTGTCAATGATTTTAGGTTCGTTAACAAAAAAATGATGATGCTCCCTTATTTCCTCCTCTTCTCCAATTGGTCGATATACTAAACTAAAAAACTCTATAGTAAATCTATGATCTTTATAACTCTTTATTGGATTATCAGGTTTTGTCCTGTCTGTGACATAATCAGTTTTTTTTGGTTCTGGTAAATCAACGGTTTTTCCCCCGGGTGGGATTTCAGGCCATCCTAGTACGGTTCTTATTGAGCTTTGATAGATATCTACTACGTATCCTTCTGTGCTTATCTCAATTGCGGATGATAGCGTCGGTTCATGAACTGTTATAGCGATTTTTGACTCTACTCCAGTAATCGATTTTATTCTACGCGCGAATTCATCATTGATTTGTTCGATTTGGTATGACCCTGTTGGTATCGAAACGACGTTCCAGTCTGGTGTTCCGTCGGGTTTATTCTTATTTGCAAACACCAGTGAATTATTCGGTTGTTGACCACCAAATGATTTTGATCTGATATTAGGCCAACTGTGATACACTCGTAGTTTTGCTAGCGCTATCTCCTTCACTGGGACCGGAGAGGGGAAATTCACACTGAATTCTGGATTCGTTGATGTTATTGATATCATGCTTGTTTGTACTGGGTTCGTGTTCTCCACTATTTGTTGAAGTAATTCCTGCGGTGTTGTCATTGTTATTATACTCATGATTTATTTCTAATTTTGGTATCGAGGAATCATAAATACTGACCATCACTGAGAACTCACAATCTGGTAATGTTGATATTATTGAGATCATTTTGTTTTTTGGGTTCGTGTTTTCTGATTCCATCGGTGTTGTCATTGTTATTATACTCATGTTGTCGCTCTAATTTCGATATCGCGGAATCAAAAATACTGACCATCGCTGAGAATTCACTATCTGATATAATCGTATTATCGAGTGACGACGATATCATCAATGATAATTGCGAATATGCGGTTGATGCAATATGAAATTGAAGTAAGTAATTCTGCAGTTTACTCTGGCAGCATGATGATATCTTTTTTGCTATCCCGGTTGATATACCCCCGATTGTAGCCACCGCAGAAATGCAAATTGGAACTACGACCGGGGCAATCATTGTAACAGATGCTAGTATTATTCCGGCACCAGTGAGAACGCTTGACACCGAGTATATAATAACATCAATTGCGGTGATTCTTCGTCGGTATTTTTTTATTTTTATTTGATACTCCTCAGTGAGGGTTTTGAGTCTATTCTGAAATTCTCTGACCTGATCATAGCGACATTGAGTTGATGAAATCATTTTTATTTTAAAAACACTAGCGTTTTCAATTGTGAAATCCTTTCAATTTAGTTATTTACTTAAATCCGCTACAAATTCTACATACCATGATACCGAAGTTCTAGCCAAATCTTTATCAGTAGCTGTTATAGTGAACTTTTCAGTTTTATCCTTGTCGATGATCGTTGATATCACATTATTGACCCCGGATGAACTCGACGATGATATATTAAATTGAATTGGTGCTACCAGCGTTAATCGATAAATACCCTTGATAGTAGCAGTGATATCTAATTTGTTGTTTGCAGGTGTCCACTCAAATGATCCGTGTTGGATTGTATATACTACGTTATTGGTCTTCTCATGAGGAATTTTTGTTTTTTCAATGATTGTTATCATCCTCGAAAAATCACCTTTGACGGCTTCGATGAAAGTTTTCGTCTCATCGATGGATTTTTTAATATCAGGGAGTTTTATTTCAATTTTATCCAACTGGGTTCCAATAAATTTATCAATGATATTTCTACGAAAAACTGAAAACTGTTTTCCGTTATCTTCAATTTTAGATTCAAGCGTTGCCAGTACAGCCACAAAATTTTTTAACTCATCGTTGAGAGTTTTTAATCGATCTGTAATCGTCGAAACGAGTACACCCGGTTTGAGTTTACCCTGATCGGAAAATAACGCGATAGTATCCTCGATTGCGTTTTGTTGTTGAACCAAAATATCATCCAGAGAAATATTACTGGTTTTCAATTTACCCTGTTTGTCTTGAAATACAACTATTTCATTAGGATCAACATTTGTTAAGTTCAACGTCTCAGCTATTTCATCTTTGATTAGTTTTTTTACATCCTTGACAGAATCAAGTGGTGCAGTGTCATCGGGTTTGGGTTTCAAAGATCTCCCCCAAATATCAATCATGTTATTGTAAAACTCTTTCTCTCTCTAAAAAGCGATTGCTAGTGTATTCATTCACGACAACATGTGGTGGTTTTCCGCTTGGGTTACTCAAGGAGTTAGAAATAGCGTCAAGGACATTTAATACTTTGCTGCCACATATTGGTGGGTCAATCATCGTTTGTGTTGGTAGCGTAGAATACCAAGTCTTCATTGGAAGGGTTTTTATATACCGCATAAACTCTTTTGGTGGGGCTAATCCATATGAATCGAAATAAACAATCCCACGTGGATCAATAGCGTATGCAACCCAGTGAGTTCCAGGTCCGGTGCTGTTATCGAGATTAATAATACCTGTTTCAGTTTTGTTTGGTTGATGTGGTAATTGATCTTTCATAAAAACACCTCTGAAATTTTTAATCACTAGTTTTTTTAGCCGCATCCATTAAATCAAAATTGGACATGGGAATCTTCGATTCCTGAATTAATAAATCGTTCCTGGTAGTCTTAGACCCTTTCCGCTGTACCACGAATACGGGGTTCCTGGTAGTCTTAGACCCGATCCGTTCACGGATCTTCCGCTGTACCACGAATACGGGGTTCCTGGTAGTCTTAGACCCTTTCCCTTTTTTTTATATCCTTTCCCAGTTGCCTTCTTTAGTGCCATTCCTGCTGCAGTACCAACGGCTCCTAACGCTGCCGCTTTAGCCACCGCTGGGGCTGCTGCTGCAATCAATGCTTGAATCGCAGCTAACAACGGAAATATACCGCCTGTTTTAATCATATTTTTGATAGCAGCCGCAGAAAGAGTAATCTGAACACCTTTTTTGGCTGCAAGTGCATCATTGAAATGTTTCACCTGACGAGTTGTCAGCGATAGTTTATTTGCACCACCAGTCATTTGGTAGGGTTTCAACGTGATTGTGGTTCCACATTTTTTAGCTGATTCCGATTGCAATTTTTTTAATTGACCGGGAGTTAACGCAACACTAATAACACTATATGACATTATACATAATTGATTGATTCTAAATCGTTTACAATTTCAATTACGTTTTCCACTGGGGCATCTACCACTCTCATTCTTCCACCAACACCTTCAAGTAGCATTGATTTATCACTGAGAATGACAGCAACCGCTCTATAATTAGCAATAGCACCACGAGTCACATTAGCTCTAAAGTGTATATCAACGACGGACTGTCTTGTTAAATCGAGATGTTCCAGTGAGAAGTAATAGATCGGATACAGATTTTTAAAATCATATTGTGATATTTGCAAACCAGTATCGACATTTTGATCACGTGCCATAAATGACAACAGACGATGATACACGCGTGCAATATGATTTTCTGTGTAATTAAGTTGTATATCCTCGGATGGTTCCTGCTGGCCGTTTATTCTCAGTGAGATGTCTTTCACACCTAACTGATCAAATATCATATGGCTGGAGAGTTGATTGCCAACTCGTGTGTTATCCTGTAACGCAATAAATATATGACGTGGCGCAGCAACACCTTGTTTTGATGCTAGGTTCCAAGTGAATAACCCGTTGATATTTGATTGCTTCACATCTGTACTCACGGTTAGCCAACTCAACAACGACTTTCCTCCTTGGTCCATAAATGATAGTAATCGTTCTTCTGCGGTGATTGCTGGAGTCAACACTGGCATCCACAATGATATTTTTGTTAAATTGACTTTACCGGCATCAGCATTGGGATTTGCAGCATCTGCTGGAATCCTCCAGATTGCGTCATTATCATCACTCTTTCGTACAAGCGATACTGTATGCTTCGCCCCGTAGATAACTTTTCTGACGTTTCTACAGAATCCAAAAATATGATGCAGTGGAATCGCACATGAAAATGATTTACGCCCTACTCCCAACATTGAGTTTCGTGTTGCAGCTCCTAGATTGAAATTAACGTCGTTGTTTATAATCATATTCTCGACATCAGCATCACTATTATCACGTTTTTTTGGTCGTCTTACAACAAATGGATTTCCTCCAGCGGTATTCTTACCATCTTTTGCAAACATCATAGAGGGTCCTGCTGATCTTGTATAATCATCAGAATATCTCGCTAACCCGATTATTGTTGTAGCCATATCAACATCGCGATCTATGGACTCAATTTCTTTTCCATCAATGAGATATCTAGCACTCTCAAATAACGCCATAATACCATTATTGACAAAACCGACTTGAGTACCATCTGGATACGGTGCTGGTACAGCAGGAATATCATCAGCTGTTACAAGTTCTCCTTCTACTTCAATAAACGCTTCACAGGGCAAAAAGTATTTACTGGTATCATGGACTTGAAGTTCAATTCTTGCTCGACTATTTGAGTCTATGGCATGATAGGCGTAATATTGATAATCGCGTACAGAATCATCCTTGCCAACTGGGGCGGCTATATCAAACGCCGGATCATGTGATTTTGTGAACATTTTATTCTATTTATCAGAGTCTAAATCGTGAAATCATAAACGATTTTCATCGACGTAGTTTTTTAAAGCCGCTTCCTGCTATCATATTTGCAATATTGCTTTGGCCGGGAGTTAAAGCCATCGACGCTAATTTTTCGTCTACTGCGTTATTTATAATTCTACTAACACTTGCAGGCATTTCCGCTGTAGATGGTAACGGTTTCTTTTTTCGTAAATCACTTCGTGATTTCACTAATGATGTTAATTTATTCTTCGCAGTTGAAAACGCTTTTCCAGCAAGATCTCCAACAGCACCAATACCCTTATCACGAATAACTTCAATTGCTTTCATTCCTAGTTGTTTAGCCAACGGCATCACTTTTGGAGCCATTCTCGCAAATAACCCTGCAATGGTATTGCCTAAACCATCTCCGTAGTATGCTCTATAAACTGGAAACCGTGAATTAACTACGTAGACGGGGGTTGGTTTATCATGATTGTAGTGTATGATCATTATTTGAAATCAGAAACCATTTTTCAATTGGAAACGCTAGCGTTTTTATTCAGTCCCGGTGATTAATCACTGTGATACCCACTTTCCACTAACTCGCCAATGAAATCTCGATATGTGCTGATATCCATGATACCACCCTGAAATAATCGTCTACAGATATCAGATGCTTCATTAATTATTTCCGGTGAGTTATTTCCAGCTCGGAAACCTCCTACAAGAACTTCTAATCGTGATATATCATTGATAACACTACCAGGACATGAAATCCTTGGATTCTCACTGGAATCTTGCAATCCACTTCCGCTATAACCAGTTGCTTCATCCATTTTTTCTTCTTCATCCATGGATTGTAAATAATCAAGAGGATCATCATCATCAGGTGGTAGTTGTTGTTTTTTAGGAGAGTAGAGTAGTTTCTTTGCAGGTTGCTGTCGCCGCCTTTGCAATTTTGGTGGTTTTTGTTTTTGTTTTTGTTCTTCAAATCGTTTATACACGTTACCCACCGCATTGATATATCCATTGTATGATGGACTATCTGTCTTAATTTGACTTTTTTCAGTTTTGATCTTATAGAATATATCAGCCCAGTGAGTTATATTTCTAACATATTTATGATGTTCTGGTTTCAACATTTTTTTTCTGTTTTCATAAGTCGTAACAACAAGCGCAGGAATATCTGTTAGTTTAGTCTCATCAATTGCTGCTAACCCGGTCTCGGTAAATCTCACGCGTAAATCATCAACTGTTCTTTTTGATTCTATTTGTTCTATTTGTTCTGTTTGTTCAGTTTTCGCTGCTATTTTTTCGAGTTCACCAATAACAGATTTTCCCGTCTCGGGAACATCTCCCAGTATAGCACGCTCTATCCCTTTCGTTGCTGTGGTTACTGGTTTAAACAATTCTTCGGATCCCATAGCAAAATCAGTCTGAAGACTCTGTCGTTGTTGTAGTTTATTCCGTACAGAGTCACGAATTGGTACAAATCTCCTGATTGCATCCAGTCGTTCACGAGCCAATCGGGTTGTTAATGCTTCATTGACCATTATTTGAAATCAGAAACAATTTTTCAATTGCAAAACAATTTTTCAATCCCGACCTAACACCATCGATTTTTGACATCCCTTGAGGGTCGGCTAAAAAAAAAAAATGATTAATGGTCGGGCAATCAAATAATGATAAATAGTCGGTCAATCAAATAATGATAAATGGTCGGTCAATCAAAATTGTTCATTTTCTTGAATTAACGCCCGTAGGTTTCTAACTTTAGAATTAACCTCCTTTTTCAATTCGTATTCGTACCCCAATTCTTTTCGTATTCGTTCTACGATGGTATACAACGGAGCGAACACACTTACGTCACTGGAAAATGCGAGAGAGTCCTTAATAGAATTCTGAATTCTTTTGATGAGCGCAAACTTCTTTGGTAGCATGTATTTATTGTTGTTAACTCCGTATTCTATGTCCTGAAAATCAGACATGATTTGATCAGGATTTAACCCATCTGATAGTTCAATATCCCAACTTTTCAATTTTGAAATCTCGGATAAAATGCTATTCATGTTTTCAGAATTCATTATTCTATAACAATTATATATTTCTAAATGAAAAATATGACGCATTAGACATAACTAAATTGAATTTTTTGTTCGGTCTTTTTTGAAATAGCCGTTTTGGTTATTCCCTCTGCAACTCTTCGTACTGAGGGTCCACAAATATCGAAGTGCCTACCGGCGCCAGCTATCTATTAAAATATTTTTTCTTCGTTAGTTATCGTATTCAAAGATTTCACAGGTCTCGCTTTTTTTGAGTATTTCCCAGTCCCCCCTCGTTTGGTATTCTCACTTTGTGTGATAGCTTGCAGATTTGATAAAGAATTGTTCATTGGATTAGAATCGATATGATCAATAACAAAATCATCCTCGATCAATCCATAAAAACACTCGTACACGAAACGATGATTGCGATAAGTTTTCGTTTCTTTTCCCTCCCTAACAGTAAACATCAAGTACCCTTGATTATTCACAGAACCAACTGATTTCTTCAGTCTGCGGTTTCTTACAACACCATCACTGGATGCTTCATAATTTGTGATCACAGGGTGTTTTCTGAATTCTTGGTTCATTCGTATACATAATACTATTGTTTGTCTAATTCATCGTTTGGTTTAATGATAAATCTTTCGATGTAGTCTTGAGGAGTTCTTATGATTTTATCCTTGACTCTGTCAAGGATACTGACTTTGTCAGCGTCAAGAATACTGACTTTGTCAGCGTCAAGAATACTGACTTTGTCAGCGTCAGGGTTAAAATTTCTGATTGATTGTCCATTTTTTATTCTTTTATCATAATATCGCTTCAACTCCCTGTATCGCTTACCACCGCAATTCAAACACAACTGAGATTTTCCCCTAACCCCAACTCCACATCGTATGCATGGTAACGGACCAAGGCTTCCACGACGAAAGCTTTGCATATGATACCCACAGAACTCATTTCTGCATGATTTGTTACACGGGATTACTGATCCAATCATAAGCCACTTGCAGTGATTCATTATATAAAAATCTTTCATTTAAATGCTTGTTTTAATTATAGCATGAAGGAATTAGGGAGAACGCCTTCGAAAAATGCTGATAAGGAGTTTAAGAGATTATTAAAAATCAATCCTAGATTTAATATCGATAGACCCAAAAAACGTCCAATAGACGGAAACATGAAAGAGTTTAAGAGATTATTGAAAATCAATCCTAGATTTAATCTCGACAAACCCAAAAAACGTAACAAACGTCCAATAGACGGAAACATGAAAGAGTTTAAGAGATTATTAAAAATCAATCCTAGATTTAATCTCGATAAACCAAAAAAAACCAAAAAACGTCCAATAGACGGAAACATGAAAGAGTTTAAGAGATTATTAAAAATCAATCCTAGATTTAATCTCGATAAACCCAAAAAACGTAACAAAATCAATCCTAGATTTAATCTCGATAAACCAAAAAAACGTCCAATAGACGGAAACATGAAAGAGTTTAAGAGATTATTGAAAATCAATCCTAGATTTAATCTCGATAAACCAAAAAAAACGTCCAAGAGAGATTACCCCTGGAAAGATGCTCAATTCAATCTCGATATAGCTTCTAATACACCAAAGAATACAATTCTTGATAAAGCCATGATTAGTAAAATCAGAGACTGTTTTAATGAATTCAAGCGTGATGGAGCATCTTATTGTTGGTCAACATTTCGAATTGATGGTGTTGTTGATGCTACCATGACTGATGAAAAAGCAGCAGTGATAATTTCACGTGTTGGGGAAAAACGGCATTTTTTCCGAATCAAATTCATTATCGAAGTCGATGGCAAATGGATTATTAAGGATAAATTTGAACCAATCCTCAAGAATAAAAAAGCTGTCATTGTGAGTAGAGATTCCAAACCAGGGATTCTAACCGGCATTGACAAACCATACTACGAAAGATCTTATCCCGTAACAGCAATGGTTTATGGGATATATCCGTTAAATGATAAACCCGATATCGCAAAACTAGCTCCTATGAAATATTCGTCAGGGCTTAATTGTGTAGCAGAACGAATAATAGAACACTTCACAAATGCATCCCGAGGAAATAAACTAACTGATCTGCGACGTAGGAAAATAACCGAGTGGGAACTGACAGTGAAACAGCATGGTGCAAAGATTTCTGATATAGCTAAATTAGAAACATCATTACGATTCCCAATAACCGTTATGACGATAACCGGAGAGGTTTTATACGAACCGAAATATAACAAAAATGGAGCACCAATACAGATTATTGATCATAACAAACACGCGTGGACACCTGCGGTAACAATATTTCCACGAGAACGAACCGTGAAATATATCCCTAAGGAGTTCGTCGGGGATGTTTTCTATGAAGAGAGATTATTCGATGTTATTCATGCGTTGTGTAAAGATGATCCTGTGTCAGTGTGGTTACTTAAAAGTGATGAAGATCCCGAAATAGGATTCGATCAATTTGTAAAACCAAATGGTGAATTATATCGCGTTGAAGAATTAGATAACAGAATGAGAAAAATCGCTAGTGATTTTTCACCGGAGAATTCCCATGAAAAACTACTCACGGATAGTTTTACTATTCCATCAGTGGTAGCTCACTTCGCAAGAGAAAAAAACTCATGGCGTCCAACACGAAGTGATTTTCTCGAGGATGTTAAATTGAGTTGCGTCGAATTTGGTCATGGAGGACTGTGGAATACGAAATACTCACGTGATGGTATGATTTCAATTGATATAGCCGCGTGTTATCCCGGAAGTTTTCTCGGGTATGGGGAATGCGCTGAGTACTTCAAACGATTTGGACACCCCACGCATGAAATGACTCGTGTTGCGATTAATGGACCATTGCCTGATTTTGATTTAACCGGATTCGCTCGTGTGATATCATTTGAATTAGCTACAGGGTTACATCCGTGTAGTTATGTTTGGCTCGGTAGACACCTATCTGAAAAACACTGGATGCCAATAGTGTTATTGAGATATATGATTGATTGTGGTATGCTAATACCGTTGATTGTTTCCGAGGCTATTATATGCTATCGAGCTCAGAAAGAAGTTTGGCTACCACAACCCAATCTAGATAGAATAATCAACGAACTACGAAAACAGTTTCCAGATTTCAGTGAAGAAGAAATCATAAATTGGTCTAAGAAGTTATTTGAAATTAAAAAAGAACAAGCAAAAGATCTCGAAAGAAGAATAATCGGTAAATTTACCCAGGGTGGACGATACGACAACGCAAAATACTCTTCGCGGTTGATCATAGATGTCGCTGAATACGATTTTATTGTAGCGGATTTAATGAAACAGGGAAAACTTGTATCCCGTAAGGATGCTTTTCTATCCAATGGTGAGAAATTAGGTACGGTTGTTACCTACTGTGATGGATATAATTCCCAGTACACACATTTGAGAAGTTCAATGTTAGCCTATGCTTCTGTTAATCTATTTTCGATGATAAATAGATTTCCTAATACCGCGGTTAGAGTGGCCACTGATTCGATGTATATACATAATAAGTACAAATCAACTGTAGCGGCATTCACAGATCCCGAAGAAAATTGGGGGCGTTGGCGATTTAAAAAGGAGATGCTACATGAGTATTGTGAATCCGCAGACGTTGCCATGGATGATAAATATCTTTGTTGTAACCGTATTGAAATTCAATCAGAACTTTCTAATGCACCACCGGTATCTGATCCAGTATGTAGATACAAGACAGTTTATTTAAACGGTTGTGGTGGGTCAGGAAAGACAACTCGTGCAATTGAATTATTTCGTCGTGGAAACGCTAGCGTTTCTAACATGATTGTGCTAACACCGACTCACAGACTCGCCAGAGAGATGATACAACGAGGGGTAAATGCTTGCACTTATCACAGTTTTTTTCGATGGAAAGGTGACAAATGGACTCCTGATCGAATGGGTGATAAATTCATTCCTGAAATCATAATCTGGGATGAAATATGCACAGTGTCATTAGATGTATTAAAAACATTTCTTGAGTGGTTGTTAACCAAAAACACAAAAGTCGTCATGTGCGGGGATCAAGGCCAACCACCACCATTTGTCGGTGCATCTCCACATGAATGGCTAAAGGGTTTTGTAGACTACTATGAAGAAATCACCACTGATTATAGATCACTTGATGAACGATTACGCGAGTTCAAAGCGCTAATTAGATTACAACCGGATAGAATCCAATGCGAAATAGCGCGTGAAGTGATTTCAGAAACCCCAATGAATGATTTCTGGGAAGCGTGGAGACCAAACGATTTGATCATTGCAAGTAGAAAAATAGTCAGGGATACACTTCAGATGAAGTTATTTGAATTGCAGAAAGAAAAATTTGCAACGCTTCCAGTACCCCTTTGTTATAGGCCATCGGATACACGAAAACAGAATATTGAAGTTGATATTCCAGGACAGAATGAAAAACAAATTCTGGTATTAAATGATATTGTGCTGGTTGATATCAATGTCGTTGAAGATGCATTGCGTGCTAATAAATCCCCGTGGACGCTAGGATACGCAGCAACAATACACTCTTCACAGGGATTGACTATATCGGATACAATTGTTTGGATGGTAGATAATCACATCGAATGGTCAAATTTAGTCTATCTCGCAGTATCCAGAGTACGAAACATAAATCAACTTCGAAGAGTTGTTTTCGATGATAATGACACAACAATAAGTGATATTGATGTTAGCATCATTAAAAAAAAAACAACGAGAATTTGATATTGATGCTAAATTAATAATCACTTTGAAGAAACAACAGAATAATCACTGCGCGAGTTGCAATTGTATAATGCGTTGGCAGTATTCGGATAAGGATCCTCGCCAATTCACCGTAGACAGAAAAAATAACAATCTCGGTCATGTCAGAAATAATGTGATGTTGACTTGTCTTGAGTGCAATAGACGCAACGGTGCTAGTTAAGACCATGCGGTGGCAATTGAGTATCCTCGGGAATCACTTGTAGTTGTTGTCGAGTAAATCCTCGTTGAGGGGCAGTTGAATCCAGTTTATAGACTGGAGGTCTACCCGTAGATCGTGTTATACTAGATATCTTATGCGTAGTGACGCTCCAAATAGGATCAGTAGCCCTTTTTCTACCCCCTTCAAGCTCTCCTGGTTCGTATAAGTACCTCACAATGACACTACTACCAAGAATTGGTTCTTTGAAATCTTTTTGTGGTTGTACGGGTATTGACTTCTTTTTAATCGCGTTGATAGGTTTCATGTTGATTGTTCTAGTAATCTCGTTATTCAGTGCAGTAATCACAGATGGTAATCTTTTAACCCATTCACTGGATCGCTTTTCTTGAATGAATTCTTTTGCGTATTGATATCCAAATAACCGCTCAGCAATCGTCCGATTAAATCGTTCTACAATGGCCTGATCGCGATGTAGCGCAGTATGCCCTCGTCGTATGGTGACATTATGATGTTTCATTGTAGATAGCACTGCACCCTGAAATTCCTTGCCAGGATCAACTTGTAACAGATTTGGCCAGTGCAGAGGACCTCGTCGATAAATCCTTTCAAATGCAGAAGCGACTTCAGTGGCCGATTTTGTTTTCAGCGGTTCTGCTTCTTTGTATCGACTCGCAACATCAACTACGGTTAACGCATATTTGTAACCACGATCATGTGGCAGAAATAATATATCAGCCTGATGAACTTCATTAGGAGCGGTCACATCAAAATGCGAGAATTGAATTTGTTTAGGCGGTGGTAGATAAATTTGCCATAGTGCCTGTTTGGATAACCAATGAGCCGCAGTGGTTTTTTTCACTTTTGCAGCTCTAGCGAGTTTATTGATTGCAGCGTTACCCCTCCAGTATCCCCTCGGAGAATAATAAATTGATTCCATATTATTAATTACCAGCACCTAACATCAATTTACTTTTCATAGCCGATTTTATCAAAAATGAAGACAATTTTTCTTTGAAGGATTTATCAGGAATAGCATTTAACGCATGAATTAATTTCACATCCGCGAGATGCCTGTGTTGCAGATTGCTGCTTTTATAAGCAGCATCATGAAGGTGACAGGCCTTATCAATGGCGTTTATTGGTTCTTCACCGGGGTTGGGTTGATTTTGATTATTGAGTCTGATATCAAGTCTGGTTCCCGGTCCACAGTAGCTATATCCTGGAAGGTGCTTTTCTCCGGGGTATTTTGCCCATGGGGTTCCAGGGAGTTTTGCTAATTTGGCTGCGATATCACCTCCTCGTTTTTTTTTAAATCAGATCTCATAGACACAAATCTAAATTTCTTTGTACCACATTGCACGCATTTACCAGAAAGCGCTGATCGGTTATTTTTAGTTGTAATCGTCGTCAAGTCATCTGTGCCAGTACGCGTTTTACACTTCACACAATATAGATCCATAATTTATGTATAGAAATATGGATATAATTGATTTTTCAGCGACTAAAACAAGAGAACCAATTAAGCATCATGCAGCGCTACCAAACTCTATCCGGATGATTATAATCGGGCCATCTGGATCCGGTAAAACGCAATTGTTGCTCAATTTAATAATGAGATGGATGAAGTGGGATAAGTTGTATTTAATTGCCCCTAGCGTAGATGATCAACGATGTTATGAAGTGCTAAAAGATTTTAACGAGAATGCATCAGAAATTAAGGGTGAGAACGCCATTGATTTTATAACCGATATCGATGAAGCACCGAGTATTGATGATATTGATGGAGATATTAACAATTTAGTCGTATACGACGATATAATGTTGGATAAACAAAAGAATCCTGCTAGAATATTTTCCCGTGGGCGTCACAAAAACACTGACGTGATATATGTCACTCAACGCTACACTCAGGTTCCAAAAGTCATCAGAGATAACTGCAATTTATTGTCTGTATTCAACGGAGTTGATACTCATACGCTACGAAATATTTGGCAGACATGGTGTTCTGATATGGACTTCAATCAATTTAGAGATTTCTTTAGTCATGCTCAGTCGACTCCGCACGGATTCGCAACAATAAATTTACATGATCCTCGGACACGATATCGTATCGGACTGGATCAAATATTCGGTTAAAATCATTTTATTATTTTTATTAACCCAGTGATGAAATCACTAAGCAGCAGAGAGGGTGGATGACAACAAGTTGCGACCAAAATTAATTAAAAAATCGTTTTCATTTTTTTAGTTAAAATGATTTCCTAGGGAGATTTCAATCAAAATTTTGCCTGAAAACGTTGTAGGGTTCGCCTTTTTTTGGTTAAAATAAGATTATAAGACGGCTCGTTTTAGGATTTCAATCAAAATTTTGTCTGAAAACGTTGTAGGATTCACCCTCTCTGCTGCTCACACACACACACACACACACGCACGCACGCGCGCGCTAGTTTTAGCTTTTACTTTTGTGGATAAGAGTTATTACCATTTTCTTTGACTAAAAGACAAGTTATTGCTCTCGAAAAGAGTGACCAACATTTATCCAAAAGAATATAACACACCAAATGTATATTCGTTTTACTTATGTTTACTTAGTATTCATACTAAGCACGTCAAATTTAAATGAGTACAACTTTAAAGGAGTACAAATTTACTTTAACTCTAAAACAGTTAACAAATATGGTGCCTGAATATTTCAGTCAAAACATTTACGCATATGAATGTATGAACAGCTTAAAGCGTTTCGTGATCTGATAGAACGCTAATTACAAAGAGTTTGTAATCACTTAATGATTGTAGCATTAAATGTTGATTACGACCACGTGCTCGATCTCATGCATTATATTAACCTATTTTTTATATTAAAACATTAGGGGGCCTACATGACTATTACGCAAATAATACTACATTGATACCATGTGACATTTGTTAAGAATTTCGTAATATCTTTAATGAAGAAAAATCACAAACTAGACCAGTCTCATGACTACAGTATTTCATGGTTAGGACATGCTGTAATTTTATAGATATCGGGTGGTACATCTTGTTGATATACTACATCTTTCTTGTGAGGGAAACATGACTAAGAACTGAAATTATGATGACAAGGCATTACTACATCGAAAGCAAATTATGAATAATAGTTGGTCGAAAAAGGACAGAGAAAAAGAGAAATCGTGATAATGAGTAAGGAGTGTCGAGATCAGTACTTTTAGGTTATAACAACCTATATAACATGTCCATGAAAAAATACATGCACGTGTTATATAATCTATTCAGTATGTTTAAGTTTTGTCCATGATTGTAGATTATTATTGTGAATTCATTGAAAGACGCTTTGGACAATGTCATTTTAATACATCAAGACTGCTGTGATTTCAGTGCATGTGAGGTACTGGTACGTCAGCACATTCAAGACCTGGAATTCATTCGGAGGACACTATTAGTTTTCATATGTGATAGCACTTTTAGGATTCTAGTGATATCTAATTCACAATAATTTGCTTCTCTTAAATTTTGTTTCATAACTTAGGAAATTAAATTGTTTGTTACGTTTAATAAAACTTGTCGGTTTTACTTCTTATATATATATATATATATATATATATATATATATATATATATATATATATATATATATATATATATATACTGTTCACAGGTCAGATTTCTGTGTTGTTTTAATTTGCAATGAGTGCCAGACAGAACACGTTCACCGGCCGGAAATGTGCACCCCTGGTCTATATACTACTGGGATTTGGGGTTTCTGGCTCACTTTACCGCGGTGGCTTCAGCGCATAAAATATCGGTGTGTTTTTGACCTGTATGGTGGCTCAACGCGTGATAAAGAGGGTTTCTCCTTTGTACGTAGTTTAGTTTTGCGTGCGATAATGTCTGTATGCGAGTGGGTGAATACTATCGGCGGAGTAACGCTAATCGTCAAAGGTACAGAGTTCTTTTTTATGAGCATGTTATTGATGTTTTTTTCTGCAGTGGTTTTCGAAATGTAGTGTTTCCTCGCATGCCATTTGAACAGCAGTTCCTGACAGTATCCAGACGTGATATGGTCGTTTAGTCGCTGCGGTTGAGGAACACATTGCAAGCAGAGGTATCAGAAATATCCGTGAATTTTATGTCGATGGCAGCTGCAGGAAAGGTGATACTGGTGGTTTTGATGGTATTAAAATACGATTTGATGGGATGTAACGTTATAAAGATGGCTCACACGAGACAGAAGTCATCGTTGTTTTTTTTACATTGATTCATGATAGATGGCCACAGTTTGCCTTGGATGAGGCACGTGCTTACTTCCTCAAACGGTGTGATTTTGGAAGTTTCCAACGAGACCGAATAAACTCCGGCGAGGACCATTACCGATCCCGACTCTTGATAATCTTCGATGCGACGTTTGTTAAACGACCAGGTGACGTCGACAAAGAAGGAGTTCGAGGCCATCAACAGGTATATCAGTGCTTTAGCGGTCGAAACATCAGGGCGATTAAATAGTACTACAAACGATTGAGAACCACCAAGCGACTCAAAAACCAATAAGCGGTATTGAATGAGTTTTTAGCGAAGATTAAGCATTTTGCTGTCGACAAAGTTAACCACGATTCGGGAAACTGCGTTTCCGTGGAAATTTCAACCCGTACTTAGTAATTACAAAGCTAACATGGAGGGAGAGGTACGTAGCGTGCGCACGAAAATCAGACACATGTCTAGGTTCAGCAGCACCGGATACTCCATCGTTTCTCATTTGTACGTTTATGGAATCAGGGTCAGGATGTAGTCATCGTTTTGTGTTTGAAGCTAGTCATGGAGTTGTTCCCATAGGGTACTCCATCGTTCGTCTCAACGTAGATAAATCAGATAGCGACTTAGCAACTAGGAGAAAAGTCCTGACGGATACCAAACAAAATTGCGTTAACGAATTAAATAGCGTTTTTGTGCCTCAGTGGTTGTGTACAACAACTTGAGGAGCTCTTCTCGAGATACAGTGTCTAAAAATGAGATCTTCATCGTAGACAATGCTGGGCATACTAGTATTGTAGAGCTCTTTCTGCTATGCCACCGTAAACAGCATGAGGTCGTATATGATCCCGACCACCTCATGGAGCTCGAGAGCCACGTTGATGACTATTTTGAGATGTAATTCGTTCACAATAGCATTCTCAAGATATATTCGAGTTTAAACGATGACATTCGTGAGATATCGTGTAGGAGTTGGTTTGGTCTGCTTCGGCGTTGATTGAGGTGACCTCACTGTTGCCTGATATGGTAACCGAACTCATTGGACCCACGTCTTCCGTGTTTATTCTTGTAATTAAGATAATTTTACAATTTCTTCAGCGTTTTGTCGCTGGTTCAACGCATGCAATGCTGTCTGATCAGATCTTCGTCGTAACAGATTTTGACCATGCCTTTTTTGAATAACTCCGCACATTGCTCTCGCGTTAGTAAGGCCTTTTTGTGTGCTGACCTGGATTTTGGTTAGCGTCAGTTGCAGCGTCACCGTCGCGATGGATTCTGGATTGTGCAAGACTACGCTGGTTACGTCATCCTCAGCAGTATCCAGATATTTTCTATATATAATCCATGATATGCTTTTTATTGTAGACTTTTGCGAATCGGCTCAGCGACGTCAATCCGCAATGGTTTCCCACCATGTCGAAGATGAGGTCGACGGTTCTCATATCAGCGACGAGCAATTAAATGTCAACGAGGGCTCCATGAAGATACGAGACTATTTTCTTAATAGCAATTTCTTTTACGACAGTGTGGCCTGGTAGTATATTTAAAGACAATCCGGCTTCAGACAAAATCAACATCATCGGATTGGCCGACGCACCCGTGAAGATCGCCCCGGTGTCAGTCAGGGCGAAAAGGATCACCTAGATAAACCTCAGTATGCGTTTTTGTCTCCTGTATGCGTGCTCGAAATTGCAGATTGTTTGACGGTAATAGCGATAATACGATTCTAGATCATGACACTCTTCCACCGACTAATTCTCGTCGATGTGATTGAAATCGATGATGGGCTTCATCCTATGTTTATACAACTATTGTCAACGTCAGCTAAACTTCGTGGCTGCTGTTCAAGCTGTGATATACGCTTGCTAAAAACAACACATGCACGTTAATTGTATCATCGCTGACCTTAATTCACTCAATATTTATCCAATAACTCAACTGATTTAATTTGACAATACCCGACAGGAGTCGCTGCCAGCTCCAGATGGTAAAAATCTTGCTGTGTTTCTACTACGTTTAACAACAGGTGAATAAGGTATTTTTCGATGCTATTTGTAAACGTAATAATAAAACGACAATTTTATCCACGTTAACATTTACTTTTTCAAAGTCTTTAAACGCTGAAAATTTAATTTTCTGTCCACTGACTCCAGTATGTTCGATATTTTTTCTCTATCATTCATTTTATCATCTTAAGATGTTTTTGGTGCGTTGACAAAGTTTCCTTTTGAAAGCACGCGTCCTCTTTTAAAAACAATGCTCAGTTTTTGTTCAAATTCATCCGTTTTGAAATTTTTATAATACGTGTAAGACGATGCAAAGATATCAGGATCGATTTTTTTCATGCACGATATACATAATCACGTTAAAAAGTACTTCCATTGCTTTGTTGTTTTCTAAAACTGGTTGTTCTGCCGCTGGTTCAATAATAACTGCATCATCACGCACATCACTTTTCATTATCACCTCCACGTCCTCGTAGAGGAGGCATGTTTTGTTGAAAATAGAACATCATCTGGCATGTTGAAAATATTTTCAAGCTTTTATGGCATTGCGCAGTTTTTGGTTTCCACAAAATTTCTCTTTGGATACTACTTCGTCGCTACATTTGTGATCCTTTTTGAGTGCGAAATCTTCATCCTTTCGACTAAACCATCGTCGTTTAATTTGTCTGGTTTTCACGATCACGTCCTCGAGGAACGGATGCAGCTCACGGATTATGTCTTGGACGATGCCCTTAATGGTTTAGACCAGCCAAGTCGATTTTCTGCCGACATAATTTAAGCACAGCAAAACTCTTGTCAATGGTGTCTCTGATCTGCTATTGTTGCATATGAAATATGAAACAGTTTGATCTCATTGTGTTTCCACAATTCATGTATCTTTTCTGTTGCTTCTTTACTCGTATGTCTCACCTGATTGATATCTGCATAACTCCCTGTTGTCTGCATGATGACGTGATTGTCATTTTCAGCTTACTTATCTTCAAACAATAAATGGCAAAATGCGATATCTTCTCGGACAATGTTCGCCATAACAAAATCTATATAATGCAAAAATAATCGGTTTAGATCAACTTATCCAGTGTAAACATTTTGCAATAACATGATTAGAATGTTCTGCTATGAGCTCAGTAACCTTAAACGTGGAATCGTGATCGTTCTCGACGCTTTAATGTAAAATTCCAGTGTGGTGACTCGATCGCTGAGGAACCGTTGTAAAGCTTAGTCAAGGTGCTGTCATGTTTGATGTTTCTACATGAGATGATGCGTTGTGTTTCAGAGCTGCCCCAACGCACTTTAAATTTCCAGATGGCTACTACAGTAGGTAATTGCACATGAAACCAGAAATTGGATCTAATTCCAACTGTGGCCCACTCGCCTCCTGCACCGGACGTCACCAGGTTTTTGGCAAAGCATAATTAGCCTAGTAAGAGCTTGAGAATTCCTTTCCACTATTTCCTGTGAGTGACGTAATGCACCCGGATCTGTTCCTGAAGTGGCACGTGTCCATGTACATTTTCGTGGTAACCTCGTTGCTGGCTGTGGGTGGATAATCTGTCACTACCGCAGCAATGGACGTTCCTGTGAGTGTTCCTCCCGTTGTTGATAGCTTTGTGTCATCAGACGAATTTAACTGAGAATACGAGATCTCCTTGGTGTTATCGGTGATGAGCCATGTTTTAGGAAGTACATATAATATTTCCTTCCATCGATGTCGTTCTGTACAGACTAATTTTGGCGTTGTCGATGTCTACCAGCCACTAAACTGAATTGTTCATGCAAAGTCCTTCCACGGCTTGAATCACGATCGGCGTGTATGTTCCGGTAGCTTTTCTATCGATCCACATATAAGGTTCCGTATTCCAGAATAAAAAAACCCATCTCGCGTTTAGTCCGGTTTACACTATAATTCGTCTAGAATTATACAATGTTGTTCCAGAGGGAGTTAATGACATGGAAATATAGCTTGTCACTTGTCCAGTCACCAATACATTTCCAAATATGCGTCCTTGTACACGTATATATTTTTTGCCAGTACCACATCAACATAGAGCTGGTTAATCATACCGAATTTTGTCTCCCATGTAAATAGTTCCTGTCATTTCTCTTCCGTTCAACGACAATTTAGTTTTTGCCAGTCTAGTGACGTGCGACCATTGTGCGGAGTTGTCAACGGGTAACCATCGTTGAGAATGGTGATACGTGACCGTTCATGTTGATATTCCATGGATTCCATGACGCGGATGACTTTTTTGACAAACTCATCCTGACTCGCAGAAGAGCTGCTGATTGACTCGATAAGCGTACCAAAGGAAGTGTAAAATGTGGTTTGCAGATAAGATCGACTGACGTGAATGACTCACAGATTGAATAATATATATAAAATAAACATCATTAGTTTTACACGAAGCCGAAAATGAAAGCGCACCCGCGTCATATTTGGATGCCGGATTCCCATTACATGATCATGTTTCAAACCGGTTGTCATAAAACGAATTTGACCATGAGCATACGCTTGAACAACATGTTGATGTACGACTGCGAGATAATTTATAGGCTGAATATGGTATTAAGGAAACACGTCGAAATCTACACAGGAATATAATTAGCGCTTTCTGGGAGAGTTGGTTAAAGTTCCTAAAGTTGACGTTACCGCGATAAAGCTCCTGAAGTTGACGTTACCGCAATTATTAAGGGAGCCAAAGCAGAACAAAAGGGTAAAGCCAGGACGTACAAACAGAAAGAAATGAAAAGGAAAGAAAACGAAACAGCAGCGTCACTCCAACAGATGGAAAAAAAGAAGAAAAAAGAAGCTGAACTTGAATCGCCGAAAGAAGAAGAAGAAAGGATTCAACAGGAGAAAAAATGTTTCGAGTTAGGTTTTGGAAGAGAAAATAATGAAACAACGTGAGCATGTTAGTACCGATTATCAACCTCCTGTTGTGGTAAGAAAAAAATGGCTGGAGCATTGTGAGAGACATACGTTCAGATATCAAAAGGCGCGTGACATTAGGATCGTCCGTCGAGGATAATTACTATTTATTAAAGTGATAGATGCACGTTGCATGTTATGTCGTATCTACCAAATGTACGGACCGTCAATGCAGCACAACAAAGACGAGAACGAAAAAACACCATACAGGAAACAGCTGCTTGGTGAGTTTAAAGATTACAATTTTGAACAGAAAGAGGAACTTGAAAGTCAGAGAAAAGGTCATCCGCTCAGACTCCTGTTTCCCATGGCATATCCAACCTTTACAGAGCCTGCAGGATTCGATTCTGCTAGATTCAAAGAATGAACTTTGGCGGATCCAGAGACCTCAGCGAGTCTCTTTGTAGAGACATCGAAAGGATTCACAGAAGCCTCACTTAGAGAAGTAGTTTATTTCGTTAGAACAAAAGCTTGCCAAAGAGACAAGGAGAAACAACCGTCGTTATGAGCTGACAGCAAGACGTCGTCAAGAACAATCTAGATGAGATTATCTCGCGGTTAAAACTGATGATTGCTTCTAAACAAGCGGGGACTGTCGACGTGGAGATAACGAGTTGGTGGATATCCTCAATTACGTTCTTGATCACCAACTGGTAACGTCGGATCAGTATCAGGATCTGAAAGAGGACATGATTTAGTCACACGCACTTAAATTGTAAACTTTGCTTTCAGGATAATGCACATCGTTCAAAGCAATAACAATATACAATCGGATTTAAATATTGTACTATCATAATAACGTACACTCCGATTTAAATATTATTCTGTCATAATAATGTACATTCGGATTTAAATATTATTCTGACATAATAATGTACATTCGGATTTAAATATTGTTCTGTCATAATAATGTACATTCGGATTTAAATATTGTACTATCATAATAATGTACATTCGGATTTAAATATTGTACTATCATAGTAACGTACACTCCGATTTAAATATTGTACTGTAATAATAATGTACATTCAGATTTAAATATTGTATTGTCATAGTAACGTACACTCCGATTTAAATATTGTACTGTCATATTATTGTACATTTGGATTTAAATATTGTACTGTCATAATAATGTACATTCGGATTTAAATACTGAACTGTCATAGTAACGTACATTCCGATTTAATTATTGTACTGTCATAATATTGTACATTCCGATTTACATATTGTACTGTCATGATAATGTAAATTCGGATTTAAATACTGTACTGTCATGATAATGTACATTCGGATTTAAATATTGTACTGTCATTATAATGTACATAGTATCTTACATTTGGAGTGGAATATTTTATTGTCATCGTAATGTATACTCGGCAGAAATATTGCACAATTGAAAATTTAGGTATAAATGGTTACTGGTTTACACCAGAAACACACAAACAACACATGGTTTGATTGGGCAAAAGTCCTAAGTAAATTTCCTTTTTTCCTTGAAAATCCCAAATTTATGAGTCCACTTTATTTACTGAGCTGGACTCAGAATTAAAGGATTTTAATATTCATTACGAAATGGCTGAACAATTAAACGGTTTTCTCCATTGTGATTTTCAAATACTAGATATAAACGGATTTTGTTTGCATCCTAAAGATGTTATACATTCAATATATTCACAGCATTGTCACCAATTACATGTTGTATAGTGTTGTTAGATGCTCTCCGAATGTGACCTGAGTAGTAATATGGGGCACCCTAGCGACAATGGGAAATCCAGTCAAAAACAGCTTGGGGCACTCTGGCGACAAGATTTCTAGCGACAATGGGAAATCCAGTCAAAAACAGCCTGGGGCACTCTGGCGACAAACATGGTGGGGCACTCTAGCGACAAAGGGAATTTAACATGGTGGGCCTGTCTAGCGACAAGGGGAATTGAACATGGGGAATATTATTTGTATATGGAACTGTATAGTGGCAAGGGGAAAATTGAGGCAAAGAAAGCATATATCTTTTCGAGGCATATGAGTGGCCCTGAAAAGGGACGTTTTGTGTAATGTTAACAGTATCTTGTTAACACAGAGGACATCTCACAGATCTTCGTCTCTTCCTTTAACTTCTCCTCATTGCTGGACCATAGAGGAGAACCCTATTTAAACAACCTTGCCTCTCCACATATATCCTTGTCTTCCAAAAGGCTGCATCCGTCATATGAATGACAGTCCACGATGATCTGACATACATGGGTCAATCAGTACGAAACAGCATGGTTGGAACAAGGGTAGAAGATTCTAAGCTGGTCCATATCTTGTGATGAAAAACAGATGAAGCGAATGCCGTGAACTGCGGTTATTTATAGGGGAA
Source organism: Unio delphinus (assembly GCA_029339505.1). Taxonomy (NCBI): domain Eukaryota; kingdom Metazoa; phylum Mollusca; class Bivalvia; order Unionida; family Unionidae; genus Unio; species Unio delphinus. The sequence continues at coordinate 13,812,634 of JAQISU010000106.1, read as the reverse complement.
GAGCGGATCGAAACCGATTGAGTGTATATACCAATTCAAACGTGCGTTACAAAAGTCAGTCACGGTCATCCAATCGGAAGAGAGCAGTCTGTTACGTCACCTTCCCTATATAGAGGTACTAGCGTCTGTGCGCAGTCAATCGATGCGACAGAGTTGTCAATGATGTCGGACACTAAGAAGACGATGAATTGGGGTGAGCCAGTAATAGAGACAGAAAGTAATGGGACAGCAGTGACTACTAAAGTCATGACAAATCTACATCCAGAGGAATTTGATTTTAACTGGGATATTGTGGATTTTTTAACATCACAAGAATTTATTCCGGAACCTTCGTTACCTTCTGCTTCTTTTTATGTACACGTCAAGGATTTTAAGCAAAGACAAAAAGAAGAATTGGAGCAATTTTTACAACAACAGAAAGTAGAAGAACACGCTTTTCATATTCAACAGCGGGAAGAAAAAGAAGAAGCAAGAAGGAAACACCAGAAAGAAACAGTAGCAGCAACCGAGAAGAATGAAGACCAAGGACAAAAAGAGAATAGTGAAAATCAAACGGTCACGACGGTACTTTTAGATATTTTAGCTGAGTTAAGGAGTCTGAAACAAATGTATCAGACTTCTTTATCACGACCGAAGAGAACAAGACATTCTCGAGCTAAACAATCCAAACAACGTCTGCCATACTAACGTTAGTGATTTCTAACAAATCATTAACAGGAACCACCAGTCCCGACGTAGGCCTCGACCGTGGCAAAGGCTTAAGACAGCTAAAGATGATTTCGTCCCGTTTCTGAGTTTGTTTTGTTTTAAACAAACAAAACACCAACGGTTCTTTTCAGGGCCACTCAAATTATTTCGAAAAAAAATACTATTTCAATTGCCTAATTCAATGAAAACTCAAAAGTCCTTTCTTATTTTTTTAAACCCATGATGTACGTGTGAGTGAATGAATGTATGAGTGTAGGTTCTTATTCTATAAAATCAAAACCAAGAGACACTTACGTTTTTTCTCTCTGGTGTATTCTGGTACAAACGTTAAAATTCAATATCACAACATAACATAACACAATGCCACTTTAAAAAGTTCATTGGTTTCTTCTGTTCACTCTTTCTGTTTGCTTTTTTTCATTTTCTTTACTGTCACAGATTTTTCTTTTTCTTCTTCCTCTTCACTTTCGTTTCGTCTTCTTTTTTTTTGTCTTTGTGAACGTGTTAGGGTTCTTCCTTGGTGGAGGGTACCTCTTCCTCCTCCTGTTCTGAATTCCTCCCCCCCCCCCCCTCCTCCTCCTGCTCCTGTTGTTTCTTACGGCAGTTTGGAGACCAATGTCCTTTCTCTTTACAATGATAACAGGTATCTTGACTTTTGTCTCTGTTGGTACCTTTTTTGTTATTTTCACGATCTAGACAATCTGTATCCCAATGTCCTTTCTTCTTACAGATATAGCAAGTATCTTGACTTTTATCTCGAAAGGAGGGAGAGTAATCCGTCGGCTTATCTGAAGAAAACTTTCGTATGACACCACGTAAAGCTCTGATGAGAAGTTCAACTTGTGTAGGTTCTTCCATCGTTCTGGTCAAGATACTGACCCTTTATATATACACGGATCGGACATGAATATATAGGGGTCATGGTCTTTACAATGTAGTCATTTGACTTTTTGCAGACTAGATGAAAAGACCGCATCATGTGGAGAAAGAAGACAGTAAGAGACAGAAACGTAATGTATCGCCTAGCACAGTAGCTGAAGTCTTGGCTCAAATTCATGCCAGTGATTTTGAAGATGACATGAGTGAGCCCGAATCCACACTCAGACAATCGACGTCCAAGCAACGTTCCAGACCCTTAGTAAACCCTGAAAATTACTATCACATTCGAGAGACGGAAAAGCGTTCCTCTCAAAAATTTAGAACAACGGCTTAAACGTATGCAGTAAAGTTTAAAGATTTCAAGTCCAATGTACCTTTGGAGAATACAGAAGGGTTTATTACCGAGGTGTGGGATTCTGTGTTAACTACACTGAAACAGCAATGTCAAGCCAAAAAAGACGATCGCTTGAGACTTTCTATTCATCACGATAATTTTAAGTCTCCCGTTTTGGATCGAGTTTAGCAGTCCATCAGAATTAACACCTTCCAAAGTCATCGACGAAATTCAACATGTGCAACAATCCAACGACAAGTTTCACATCGCTGACGGAAAAGCCACACTGTTCATGACCAAATTTATATTCTCCAAGGGACAGGACGCAAAAAGTGTTATTGGTCGACAAACTTCGCCACACCAAAACAAGCCTCGTCCGAATTAACAATCCTCAAGACCAGATGTGTTTAGCCCGAGCCATCGTCGCGGACAAACGTATGCCAACAAGAACGATACAGTAGAATGGAAAAGAGCCTGGAAAAGTATTCAACGATCAGACCGAGCCAAACAACGAAGTGAAGCAGAACTCCTGTTACAGCAAGCAGGGATATTCAAAGACACCTCTTGCAGTATTCCAGAAATGCAAAAATTGCAAGGTGCCTTGGCTCCACATTAACCTTGAAAGTACACCCTCAAGAAGTGTGTGGACCTCTTTTGTTTTGAGGTCACGATTTCAAAGACGGAAAATACATTCACGTCTATCATCACGATGGCCATTTTGATACCATTACCAGCATTACTTCATTTCTGGGATACAGTTACTACTGTGAAAAATGTGACTATGGTTATAACAATGGAGAAAAACACAAGCATTGTGGATCGAAATGTGAGGGATGTTTGGCCTCTCAACCTTGTCTGAACAAAGGACAAGTACGAGTGCATTGCCTGGTTTGTCAGCGCACTTTTGCCAGTCTTACATGTTACCAACAACATTTGAAGATGCAAGGTTCACAGCAGAAAAGTACTTGTCAGCTTCTGAGATTGTGCCCTACTTGTGGACGTTGGTCGAGGGAAGAAACGATGTCACATTTTCACCAAATCGTGGACTTGGAGCACGAATGCTTCATTCAAAAATACCAACCCCGACCAGAAGATACCCAGAAGAAAGGGAATTTTATCTTTCTTGATTTCGATTGCATGCAAGAGACTGGTATTCACATTCCTAATTTATGCGTGGCTCATCGTGCGTGCGAGAAGTGCATCCAAGAACCTATCTTTACCCAAGACGGAGTATTTGTCCGAACCTTCCCGCTACTTCCAGATGATTCACGACAAAACCAAAGTCATGAAACACGTGGACGTCATTCGTGAGGACTTGATCTTAGTCAATTACGAAGAAGAACTAGACTTTGTAGAAGTCGACAAATTTGGAAATGTCATCATTGCGGCTTACGTAACAGCCCACGCTCGCTTAAAATTGTACGAAATGTTAGAACTGTTAGGAGATCGTGTGTTGTATTTTGACACGGACAGTTGCATCTACATTCACCGACTGAGCCAGTATAACCCTGTCATCGAAGGAGACCGTTTAGGAGCCTGGACCGATGAACATCCCGACGACAAGTTTCTATGTTTTGCAAGTGGCGGTCCTAAAAATTACGGCTACGTATACCAAGACCTACAAGGAGAAATGCATACCGAATGTAAAGTGAAAGGATTGACTCTCAATTATCAATTATCTTGGTACTTCCAAGACAAATAGTTCATTTGTAACTACAACGACCAAGCGACACAAGATGAATCTGTTTAAACAGACATCATTCAAGTTTGGGGATTGTAAAACAAATGTACTTTCCCCGAGTGTGAAAAGTACTGGATGGATAAGACCCATGCATTGCAAGGGAAGTTGTCCGGAAGGAAACTGTAAGTGTCCTTGCGGTTATCATTGTATTTGCGTTACAGAGTGCGATGCTATACCTTACGATTGCAGTGATGCCAGACGCTGTGACCTCAGCGATTCAGCAGGACATCGTGGGAACTTTGCTATGACTAGTATACCTATATCTACCATGGAAAGTGATGCTGTGCGTGTCAAACCTGAGGGATGCGAAAGCGGTGCCACACGTTATCGTGGACTCCTAGGAATTTCATCGTACCTGCATAGAACTGAAGTGAGGAGAGTCGAATATTCGTTCCCTACGAGTTTGCCTGAATACTGTCACATTAAAAGTCGATTCCAAACCTTCAAAGATAAATGGCCAAAATATCTGCCTGGACCAGCTCCTGAAGAATTAGCCAGAGCCGGATTATTCCACTTGGGTGAACAGGATAAAGTCAAGTGTTTCAGTTGTGGTGTGTCCATTTAACATGGTCGATGGTCTCCGAATTGTCAATACCTACCTTGAGTGGAACCTAGTGATTTAAAGTGACAATACTGGTCCATGTCGTTTAACAAACCAGTTTGGGTTGGAGACAAACCTAGACCAATATATAATATAAAACATAATATTCAAGGATTACCACACGAATTGCAAGAGAAGATCTACAAGGACGTTTGACAGGGCCTTGCTAAAGAAAAAACTCAATGGGTGACTGTAGAACTTTTGTGTCGTGAAATTCACAAGAGGAAAGTGACAAAAATTAACCAACGTGTCAGATTTCTCTGGATCAAGTCTACCTTTCACAGATTCGAATTTAGTTCGTTTACATCTGAAGATGTTTTTATACTTCTTGACCGTTACCCTGAACGGCAGTGGGACGAAATTACACGTTATATTAATCACTTTTGCTTTTGGAGGAGAAGATTTTAAATCATTCTGTGCAGAATATACACTTATGGTCTTCGACATAAAAAAGTATAAAATAGAACGACCATGCCACAACCTTTATCACTTGTGATCAAACAGACTCCGTGGAAGGATATCAATGAGAATATTCACACGGTGAAGGATTACGAACACGTATTACATGAACTGCGTCCCATGAATTTGGGTGGACGTGTAGTGTTTGTTTTAGTGACTTGCTTTCTGGGATTTCGTTTACCTGTTGATTCCTTGTGGACACTTTACGAACACTACCTACAAGAAAGACAGTATGTTGACTCCTTTAAATGTCCACGAGAGACTCATTCTGTTGAAAGCCTTATGCTTTCATCTGGATATGTCTCGACCTCTACAGGATTAAAAGATTCGTCAACTTTTACGTACGGAAGCGTTGTACGAGGATGTGTGTGTAGCTTGTGATTTACACCCTCATTGGACAGATGTACGTAACTGGAAATGTTGGGATTTTGAGTTTTGGACAAACGAAGCATCCCATTATGCCCAAGCGTTGTGATCGTAAAATCCATCGTCGGGTGAGAAAAGTCACATTCAAACCTGTGTTAGTGACAGTGCCAGAAGAAGAAGAAAAAGAATCTGTCACCGAGAACAATCACTCTGTTCAAGACAGAACTGTCATGGACATTCCCCCACAAAGACCCTTTCGAGAGGATACCTATGTTACTGTACCCCATGTAGAGACTATAAGAACATTACACACTACCTCTAGGACACCTTCGTTACCCAAACAATGTTGTACAGTGACTTGTTTATATGCTACTTTGATCGTTTCCATGTGCATTTTATTCCTGTATTTATCCATTTGGCTTTTATGTATTTTTGTCTTTCGTGTTGTTTTCATTTAAACATGCATTGACAAAAACGTGTCTGGAAAAAAGTATAAAAACCTCTTTTCTTGTCTGTTTTTGTGTCAATAGTGTCATACCCTACACTACTATGGCTAACTCTGCTATTTCTACTCCTTCCTCCTCGACATTCAAAGTCATTGACGAATACTTAGATCATGCTAGTTGAGAAGCCTTGTATCTTCGTCATCCTTTTAACATGTTAATTGCTGGACCGAGTCGTTGACATAACAATATGAACCACTAAAAAAATCTATAAAAGCCTTGGTCACTTTGACCTTGTCTCATACATTGTCAACATGACGTCCCTTTAGTCTCATCTTCCCATCAAATTGATTCGTGCCTTGTACGGTATCAGTCGCGAAAAAAATCCACAAATACGTGCTCACGTCTTAGAAGCCAGTCTCAAAGAAGTCTTACGATGGTTTACGGTGACAGCACGTCAAATACTGCATGGCATCATTCACATTCCACATCAAACCAAACGCTTTTTGACAGAAACAAAGTAGCCTTGACGCAACTGGCCGATCCTCGCATCGACACTCAAACCAAAAAGCAAATCATATTGAAACCTGGAGGTAGTGGTTCTCTAGGAGGTATCATCATTCGTTCCCTTTTAAAATGGGATCCCAATGCTCCCAAAGTTCACCCCAAGAAAAAAAGCCAAACGAACCCCTAAGAAAATGAACAATGGTGCCAAGACCAAAACACAGAAAAAGAAAAGTCCACAGAAAAAATCTGTCACCCGCAAAAGAGGCACTTCGGCCATGTCGCAACCTTACCTTCGTAAACCACGACCTGCACGACCAGTGACCGCGTTTCCAGCAGCCTCGGGTTCTTCCACTTCTCCATTGTTGGTGATGCCAGCAAAATCCAACTTGACACCCGTTCCTAATTTGATGAAACATTGGAAATCTGCGTCTCCCAAAACGTCTCCTCCACCGGTGACACCCTCGTCCACATTAGCGGCAGTAGCAGCTGCTCACAAAGTACATGCCCCCAAAGTCAAAGTCCAAGAAAGATCTGGCATGTTAAAGAGTTTACTGGATTTGTCCAAACAAGAACTTCCCGATTTAGTCCATTGCGAACTCCTTCACAACGTGTGTTACCTGCCATGAAGTTGATACGACGGAAAGATAATCAGTGGCGTCGCATGACAGTATAAAAAATGACTTGAGGACAACAACGGGAATCAGTATTTCTGTACCACTTCTGAAAACTCAATGATGCTTCCTCAAAAACGTGCACACAACAACCCTCGTCGTTCTGCTGTCCAAAAAGGAAAAGATAAAAGGCAATCTCGTCATCCTACAAAAGGCTTTAAAACCAAACATCGACGTCAACCCCTCAAAAGACGTAGTCCTTTAAAGAAAAAGAAGTCACCAAAAAGGAGGTTACTTTGGTAATTTTCGGAAACACATCGTTACCTTTTTGACGAAGCGGTAGTTCCCAAAAAAAGTTGATAAAAGAGAGTGTGTACCAAGTCATTGACGCCAGTGGTATTCTGGAACGAACAAGCAAAGATATCACCTCGCAGAAAACATTCTTATTCATCCCACAAAAAAGGAAAGGAAAGGACTACCTTCTCGTTTAGCCAAACATCGACACGTTTGTCGTCAAAAGACCCAAAAGAAAATATCCGTCCGTCAAAAGAAAAAAATGTTGTTGCAACGCGGAGGATTTATACCCATGATGAATCCTTTTAAAAGAGAGAAATATATGGAACTTATAAAGTATTGGAACAAAAAAAAAAGATAAAAGGGTGAGTGTTCCAAGTCATTGACGTCAGTGGTATTGTGGAACGAACAAGCAAAGATGTCACCTCGCAATAAACATTCTTATTCACTCCACAAGGGAAAGAAAAGGTAAGGACTACATCCTCGTTTAGTCAAAGACGGAGACGTGTTGTCCGTCCTGCCCAAAGCCTCTCAACTCATGCAAAAACAAATCATTAAAACAGCCTCCAAAGATGTCATCGACACCGTGTGCGAATGTTGTTTGAATGTCTTGAAAGGTATGATACGTTTGTCTCCACACCAGATAAAATGCTTAGCCAAACATCGTCACGTTCTTCGTCAAATGGTCCAAAAGAAAATACCCGTCCGTCAAAAGAAAAAGATGTTGGTGCAATGCGCAGGATTTTTACCCTTTCTTCTTCCTGTGTTGGGAGGATTAGCGAAATCCGGCATACTATCCAGCATATTACCAGGTTTTTTTTACAAGGGATGACACAAGGGATGTCCCAAGGTATGGGTAGCAATATGTATGATCCTTCCAGAAGATAAAAGGGACCCATGGAGCACCACGATCTCAGACGTAACCTTTGGAAGCCCATGGAAGGACGAAAACTGACTTTAGTCCCTTACAAACGATGGATGGAATGCCATCGTTGGCAAGAACAACGTACCTCCCATTTACCACCCAAACCTGATTTGATCGAGATGTCCCAATTACAACACGAATTGCAATCCTTGATGCATCGCCGCGATTTCTCCGAAACCGAAAAATCGCAAAAGTACGGTCAACTGTTGCAACGACTACAACTCTTTTATCGAAAAGCTATGGAACAAACAGTTCTACCCACTCTGTCCGATTTGAAGGCTCTGATGAATAGTCCGTCGCTCTCTCCATCTACAGTGGCCAAAATAGACGTCATTCCACCATTACCCAAGGAAGAAGAACCCCATGCTATCTTTCAAACACCCACTGCCACTCCCATTCCGAGTAAGATTGCCGCTTCCTTGTTGACCCCTTCCCTTACTCTCCAACGAGAAGAACTCAAAACTTGGGTTAAAAAGATGATGGCCACTCCTCCTGTGAAAAAGAAAGAAAGGAAACCAGAAGTGAGAAAAGAAAAGAAGACCTAAGTTATATTTGCCACCTCCACCACTACCACCAGTACTCTCGACGTCAACTCCTGTGGCACATCGGACACGTAAAGCCATTTCCAAACATCCCCCATTTCGTCCCACCCAAAGCAGTATCATCGAAGAGTGGGTACCTTATTAACAAAACCATGGAGAAGGTATTAGCCAGCATTTACAACGATCCAGCTTACCCTGCAGGTTACGGAGGCATTCAGAAATTGTATCGTGCTGCAAAAACTCGCCTGAAAGTACAACGATGGTTACAAGAACAAGCGACGTACACTTTACATAAACCCATTCGACAAAAATTTCACAGAAGTCGCACTTAAGTGGAATGCATCGATCATCAATGGCAAGCCGATTTAGCCGATGTCTCTCATTTAGCCACCTACAATCGTGGCTACAAATATTTGTTTTGTGTCATCGATGTCTTTTCTAAATATGCCTGGGTCGTATCGTTGAGTTCCAAATCGAGCGGAGAGTTAGTACGAGCTTTGCAACTGGTGTTGAAACAAAGTGGTCATCACCATCTTCGATGGCAAACCGACAAAGGCACCGAATTTCTGAACCAAGCTTTCCAACGAGAATTAAAGAAACGTGACATTCATTTTTTACCACCGAAAATCCTGAAACCAAAGCCAGTATCGTGGAACGTTTTCAACGTACCTTGAAAGAACGCATGTGGAAATATTTTACGCATCAACACACTCTCAAGTACATCGACGTCTTACCGCACTTAGTCCAAGCCTACAATCAATCTTACAATAGAAGCATTGGAGGTGCCACACAAGATGTGACACCCGACAACGAAGTGAGTGTTTTTGAGTGTCTGTTTGGTACGATGGCTGTCCCCAAGAAAGTTGGAGAAGTGTTAACTCCGGGAGATTGGGTACGCATTCGCAGAACCAAACGCACTTTCGACAATGGTTACTTACCCAACTGGGCCACCGAATTGTTTCGTATTACTGGGCGAGTGCGTGATCGTCATCCTACCGTCTATAAATTGGAAGACATGAACTGAGAAGTATTAAAAGGAACGTATTACTTGCCTAAGTTAGAAAACGTGTCACCAAAAAAGAAGACATTGAAAGCATTCTCGAACGAAGAACCCGAAAAGTAGGAAAACGTCGTGTCAAAGAAGTCAAAGTATGTTGGAAAGGATATCCTCCTAGTTTTGATTCTTGGATTGACGCTTCGCAAGTCATCGACTATAAAAAGAAATGACCATCATGACCTTCAATACAACTTCAGCGACCACAGTGACTACTCCTTCACCCACTTCATCTTGCAAGATTTACAAAAAGAACCTTTGTGGGTGTGGTGTGGAGAGCCTGTACCTAAAACCTAAATCGTCCTTTTCTGTCAAATCTTTATGGTGTATTGTGTTATCGGTGCAGCTATTGCTAATTTGAGTTTGCAACAAGGAGACAAACAATTGTGGACCATTTTACTCAGCAGTTGCATCGGTTATCTTCTTCCCAATCCTTCCCTGAAATACTCTTACAATGGGAACAACAGTAACAATATTTGGAGCCTTGCGTTCAACGTTAGTCATTCTCCTCACAGTCACCCTTCCAATCACAATCCTCTTTTAGACACTCCTTTAACCTCGAGTGACTCCTCAGACAGAAGAACATTGGAATTATGAACAACACTATTAACCAATTTTACTTAACGTTACCCAGTGACAGTTCCATGGAGGTGTTTCCTAACAACACGTTGTGCTGTTACACGGCTAAATTACCTCAAGCCATGCATTTGGATCAAGATGCTCATTGGGAAGTAGCTTTAGTGGAAATAATACACCCGACACAAATCTAAAACATCGTCGAAAATCAAAACACTTTTACAGTAGAAGTGATTGACAAGCAATTGCAAGATGCCTTAGACGCACGAGGCACAAAGAAATCAGATGGGCCCCCAACTAAACATCTCTCCACTCATTTGTTCACCATTCCTGCTGGCTATTATTTTAGTGGTCAACATTTAGTGAGTACACTTGCTACCAGGTTCAATACCGTGTTTGGTAAAGCCATGGAGGTCACAAAACCCCAAAAAATGTTACCTTTGAGTACCATACAGTGGCTCGTCACCTCATGATGAAATTTTCAGAGGAAAAAATAATGGCTATTAACTTTTGTCCTGAATTGTATGATATTTTAGACACAAAGATGGTCAAGAAAAATCAAATACAACCCATAACCAGTAACTCGGATTTTGCGAAATATTTTCGATTCCCTGTAAAACTGAACCAAGGACTCAACTTGATGTTTGTGTACTCCGATGTGGTGGAGTACAACGTGGTAGGACACACCTCTGTACCGTTACTGCGTGTCATTCCTTTCAAAGTGGATTCTGCCACAGTCGCTGACGAGGAAGGTGGAAATACCTATCACGTTCATCGCGAATTTGTACATCCTCATTATTTGCCCGTCAGTAAGTCGTATTTTGACAGTGTCAACATTACTATAAAAGGAGAACTAGGACAAAATATTCCATTTACCAACAGTGGAAATCTCAATTTAATTCACAACGTTGTCAACCATGTCAAAGATAATGTATTGATGTTATTGAAGAAAAAAAAATGTTTGTTATTTGAACAAATTGTGTTTTGTGAGTTGTTTTGTTATTTGAATAAAAATGTGTTTTGAAACCAATGCGTCTGTCGTTTGTTTTACATTTTTATTAATATAGTGTTACGTGCTTAGGTTCGAATAAGCAGCAACACAGAAAGAGTGAAAACTAACAAGCTTGTAAAACGTTAACAATGAATTTATTAAGTACAATTATTTTCATAAAATAAATAAACTTACGGTTTTAGAGAATCAAATCCAACATTAATCCAATATAGAATTCACAAAAATAATCCACTAATGGAATTGCAAGAGTCCTGATAACTAAATGTTCTAATAGTTCCAGGTTCGAATCTTGACGATGTAATCCAAAATGGCTGACGATGTCACGTGATGCAGTTCTTGTTTTATAATCATCCAAATGAAATCATGAGCACATGTTCTTTTCCATATAAATAAATTAATTCCTCTTGCTTCAAGGAATTGACACAAATGCCAATATAACCCAAAACACAACTATTAACTTAATAGCCCAGATTCTACTAAATTGTTCTATTCCAAACAATAATTTATATACCTGTTTATTTTCGTAAACAAGTAATCACGTGATTTTATGGAAGTTCATAGAAGGTCATAGAACAAACGTACAATCATTTAAACACGTACGCAAGGAAAGATCTAGATAAAAAAAATCAGTCATTTCCTACCCACAAGAACTAAAAATAAAAAGATGTCCCTAGATTTTAGCCAATCGTTTTAGAAGCTAGTTGACACTGTCTGAAGCAGGGTCAGAAATTAGGTCAACAAGCCAAGGTCAAAAACATGTTTACAGATAAAGTATGGTCATAGAGATTTTTCTAGAATAATTTCCCAATTAATGAATTTTAAAACCCAAAATGACAAATTTGGATCTGACAATTAAAAATAAATGATTTAAATCAAATATACGTAACAATAGATGCTCTTTGACTTCTTTCTATCCCTCACATCAAACTATCCAAACGTTTCCAAACCCTCAACCGTAGAGGGGTGTTTTCTATCACGTCCGCGCTTGAACCTATATAAAGCAGGGGTAGTCTCCATTTTTCTATCAACAAAGGGATTATTTATTTATAAAAGCAGGTTTAATAGATAAAATTGGATAAACTATTAATAACAACAATAGTAACAATAATCTAATTACACTATGTGACACCAGCCAGGGGCGCAGATGGGAAAGGAGTGAGGATGGATGTCAATATAGGGTTATAAAACTCTACGCACCTTGCGAGTTTATATCAATCCACGCTTCTGGCCTGACTGCGCATCCCGCTAAGGTGGGTTATATATGTTACATTTTTCTATCAATAAAGGGATTATTTATTTATAAAAGTAGGATAATAGATAAAATAAAATAAAAATACATACAATAACAATAATAATATAATACAATTTTACATTATGTGACACCGGCTAGGGGCGCATGTGGGAAAAGAGTGAGGATGGGTGTCAATATAGGGTCAAAGAACTCTACGCACCTTGCGAGTTAATACCAACCCACACTCTGCACTTAAATGCGCATCCCGCCAAACGGGAGTTACATTGCTACAATTGACTTAAGGATTAATAGAAAATTTTTTTTAAAGATGTGATAAGTCTGTGACCACTGTTAGGGAAATGAAAGGAGGAGGGGTATCAATAAGAGGTCGTTAAATAACCTTATGCAAACGCAAATTTACATCAACCCTCCTTTCATGACCTGGTATAGTGTCATACAACAAACAGGCACATCAAATATAACAAATAAGTGTAGTCTGGGAAAAAAACCTCCTTATTAACATCACCCTCTTTTTTCCAAGCTCTACTATCTTTACCCTCCTATATGCAGCCTCATGGACAACACAACACATAATATTAAAAACCTTTACATATTATATATCTATTCCTTATATGGCCCTAAACAGAAGTATAAGGTAGTCTTAACCAAGGACTATCAGGCCCAGCGACACAATGTTACAACAATAAGTTTACTTTACACTCAAACAATAAGTTTACTTTACAATCATACTTATATGACCCCAAATAGAAACATAAGGTAGTCTTAATCCAGGACTATCAGGCCCAGCGACACAATGTCGCAACAATAAAGTTGCATTACCATCACTTCATCACATGTCCTATGGGGTTGCATATATAGAATTAAGAAAGCTAATGGCACTTAATATTCCAAATTATCCGGTTAATTTCTAACGACCTTGAACTGGACTTCACAGGAAGAGAGGATTGGAAGAAATGCATAGACAATATTCAAAGGACAATAAATGGAACCGCTGATGCTATCACTGACACCGAGGGAAACGTGGAGGACCAGATTACATAACAGCCCTTCTTAGGGCTACTTAATGTTCATTGTTGTAATTGTACTGTACCTATCCCCAACCTTTTGTCTCTTCTCGGGAATAGGGGAAAGTTTATGCAGTTGCGAGGAAACAGGCCCTTTCCTATACTAGGAATCGCCTGGATTGGGGCCCGCATATGTGTACAGCCTGGTACATCTCTGTGCTTAACCCAATCATTCCCGCACAAAAGCTGACCGACCCCTCCCACCTCCCTTTCTAAATCTGTCTGTCTGTCTGTATTGTCCTGTCGGTTTTCTCTGTTATATGTGCATAGACATTGAATTCTCGCAATATCGATTGGTATGAGAATTCCATTTGATTAACCAAACATCAAATTAAATATGACCATTTCAGGCCACACCCAACCAAATTCATAACTTAAAACAATCTAACCTGAACAAAACAAATAGTCACTCTGACACCCTAGTATAGGTTTTTTGTTTTTTCTAGGGTGAATTTCCTTCTTCAGAATGGTCTTTTGCCGGCCGGATAGGGAACTGTACAGTACACTCTGTACTTAATTAGGGGCATAGTGATAAGTGTTAGGAAATTCTGTAACTTATAAATCTCGATATAATTGCACAGGTGGCTAACACATCATTGGTGTATAGGGCATCCACTAGCACAACTGGACTGAATTTGATACAAAACCAAGGGAGCATTCGGCAGGGTGTGGCGTCTGTGGCTGTTGCTGTCTTTGTCCTTGCGTGTTCGGTGTGTGTTGCTGCTTCGCGGGTTGTGTTCTCCGGGAGTGCCTTGGGGGCGTCTCGTGTTTCTTCGTGGGTGGGTGTGGGTGTGCGTTTGGCGCTGTCTCTGCGTGTGGGACGACGGAGAGCCTGACTGGGACCTTTTCCGCCTTTGCCTCTTCCTGCAGGTGCCGCATCTAGAAGTTGATAGGGGAGGTGTGGATGGGCCTTACCTACCTACCCCAGGGCTTACATCTATACCGATAGTTACTAATTAGTAATTCGAGCCTGACTGGGACCTTTTCCGCCTTTGCCTCTTCCTGCAGGTGCCGCATCTAGAAGTTGATAGGGGAGGTGTGGATGGGCCTTACCTACCTACCCCAGGGCTTACATCTATACCGATAGTTACTAATTAGTAATTCGGTATAACGCCCAAATTGATAAGTGCATTGGTATGCATATAAATGCCTGAGGGGGGAGTAACGACCCTTCCCCAAGGGAAAATAAATGTCCAGCGATATGCTGGATATAAAAGTAGCCCATATGACCCTTAGTGGCCGGTGGTTACTATAAAACTCAGATTGATTGATTGACCAGTCTGTAAAGTTATGGAAACCATGGTTAACAATAGATTGAAACATCATTTAGAGAGCAATAACCTTCTATCAAATAATCAAAGCGGCTTCCTGAATAATAGATCAACTATAGATCAGCTAGTTCGACTAGAATCCCAAATAAAACTAGCATTCCACAATAATAGGAAAAAAAAATCGACACGTGACTGCAATTTTCTTAGACCTAGAAAAAGCATTTGACTTGGTTTGGACCAATGGCCTCATAGCCAAATTAAATCACTATGGTATAAATGGTGAAATGCATGCCTGGATAAAACAATTCCTATCTAATAGACGCATCAGAGTTAGAATAGGAGATACACTCTCTGAGGAATTCTTTTTGGACAACGGCACGCCACAGGGTAGTGTCATTAGCCCTACATTATTCAACATTATGATTAACGATCTGGAACTCAACGTTGATCCCAACGAAGTAGACCTCTCACAATTTACAGACGATAGCGGACTATGGAATGCGGGCGACCCAACAAGTCAAAAAGTCATCGATACTCTCCAAAACAGCCTCAACAAAATTGGAACTTGGGCTGACAAATGGGGTTTAAACTCTCAAAGGGCAAAACAAGGGGTATAATTTTTTCGCCAAATCAGAAAAAAGCAGTAGAAGCACCAAAGCTATATATTCAAGGGGAATTAATTAAATTTGAGACCACGATCAAATTCCTGGGCATGACATTCGATCAATACCTAACATGGAAATACCACATTCAAGATCTGACCCGCAGATGCAAAAAAGATCTTACACTCATGAAAAACATTAAAAGATCAAAATGGGGATCTAACCAAAAGACCCTTCTGATGATCTACAGGGCCCTAATTAGATCTAAACTTGACTACGGATGTCAAGTATACGCATCTGCTAGAAAAAGTCTTCTGAGGAAACTAGATCAAATACAAACCACAGCATTACGCATTTGTACAGGTACCCTGAAAAAACACCTCAAAAGAAGAATTACAAATCATCACTGGTGAAATGCCATTATCACTTAGAAGAGACGAACTAACTCTTAGATATGCGGTCAGAATCTCGATACATAACGCAAACCACCCCACCAAAACAACAATTAATAAATGCAATAAAGCCTTCAGCAAGAGGTTAGTACCATTCCAGCCATCCGGGAAAAGGATTCACACCTTAAGCAAAGAATTAAGCATTAAAGATCTCCAAGCTGTTCAAATCGCTTATCCTGATAAAACACCTTGGATGAATATTCCATTAAAAATTAACCTAGAAGCCACAACATTCGGATCCAAAGAAGCAATGCCGCACGTGATAAGAACGAAGATTCTACATAACTTAGACACCAACTACAAGGAATATGTCAAGATATACACCGATGGATCCAAATCAACAAATCCAGATAGAACAGCTGCAGCAGTTACTATCCCTGAATTAAATATAACAACAGGGAGTCGGCTCCCTGACTTATGCTCTATCTATACTACAGAATTCTGGGCAATGTCAAAGCATTGAACCAGATTAAAATCCATAAATTTACTAAATCACTCATCATTAGTGACTCACTCAGTGTCCTCAAAACACTTGAATCTGGCCTCTCCAAAGGTCGTAGCAATTACCAAAAACAAGCTAGACTACTTGTCAATGATCTTGCTAACCTTAACCAAACAATTGAATTCATGTGGGTACCATCTCACATAGACTTGTTTGGTAATGACCAAGCCGACCTAGCTGCAAAAAATAACCTCAACAACAACGAGATAGAACATATAGAGTATTCGGTAACAGAACTATACAGCGTCATTACCAAAAAAATTATGAACAAGTGGCAAGAACAGCCATAAAGGACGAAGACTATACTCTATTCACAAACAAGTATCCAGGAATATTATTAGCGCAGAGATTAAACATACACATCTTGAAAGAATTATCAATCGTATCAAGACAGGAAAAACTCTGCTAGCCGGCAGCATGGGCAAATATAACAAGTCTAACCCCGGAAGAATTACATCTTGCCCAAACTGCCAAAAATTAGAAGACCTAACACATGTTTTTAACGTGTGCCCAACATATAGGGTAGCAAGAAATAAACTTGCAAACTCTCTTGGAAAAATCGGCTCGAGCACAATATACCCATCTTTTCTTTTTTCTACAAATCCTAATCCTAACTTAACTGCAGAACTGATTCTAATATTCCTTCGGGAAAAAGATAAGTCTGACAGTATATAATATAACATTCCAACTAAAATCACCCCCCCCCCCCCCAAATACCCAAATAGGTTCATTACCCGGCGTCAATCTAACGGACATTGCAGGAGGAGGGTTTTAATATTCAGTCACAATGACTTTATGCAAACGCAAATTATCACAACCCTAACTAACTAGTTGGTGTTTTAAAGTTGCCACCGTTCACTAGGAACATTTGGGCAACTTTTATATCCAGCATATCGCCGGACATTTATTTACCCTTTTTTTATGTGCACAGTAGTACACTTATCAATTTGGGCGTTATACCGAATATCTAATAAGTAACTATCGGTATAAATGGAAGCCCTGGGGTAGGTAGGCAAGACCCATCCACACCTACCCCTATCAACTTCATCGGCAGGTCAGCAGGAAGAGGCAAAGGCGGAAAGGATGCCGAAAATTAATTCATCGTCGTCCCACACGCAGAGGCAGCGCCGCACATACACCCGGACCCCAACGAAGAAACACGAGGCGCCACACCCTAGGTTAATAATTGCAACCCCATAGGACATGTGCCAAAGTGGAAGTGCTATACTATGTTGTGATGTGGATTGTTTTAATGTTATTTATTGTATTTCATTATTATTGCAACATTGTGTTGCGGGGGCCTGATAGTCCTGGATTAAGACTACCTTATATTTTCTAGTAAGGTCATATATGTAAGTGAGTGTATGTGTTGTCCATGAGGTTGCAGTCCCTTTGATTTATTTCAAATTTAATCCAGTTATACTAGTGGATGCCCTACACCAATCATGTGTAAGCCACCTGTGCAATTGTGTCGAGATATACAAGTTACGGAATTTCCTAACGCTTATCACTATGCCCCTAATTAAGTACAAGGTGTACTGTACAAATCACCACTATCCTACTGGCCGGCGAAAATCCCTTCTCGAAGAGGGAAGTTCACCCTAGAAAAAACAAAATACCTACACTAGGGTGTCAGAGTGACTATTTGATTTTGTTCAGGTTAGATTGTTTTAAGTTATGAATTTGGTTGGGTGTGATCTGAATGATCATATTTGAGATTTGATGTTTGGTTAGTCAAATGGAATTCTCATACCAATCAATATAGCGAGAATTCAATATCTAAGAACACGTAACAAAGAAACCGACAGGGTCATACAAACAAACAGACATAGAGATTTAGAAAAAGAGGGGGGGGGGAAATGGGTCAACACCAGCTTCCCTGAGGGACTGATTGGATTAGGCACAGAGATGTACCAGGCTGTACACATGTGCGTACACCAATCCAGGCGATCCCTATAAACAAAAGAGCCTGTGTCCCCACAGATCCACTAGTCTTCCCCTATTCCTAAGAGATACAAAGGGTGGGAAATAGATTTGGTACAACACAATTACAACAATGAACATTCAGTAGCCCTAAGAAGGGCTGTTCTGAAGTCTGGTCCTCCACGTTTCCCTCGATGTCAGTGATAGCAACAATGGCTCCATTTATTTTCCTTGAATATTGTCTATGCACTCCTCACTTTCTGCGAAGTCCAGTTCAAGATCGTTATTAATCGAATAATTTTGAATATTAAGTGCCATTAGCTTTTTTATTCTGACAGGAAAGAGCTTGGAAAAAGAGATATGGAACAATAGTCTGGTAAACGTTTGCCCTCTTTTATTTGTAAATTAGGTATGACCCATGCTGCTGCTGTTCGTGCAGGATTGATTGTTTTAGAACCATCCGTATAAATTTTTTAATGGTTTTTGTACTTATTATTTATCTTCTCATTTACAAGCATTTTCAAATAATGTGGATCCTGTATTTTATTACCTTGATTTAGTAAGTAAAGATCTACGTGTATATAATTCAATCTCCAGGGAATTATAATTGGAGGTTTAATTTTTTGTACTTGAAATATATCAACTGGGAGTTTGTTTTTTTATATTATTTATCTGTTTACCAAATGAGTTAGAATATTTGCCTCGTTTTATTAGTGGTTTATTGCATTTTTTAATAACCTGCAATGTGGGGTGTGTTTCCTTATGAGTTGACAAACGAGCGACATATCTCAACATGACCTCTTGTCTTCTCAAATGAAGTGAAAGTTCACCTGCCAGGACCTGCAACTCCTCTGTGGACGTAGATGGCAATGCCCCAGTTGCTATAAGGAGGGCTTTTCATTGAATTTGTGTAATTTTATTGAGCAGTGTTGGTGATGCCGTGGCATACAGCTGGCATCCGTAATCAATTTTAGATCTAATAAGTGATCTATATAGAGTAATTATTGTTTTTTGACAGGCACCCCAATGTGTACCTTGAATACTTTTAATTAGATTAAGGTCTAAATTACACCTTTTAATTAGGTCTGTAATATGATATGACCATTTCATGTGTTGATCAAAGTACATTCCTAGAAATTTAACTACCTTTACAAATGTTATATCTTGATTTTGTAGGGTGAGTTTTGGATATATTATATTATTTTTATAAGGGGTAAATAGTACAGCTACTGTTTTTTGGTGTGAAAATTTAAATCCCCATTTATCAGCCCAGTTACCTATATTATCTAAACTGTTTTGTATTTCAGCAATATGGTTTCGATTTGATGGGTCGCCCGCTCGCCATAGGGCACTATCATCGGCAAATTATGATAGTTCAACTTGCGGAGTAGCTAAATTTTTATCCAAGTCATTTATCATAATGTTAAATAAAGATGGGCTGAGTACACTCCCTTGAGGGGTACCATTTTCTAAAGTGTACTTTTCAGAATAAGTTGTTCCTATCCTAGTAATAATTTTACGATCAATTAGAAAGTCATTTATAAAGTTATATATATTGCCTGTTATACCATATTGGTTTAATTTAGCTAATAATCCTTTAGTCCAAAAAAGATCAAATGCTTTTTCCATATCTAAAAAGACAGCAATAAGGTTTCTGTTTTTACGTTGATGATTATTGAAAGCATGTTTAATGGCAGATTCTAATTTAATTAGTTGATCTATAGTAGATCTATTATTACGAAAACCACATTGATTTTTAGATATGAGATTATTGGTTTCTAAATGATATTTAAGTCTATTATTGATAATAATTTCCATAATTTTACATATTATATTTGTAAGGGAAATAGGCCTGTATGAATTTACATCATTTCTGTCTTTATTTGGTTTTAGTATGGGAATAACTTCTGCTGTTTTCCATTTTATGGGGAGTTTACCGGTACTCCAAATCTTGTTATACATATTTAATATAATTTGTATAAAGTTGATAGGTAATTTTTTTATAAATTGAATATCCTATTGTATCCTCTCCAGGTGAGGTATCTTTTTTAGTTTTAAGGGCTTGATACCATTCATTAATGGTAATTTTGTCATTTAAATAAGAGTTTTTGGTCCCTAAATCTGCAAATGTATGTTTATAGTCTGTTTCAATTTTATTTCTATGGTCCTGGAATTTCTTGGTGTGATTTGTATTACTGCTCATAGCTTGGAAATGTGTTGCTAATGAGTCAGCTTGCTCTTTATGATTACTGGTATTATTTATTTTGGGCGTATTATTTGTATGTTTACCCCTAATTATTCTAATTTTATCCCAGACTTGTTTTGAGTTGGTTTTACAATCTAGGTTGCTGCAATATTTTTGCCATGTATTTATTTTAGCCTGTTTTATTGCATATTTTAATTCAGTGTCATATTTTTTATATTCCTTAAAATGCTCAGTATTATTTGTACGTTTAAATCTATTTAATGCTTTTCGTTTGTTTTGTCTAATATTATTGATTTCATTTGTCCACCAAGGGACACTAAGTTTAGTGGGTTTACAATTAGTTTTTGGAATAGAGGCATTAGCTGCCAAAACACCCACAACAGCGCCGAAAATCCAGGGAACAAAAAACAACATGGAAGTAGCAGAGAAGTTAGCCCAACACTTTGCTAACTCCAGCAGCGATGACAATCATAAACACGAGTTTTTACATCAAAAATCAACATTAGAAAAAGAATTTCCCCACATTTTCAAAGATCGAGACAACAGAGATTCGCCACTGAATGACCCTTTTTATCTGAAAGAATGGAGACAAGCCCTCAGCCAAAAAAAAAGTACATCACCAGGTGAGGATAACCTAGGCTATGAAATATACAAACAATTACCACCCAATATGCAGAGCATTACCTTAAACTTAATAAATCTGATATGGAGAACAGGTCGCATCCCCACACTATGGAAGCGAGCCATAATCATAGCCATCCCAAAACCAGGCAAAGACCCTACTAATGTAACCTCCTACAGACCTATTTCACTAACTAATACAATCTGTAAGGTAATGGAAACAATGGTTAACAATAGATTAAAACACCACCTAGAACAAAATCAACTACTGGCTGAAACCCAAAGTGGATTTAGGAATAAACGATCTACACTTGATCAATTAATCCGTCTGGAAGCCAACATCAAATTAGCATTTAATGCCAAAAGGAAAAGAGATAGACACCTAATAGCAATATTTCTAGACCTAGAGAAAGCCTTCGACCTAGTCTGGACCAATGGCCTCATATCTCAACTCAACCAATTAGGCATAACAGGAAGAATGCACCGCTAGATAGCAAACTTCCTTACGGGAAGAACCTTTAAAACTAGAGTAAGAGAGACCTTGTCCCAAACATATACACTGGATAATGGAACCCCCCAAGGAAGTGTGATTAGCCCAACCCTATTCAATCTAATGGTCAACAATCTAACCAACTATCTCAAAAATTGCCCAGTTGATCTGTCACAATTTGCCGATGACATTAGTATCTGGAAAGCAGGAAACCCGAATAGTCAAAAGAACATCACTCAAATTCAGAAAGGAATAGACATCATCGGCACATGGGCCAACAACTGGGGTTTCAAAATATCCCAAATAAAAACAGTTGCCACGCTCTTCTCCCCAACTAATAAACAACCTAAATACCCTAAACTATATATGCAGAATCAGCCCATCCAATTCCAAAAGGAGACCCACTTCCTGGGAATGCTACTAAATGAAACAATCAATTGGAAATCACACATACAACAAACTATTCAAAAATGTCAAAAAGATCTAAACATACTTAAAAACATCAAAGGTACTACATGGGGAGCTGATCAGCAAACTATGCTAATGATCTACAAATCTGTAATTCGAAGTAAGATAGACTATGGCTCCCAGATCTATTCCTCAGCCAACAAGGAAACACTTAGACAACTAGACAGCATCCAATATAGAGCACTTAGACTTTTCACTGGTGCATTACCGAACACCTCCCTGGAAGAACTACAAATCCTCGCATGTGAACCACCATTACAACTGAGAAGAGAAGAACACATACTTAGATACGCCTGTAGAATCTCAATACATAAGGAGATTAATCCCACCAGAAACATAATAAGTAAATGTCAAACCACCTTTAGCTCAAGACTGGTACCACATCCTCCAGCAGCTAACAAAATACACACACTCTGCAAAGAACTCAATCAAATAGAACTCCAAGCAGAACAACTACTTATCAAGGACCCCACACCTTGGAGAAATAACCAACCTAACATCAACCTAACAGCACTCCAACTGGTACATAAGCGCGACAACCCCAATATCACATTAACACAAGTACAAAACCTCGTCAACAACAACTATGATGGATATGTAAAAATCTATACTGACGGCTCAAAATCTAAAGAACTACATAGAACGGCTGCAGCGGTAGTGATCCCAGAACATCAGATCACATTTACGACAAGACTACCGGATGACTGTTCCATATATACCGCGGAATTCTGGGCCATCAACCGAGCCCTAAAATGGATAGTAACACAAAATCAAAAACAGTACGTAATCATAACAGACTCAGTGTACTTGAAAGTATTGAGACAGGTAATTCCAAAAGTAGACAAAATCTTCTAGAGGACACTATGCTGACCATCAGGGAAGCAGATAAATCACACCAAACCATACACTTTTTGTGGGTGCCATCTCACATCAATTTGCCTGGAAATGAAAAAGCAGACAAAGCAGCAAAAAGCAGTCTGATGAAAGACCAAATTGAACCCGTACAGTACAACACTCAGGAACTATATAGTCAAGTCAGGGACAGAATTAATAATAAATGGCAACAACAATGGGAAAACTCCACAAAGGGTAGACATCTATACCAACTACAAAAAGAGGTCACTAGAACTCAACGTTTACCAAAAAGCCTGGCAGCCATTGATATTAAAATAATCAACAGAATCAGAACAGGTAAAACACTACTAAATGGCAGTTTTATGAAACATATAAGTACAGGACCCACGCCGGATAAATGTCCACACTGTCCAGAAACTGAAACATTGGAACATGTATTCAACATATGTTACAAATATCATCGACAACGTACCGTCTTCCAACTACAACAAAGAAAACTTGACTCAGTTACATCATTCCCCCAAATTCTAGATAAAAGGTATAACAAAAACGTAAATGCTACCTATATAAATATACTTAATTACCTAAAATCAATAGAC
The DNA here is from genome assembly GCA_029339505.1 of Unio delphinus. Classification (NCBI taxonomy): domain Eukaryota; kingdom Metazoa; phylum Mollusca; class Bivalvia; order Unionida; family Unionidae; genus Unio; species Unio delphinus. The sequence goes on along the minus strand of JAQISU010000106.1, from coordinate 13,789,277 downwards.
ATAAAACACAAAATATAAATATCCAAACCATCAAATAAGTAAATAAACATAAACATAGCCAAAGAGTTAATATTTATCAATCAAGGGGCCAGAGCAGATAATAACATCGCTAGCTCAGAAAACAGACCCACGTAACAATGCCTTAAATAAACGGAAAAAAAAATTATAACTATCAAATAGATAAATAATTAACGAGGCCATATCGGTTAAAGGGGCCAGAGCGGATAGTAATACCGCTAGCTTAAAAAAGCAGAACAGCTTAACATTACCCTAAAATAAATATATAAAATAAAATAGAAAAGGGGAAAGGAAGGGAAAGGGAGGGGGGATAATATAAACATTGTAATGCGAGGAAAAAAGGAAGAAAGGGGAGAAAGGGAAGAAGGAGAAGGGGAAAAAAAAGAGAACATTACACTCAGTAGTGGCACAATGTAGGTACAGTAAAACCAGTCAACCGGCAAGTGACAAGATAAGTGTGATGAGAACACCGGGATCAAATAGTGATAGCTCAAGGAAACATAACATCAACAAACCGACAAGAAAAAGTAAAAGGAAAGGGAAAAGAAGGATGGAAGAAGGAAAAAGAAAGAAAGAGGGAAGAAGGGAGTAGGAAGAAAGTGGGAAAGAGAAAAGGGAAAAGAAGAGAAAAAGAAGAAGGAAGAAATGAAATAACACCAAACACACCCCACTCCAACTCTAATCTTTTTTTCTTTTTTTTTTTTAATTTTTTTTTTTGTTAATTTTTTTTTCTTTTTTATTTTTTTTTCTTTTGAATTTATTTTTATATATATAATTTTTTTTAATATTTTTATTTTTTAATTTGTTTTGATTTGTTTTTAAATTTTATTTTATTTTATTTTATTTTATTTTATTTTATTTTATTTTTCTCCCCAGGGTTCTAATTTGGTACGAGAACCCTTTTCGAACAATCTCTTTCTCGAAATCTAACTTGATCAATTTTGACCACCGCTCAAAATTAACAAGCTAAAATACCTAACAGTGACTACACTTATTTATGTCGCTAAGACATTTTAGCAATTAAATTTGTTAAGGACCTACAACATGTACACTATGTACTAGAAATATTTATTGATAGGAAAGATGAAAAATTCTATGACTATATGGATTTGATATAATTGCACAGGTGGCTTACACAATATTGGTATTTGTTCTGCCTTCCTGCTTTGCCGTGACCCGACATTTTACTCTAAGGCGAGACTGCCATTTAACGCGGGTGCTGGGGAGACTGCGACAACACAGCCTAGTGTAGTCAAAGTTACCTTTGGTCCCGACCAATCAAATAGCCCGACCCTCGGGCATTAACTGGTCGCGAAAGCACATAGTTGTGCGTGCGACCTTAATTCATATTAAAAAAAAAATTAGCTGCCCTTATTATAGCATTTGTAATATTTTCATAATATTGATCTATGTCTTCACTTTGAATATCCTCAAGTTTTTCATTTTTAATATTTTATTGAAAGTTACTCCAATCTGCTTTTTTATAGTTCCATTTAGGGATTTTATTATTAGTTTCTAATTGTGCATAGTTTTGTAGAGTAGTTATTATAAGAAAGTGGTCACTTCCCATTGTGTCTGTTTGTTCTACACTCCATGTTGTTATTTGTGCAAGTTTGGGAGTACATAAAGTAAGATCTATGGCTGATAAAGTGCCATCTACCGGATTAAGTCTGGTTTTTGTACCATCATTAAGTATTACAAGGTTAGATTCATTAATCCATTTTTCAAGCCTTCTACCTCTACTATTTGTTATATCACCCCCCCCCCATATTTCATTATGAGAATTAAAGTCACCTAGCACAATTGCTTGATTATTACCTATGTGTAGTTTAAGTGCTTGTAATGCAAGATCCTCCTGCGTGACCCGGTATAGCACTATAGATTACATCTACCGTATGTCGCCGTATAACATGAACTATTAGGACCATATAATCAGGCATTGATTTAATGGACACTGACTGTACACTATCAAGGAAATATAGGAGGAGGGATATAATTAATCAGTCATAATGACTGTATGCAAAAGCACTTTATATCAACCCACCTAAATAAACTGGAATAGCAATACAGACGGTATCGGCCAAAAATCGCCAAGCCTGAAATTATCCTCAACAAAAATACTCGCCTCTACATCACCAAAGAATCGATAAATTGGGCAAGCAATCTTACGTACCCAATAACTTACTATTTTCACAAACATCATAACTTTAGGCCTCTAAATTTCTATACTTACTACCTCTATCTCTGCTCTACTATGGCATAATTAAAATTACATTATGGCCCTAAATAGTTCTATAAGGTGGTTATAAACCCAAAGCCATCAGTTCCGGCTACACAAGGTAGCAAAACAAATACTTTATAAGATAATTAAGACCTCAAATAGTTCTATAAGGTGGCTTAAAGCCCAGAGCCATCAGGTCCAGCTGCACAATGTAGCAAAACAAAATCAAGTAGTATTATTTAATAATAGGACCCTAAATAGTTTCTATAAGGTGGCTATAAGCCCAAAGCCATCAGCTCCGGCTACACAAGGTAGCAAAAAAATAGTTGATAAGATAATTAAGACCTCAGCTAGTTCTATAAGGTGGCTTAAAGCCCAGAGCCATCAGGTCCAGCTACACAATGTGGCAAATGAAATTAAGTAGAACTAAATATGCCACTCTCTTCTACTACTACTCAAAACAGCACAATAATGTTTTATTCAAAATTCTTTCCAATGTGGTCCCTTTCCTCGTTCGCCTCTGACAGCTCCGACGGTTGATATCAATTAATTAGCACAAAATTGTGTAATAAAGTGTGGGGGCGTGGCACTATTCCGCCCCCCGAAACAATTAAATAGCCCTTTTTTTAGGGCATTAACCAGACGTACATGAAGAGATAGAGAATGTTAGAATGCTACAAGTAACGGAAAACCTCATAGAAAAACTCTTCAGAGAGGAAATTCAAAAAGACAAAGAAGAATGGACTGAGAAGTATAGACTTCAGAAGCAGCAGAGAGAGCAGAGAGAACAGCAGCAGCAACAGCAACAGCAACAACAGCAGCAGGAACCAGACAGAAGTTTTGTCGACTGTCGTGTGGACACGAAAGAGTTCTCTTTCTCTTTCCGAAGAAGCAGACCCTATCCTGTTGCCAGACGAGGACGCAATCTTAGACGATTAAAGATTGTCATCCCTCCTCGTACACACAAAAAACAGCCCTTTTCAGGGCTACCCAATATTCTCGAAAAGAAATAATCATTCAATTTGCTAATGGTATGTGAGAAAGTTAGAAAAAAATAGAAGTGAGTCTATAATCACTTTCTCTTTTTTAGTTTTGTTTAAAGTGTGTCTATAAGCACAACGTATTTTTCAAATAACTTGTTAAATTTATAATTTATGTGAGTAAAGTAAAAAGTGAGTGAGTGTTTTCTTTTAAGTCCGCGTGTTTTGGTGATGATAGGGATAATGTAAGCTTTTGGATCATAGGGAGGTGTTTTTCTTCACGTCCGCACTTGTGCTATATAAAAAGAAGCACTCGTCAGTCAAAACTGGACTGAATTTGAAATAAGTATGGCTAGGACGTTCCAGGGCGTAAACGACATCCATCTACGACATCGGCTGGCCGACCTCCGGGACTTTTTCCTCCTATTCCTCGTCCAGTGCCCATCAACATAGAGTAGTGAGAAAACTATTTTTCTCTCGCTATTATTTGGTGCCATTACACCTCAGCTTTGTTACAAACATACCGATTGGTTGATTGGGTGTGTGTGTGTGTGTGTTGGGTGTGTGTGTGTGTTGGGATGCCATCCCTTCCCCACGGGAAAAAAACAAATCATCAATGATATATTGATGCAAAACAGTGATCAAATGACCCTTTGTGGCCGGTATCACTTTAAACCAAAAACTTACTTACTTACTTACAGTCTGGCTACCATACAATATATAAATATCAAAACCGTCAAATAAATAAATAAACATAAACATAGCCATAGAGTTAATATTTATCAATCAAGGGGCCAGAGTAGATATTAACACCGCTAGCTCAAAAGCAGACCCACGTAACAATGCCTTAAATAAACAGACAAAAAATAAATATTATAACTACCAAATAAATAAATAATTAACAAGGCCATATCGGTTAAAGGGGCCAGAGCGGATAGTAATATTGCTAGCTTAAAAAAGCAGAACCACTTAACAAAACCCTAAAATAAATATATAAAATGAAAGAGAAAGAGGGAAAGGAAGGGAAAGGAGGGGGGGTAATATAAACATTGTAATGCGAGGAAAAAAGGAAGAAAGGAAGAAAGGGGAGAAAGGGAAGAAGGAGAAGGGGAAAGAAAGAACATTACATTAAGTAGTGGCACAATGTAGGTACAGTAAAACCAGTCAACCTACAAGTGGCAAGATAAATACAAGTGTGATGAGAACACCGGGATCAAATAGTGATAACTCAAGGAAACATAACACCAACCAACCGACAAGAAAAAGTAAAAAGAAAGGGAAAAGAAGGAGGGAAGGAGGAAAAAGAAAGAAATAGGGAAAGAAGGGAGTAAGAAGAAAGTGGGAAAGAGAAAAGGGAAAAGAAGAGAAAAAGAAAAAGGAAAAAATGAAATAATACCAAACACACCCCACTCCAACTCAATTTTTTCCCAGGGTTCTAATTTGGTACGAGAACCCTTTTCGAACAATCTCTTTCTCGAAATCTAACTTGATCAATTTTGACCACCACTCAAAATTAACAAGCTAAATGCCTAACAGTGACTACACTCATTTATGTCGCTAAGACATTTTAGCAATTAAATTTGTTAAGGACCTTCAACATGTAAACTATGCACTAGAAATATTTATTGATAGGAAAGATAAAAAATGTTTAAAAAAATTAAAACAAATTAAAAATTTCAAATATTTAAAAAAATATATATAAATAAATAAATTTTAAAAAAAATTAAAAATTAAAAAAAAAAATTAAAAATTAAAAAAAAAGAGATTAGAGTTTGGTGTTATTTCATTTCTTCCTTCTTCTTTTTCTCTTCTTTTCCCTTTACTCTTTCCCACTTTCTTCCTACTCCCTTCTTCCCTCTTTCTTTCTTTTTCCTTCTTCCATCCTTCTTTTGCCTTTCCTTTTACTTTTTCTTGTCGGTTTGTTGGTGTTATGTTTCCTTGAGCTATCACTATTTGATCCCGGTGTTCTCATCACACTTATCTTGCCACTTGCCGGTTGACTGGTTTTACTCTACCTACATTGTGCCACTACTTAGTGTAATGTTCTCTTTTTCCCCCTTCTCCTTCTTCCCTTTTTTCCGTTTCTTCCTTTTTTCCTCGCATTACAATGTTTATTTTATCCCCCCTTTCCCTTCCTTTCCCCTTTTCTATTTTATTTTATATATTTATTTTAGGGTAATGTTAAGTTGTTCTGCTTTTTTAAGCTAGCGGTATTACTATCCGCTCTGGCCCCTTTAACCGATATGGCCTCGTTAATTATTTATCTATTTGGTAGTTATATTTATTTATTTATTTATTTATTTTTGGTCCGTTTATTTAGGCATTGTTACGTGGGTCTGTTTTTTGAGCTAGCGATGTTATTATCTGCTCTGGCCCCTTGATTGATAAATATTAACTCTTTGGCTATGTTTATGTTTATTTACTTATTTGATGGTTTGGATATTTATATTTTGTGTTTTATGTCTATTGATTTTAGGTAATTAAGTATATTTATATAGGTAGCATTTACGTTTTTGTTATACCTTTTATCTAGAATTTGGGGGAATGATGTAACTGAGTCAAGTTTTCTTTGTTGTAGTTGGAAGACGGTACGTTGTCGATGGTATTTGTGACATGTTGAATACATGTTCCAATGTTTCAGTTTCTGGTATATATATATGAAGTGGGGACTAGACCGGCTAAAGAAAGCAGAAGCAATGATGAGAAAGGTGATGGAAGAAGAAGTGATCAAGATTAAAGATAACTGGGCTCAGGAGAGAAAGGAACTAAAGAACAAAAAGAAGAAAGAGGACTTTGATCAACTAAATCAGAGATGGATCAAAGTTCAGGAAAAGTTTAGAGCTATCGGACATCATAACTGGATTCCCGAGGACGAAAAGAAGAAGACGAAAACGGGAATCATTGGTAAAATCAAAAGGTGGTTGAACAATGGCAGAAAATAAAAGAAGAAGAAGTATCCAAAGGCCCTTTTCAGGGCCACTCATATGCCTCGAAAAGATATATGCTTTCTTAGCCTCCATTTTCCCCTTGCCGCTATACAGTTCCATATACAAATAATATTCCACATGTTCAATTCCCCTTGTCGCTAGATATGCCCACTATGTTAAATTCCCCTTGTCGCTAGATAGGCCCAAATAGTTCCCATGTTAAATTCCCATTGTCGCTAGATAGGCCCAAATAGTTCCCATGTTAATTCCCCTTGTCGATAGATAGACCCACCATGTTAAATTCCCCTTGTCGCTAGAATGCCCCACCATGTTTGTCGCCAGAGTGCCTAAAGCTGTTTTTGACTGGATTTCCCATTGTCGCTAGAAATCTTGTCGCCAGAGTGCCCCAAGCTGTTTTTGACTGGATTTCCCATTGTCGCTAGGGTGCCCCATATTACTACTGACCTGAGATTTAAACAGATAAAGGTCTTCCTTCTCTCCATGACACGGATGTTATTGTATTGCTATCCATCATCAAGCTGTGCAAGCATCCGCTATTAAAATCAAAATAGAGTATAACGGACATACATTTAATTTGATCTCTTAACTTAATGTAGTCTTCTTTAATGTGTAAATAACTAATTGTCATAACACACAGATATGTAGTTAAAGCCCATCCTCTTTTTTCCGGTATAATTTTTACTTATCTTAAACACATAAAGAGATGTAGATGTCGGGGCTCTGCAGTTACCATTTAATATAATTTAATTAAATTGAGAAGAGAACAATCAGTCGATGGAGACATTATTAGCATTGCATAAGTAAATAAATAAATATTAGAAAGAATGTATGCCGGGTTTGTTAGTTTTATTTTCTACATGAGAGAGAGAGAGAGAGAGAGAGAGAGAGAGAGAGAGAGAGAGAGAGAGAGAGAGAGAGAGCATGCTTATAAAAAAAATGGTAAAACGCCATGGCGATTTTACATGATGTATTGATTATAACTTTCTCCAGAAATGACTCGTTTTTCTGAAACACTGCATTAATTTCTTCAGAAAAGTTTTCTCTTTTAAAAGCTCACAAACCTAGTTTTCAAAAATGGTGATAATATATAGGAATGGTAGTTACAAAACTTGCATTTATAAATATAGTTCTTTGCAGGTGTTCAAATAAAATTTAATAGATGATTTACCTGTTGCCTATTAGACTATTGAAGCAAGACTATAAATTCTTTCTTGGAGTACAATTTTTTTTAATACTTAATAACATAAAGTCTGCATAAAATTTCTAAACATTCCCTAAATAGATTATATGTGAATCCAAGAAGCTGCCATAAAACCAATAATGGTCAAATAGAAGTTGATGTTTGGCAAAAATGTTTGCTAATACATGGAGGCTAAAAAGTTGTCCACAGAAAATCGATTACACATAAAGATTATACACCAATGTGATTTGTATTTTAATATTTTTTAGTAATATCCGTATGATATTTGTATGCAGTGAGGCAGTTTATAGTGATGTATCATGATGTCCCACCCAGTTACATTATCCTGACACCAGGGCGACCAGCCATAACTCTAACATCTTAATGCTGAGCGCCAAGCGAGGCGGCCGTTAGTAATTTTTAGATTATATAAGTCTTTGGTATGACTCGGCCGGGAATCAAACCAACGACCTTCTGCATCCGAGTCGAACGCTGTAACCACTAGTCTACCGGAGCTGTTACACACATCTGTATATAGATAACAGCGTAGTTTCAATAATAGCTTTGCATACAAATTTAGACACGAATCTCAAATCAGTAAAGAGATCAACACAATACAAATCAAATAGCAAAGGAGTAGCTAAAACAAACATATTCCAGTTTGCATATTGTCTGTCTCCTGCTTCAAATATGAATATCATTCAGTTAAATTTTCAATCAGGTTGACCTGTTAGTTATCTATATCCAACAATTCCTTAATTAATATACAACCAAGGCGCATTATAGTTTAAAGGTCAAGTCAAGCACTGAAGCACAGCAGAATTAAACAAACAAATAAAAACAACAAATTAAAATACAACCTGACCACCGACCACGTTAATACAGAAAAATAAAATAACTCCATAGAATGGTAGGCATTAGGTAGAAATATGTCCCTTATATCATGTCGTTGCAAAGTGAAATTGTACTAATCTAGTTAATACAGATCTGCAGCGTAATTTGTATATTGGTATTGAACGCGGCTACTTCCCTTAATTGAGGTCTGCTTCCCTTTACTTGGTGTGTGTGTGTGTGTGTTATTTGGATTTTTAACGTAGCTATAACAATTTTTCAGTTATGTCGGTACGATTCTGCAGTGTGATAGTTTATAGTGATATCTCGCACTGGGGCGTCATAAGGCAGACATATAGCATTCATATAGACCCAGTCACATTATCCTTACACTAGGCCGACCAGTCATAAAACTTAACCTAATAATGCTGAGCGCATAGTGGTATCACGGTACCAATTGTTTTTTCATAGTCCTCAATGTTAATGTTTTGTGAAATAAATATACTTTCTATACTACTTCGTCATGCATGTCGCATACTGTCATAGATAACAATGTTAGATTGTCAGTTAGACAAGGACAAAACCAGGCATTTAAGAGAGATAGCTCTGCTGGAAATAGACAATGGTAAGAGTTAAATAGTCACAACATACATATGTTCACCCATGTGTGCCACATTTTTATTAAAAAAATCATAAAAAATACAAAATATGATCTTACTATGAATTAAGATAATCTCACATGTTGCCAAGAGGCTTAATCTTTAAAGCCTAAAAGAAAGTACAACTCTTACATAATACACCAATAGCTCAGGACTGTACAAGCAACAAGTGCCTCGCAATTTTATGAGGCACCAATCTGTGTTTTATATTAATGTGTATGTAATGGTTTTGGACTGTTTTAGCTGCTGTTTTCATAAATGTGCTTTACTACCAAACTACCTTTTGGGAATAAAATTAATTGTTTTAAATACGTGTTGTGTTTTATTCATAACAACACTTGCATGGGAATAAAATACAGAAAAATGCCAGAAGATAAACAATAAGTATAGTGAGTCCAGTGGAGTTAATACAGGTGGAAAGTGTGTATCTCAACGGGATATAATATGTAGCTTATGAGAAAGGAGTTAAAGGAGACCATTCTTTTTTTAAAATCGTATTTTTATTACAAAATATGATCTAGATATGAATTAACATAATCTCACATGCTGCCAAGAGGCTTAATTTTTTTTATAGAAAAAGCCTAACAGAAAGTACAACTAGTACATAATGCACCAATCACAGCTAGTGGTATTTATTTCTGAATGCAATGTTCCCAACACATTAAGCTCCGCCCACCTGGGTTGTACCATTGGTGCTGTTAGCTGTTAGTACCATTTTTATAAGTCTTTGGTATGAATCGGCTGGGGTTTGACCTCCAGCATAATAGGCAAACGCTCTAGTCACAAGGCCATCGGAGCGGTCTTAACTGTTGTCTTGCCTTTGGAATGAAAACAACGGTCGTATTTGTTATTTTAAGCTAGACTGAATTGGAGAAGCTTAGATTGCATATAATTTGTTACAAAAAGTTCAAAACTGTAACGAAGTGACCTTTGCATGTGAAATATTTCATAAATGAGCTAATAAAACCTTTCAACAAAACAAGGCAAACAAAACTATACAGATAAAGTTGTGACGATGGAAACGGGTTCGACAACAGGGACGTTCTGTGTCAAATAGTCCTTCTTCAAATGGAAAAGTTATATAACGTACTTCAGAGATTCTGACTAACGAAACCAATGATAGTCTTGGGAAGATTTTAAAAAAAACAACAGAAACCCCTGCTTATGATTGGCTGAGTGAAATTAAAATGTACACTTTGGAATTAATGGGAATTTAAAGTGACAACCTTAATCTAAATTCTTTAGTCCGAAATTTTCTGATAGAAAGAGAAGGTTGGCTCAGAAGAAGCCTTAACAAAATAGTGCTTTTCTCGTTAAAAAATAAATCAACCAGATGTATGTCTTGTGAGTAAGACAGGGTTTAGATTCTGGATGCACAAAGGGGCCCAGAGTGGCCGAGTAGTCTAAAGCGCTCTCCGTTACGGATCACTGCCATCTCACCTCTGTCTGCGTGGATTCGAGTCTCAGATTTGGCCAATGGGTATATGAGAAAGCTTGCCGGTCGTTGGTTCTTTTTGGGGGGTTTCCCTGGATTCTTCCTCTACCATTAATACTGGCCGCCATGTATAGCCTATCGTGTGCTGAAAAATGGCACTAAACCCTACAACTACAACTGGATGCACAAGTTAACAGCATTATGGTGAGCAGTTATTTTTATTGTCTGTTGCATGCAAATTCGTTTGGTATGACTAGGCTCCATATTATGTATCGTTTATTCAATTTCATGGAAATGTGTTGATGCTAGAGTTGCTATGCAATTTATCTTTAAATTTTACAGTTATTAGTTCATTAACATAATTGGTTGCATGCGATCCAAATCAAATATGATATAATTTCATTTGTCTGTTAGGACGATACTGCTTATCGTCATTTAACGATGCCTACCTATTATATTTGCTTTCATAATGTTTAAATAATCTGAAAGTGAGTAAGGATATGTGAATTTTATGCATTAGTAATCGAACATGTAGTAGCATACGATATATAGAGGTCACATGATAATTTATGCAAGGTACTACCGTCAGTAGGCTTTACGCGGTTTCTGAATGGCTAGTGTGTTGTGAGTAACGTAAGTCAAGGAATTTTGTGGTACATAACGATTTAGGGATAATGTTGTCCTTTAAGGGAACAGTTTTCCGAAGGAGAGGGGACTCGACAGTCTGAACACGGAGCCCGAGAAAAAGAGAAGTGACGAATGAAGTCCGAAACGGGGAAGTGACGAGCACCAACATTAATTTAGGAAGTCCAAAAAGGACGAGGCAATTGGAACGTAGGAACACCGTCGAGAGCCAGGTGATGCCATCAGTCGTGGACATTGCGCTCTTTTCACCACTCGTTATGATGATGAAATAAATCCAAATTAGACACTGACAGTATATCGTTTAAGTTGAATTTAAATCATCACTATGAATTTGTTTGATTACATTTGTTGTTTTGTTGTTTTTTCTTTCTTGTCTAAGGGGGCTTGTATTGTTTTATTTCCACCCAACAATCTTGCCCAGTTCTCTGTTGATATTCTATCTTTTCACTCACACCGGGTCATAATATATAGGGAGGTAATTCCCTCCTAGATAACGTAGCTAAATCCAATTAACTACCCCTCCTGCTATCAAGCTTTGCCTCACCTCCAAAGTTGCATGTGCTGTAATCTATATACGTTGCCATTTGATATATGATTGTATCCAGTGTACCTAACAATCATCTGTTAAATACTTTATCATTTACCGGTATTTATTTAGGACAAATTAATTATAATCATCCTCATCATCATCAACAACAACAACAATAATAACAACAACAACAAACTGTTTTAAAAGATTAATTCTATTTGAGCATTGAGAATGTAAGAGATCATATACGTTTTGCAGGAAATCCTTGTTTCGTCCACACTGAAAGAAAAGAATTTGAAAAATAGTTGGCAATATTTAAATATATGTGATTTTCACGGTATCTTGCGGGAATTCATCACTCAACATGCAATAATTAATATTTGGGATATTGCTGAAAAATCGAAGAAGTATCTTTAGTATATGCATTTAATAAAGGTACATTTTATGCTTGATCGTGACATTTCGTATTAGTTGGAGTTAAGAGTTAAGCTTGGTCGTGAACGTTCGAATTAATTGAAGTTATATGTTAGGATTGGACGGAAAATTTCGTATTAATTGACGTAACATGTTAAGCTTGGTCGCGAAATTTCATGTTTATTGAAGTTAAGCTTGATTATTGAAGTTACATATTAAGCTTCATCGTAAAATTTCGTATTAATTAAAGTTAAATGCTAAGCTTGATCGTGAAATTTTGTTTGTAGTTTAATTCACTCGACATCAATGTACACTATTAAATGAATCCTCCATATAGTCTCAAGTGTGAGGATTGATCTCCAAATTTCAGACAGTCCGTACGTTTGGTGCGTGTAACCTTGAATCTTTGTCCAAAGCTTTAGAAGTCATTACAAGAGGCCTTCGTGACTTTGGGAGGTAGTTAAACATTTTCCGAGCAAAACATCCTGTTATAATATAGCTAGGTCAAGGATCCATGTACTGTAATATATTCTAAATTGTTGTGGCGTAGTAACATATCTTAAATTGATATATTTGTATCCTTTTCTCGATCTTCCTGGCGCTGTGTCAAGTGCTGAACTGCGCTCTGCATCGCTTGCAAATATTTGATCATATTGTATGACTTCATACAACATACACAATCAAAAATCTGCACGAGTTGTCACAGTTATCGGAATCCGTGATGAAAAACATTTTTCTAAATACATTGGCATATTATTTTAAACAAAAATATTTTGTTTGCAATCTGAGAGAAAAGAGGAAAGAGCTAGTGACAAACATTTGTTCGGACGATGACTATCAACTTATCTAAAGAGGATACACATTGTTAGAATGAAAATTATATCGAATGATCAGATAGCGTACATACAATACATTTAGATGATGGTAAAAATCTAAGACACAAAGCCGCCGTCATCATCCCTTTCAAGTGTAAAATTTGTCGCGATTACGTTCACAAGTTCAGCATGGAGCAAATAATAATAAATAATGAAACTCTCCTTTCTTCAAGTAAATGTCTGGTAGATGTACACTTTTATAATAATAATAATAATAATAATAATAATAATAATAATAATAATAATAATAATAATAATAATAATGAGAACTTTGAATAGCGCCGAATCATTGTAAGCTCTTAACGCTTTACAACATATCTAATAATATGACTACAACACAAAAAAACACACCATAAAATTAGAAAACAACAAGTGCTGAGAATATGTAAGGTAGGAAACATTTTTGGGTCTTTAAGTTTGTTCTTGCAGTCGATAAAGGTATTTTAAAGAGCACACTTGAAAGGGATCACTGTGTCTTTGTGTCTAATTTCAGTGGGCAGTTCGTTCCACGTTGCTAGGCCCTGGTATGCAAAAGTGTCCATATGACTTCGTTTTCTTAGTGGGACTAATGAATATACGATTGCCAAAAAGGAGCGTAAGTATCGTGCTAGTGTGTACACATAGGTGAGGCCAGATAGGTATGTTGGACTGGAGTCCGTCATAGTACAGATAACAAATTTGGTGTTTGATTCTGGATCAAATGGAAAGCTAGTGTAGGGTACAGAGCAGCGGGGAGGTATGCTCTGGTTGTGGTACTCTAAGGATGATCCGAACAGCTGTGGTTTGAACTTTTCTGGAGTAGATACTGAGACGCACCAGACAGAATTGAGTTACAATAGTCCATTCTTGAAAGTACTAATGAACACACAAATGTTTTAGTGGCATCAACTGAAAGATCTTTGCGAATCTTTTCTTCTCAGTAGGATAAGACATTTTCTCCCTGAAAGGCACAGAAAATAATTTTGTAACAGTTACATACAACCGTATTTAGACTACTGTAATACAGTATGGGGTAATTCAAATGATAAAAACATATCAAAGTTGGAAAATCTTCAGAAAAGAGCATTTAGGCTAATATCAAACCAGAAAGAAAACAAGGAAAATTTAGCTGGTAAGTTAAAAATATTACCTATTAAAGACCGAATATGTTTAAGAAAAGCCCAATTAATGTACAGGATATCCAATAATAGTGCTCCTGAATATTTACAATCCCTATTCCAGTATAGGCTACCTGGTAATACACCCCACCTGCGATCAATATCTACAAAACAGTATAAAATTCCCAAACCAAATAAGGAATTATTCAAGAAAAGTTTCCAATACTCTGGAACTTTGCTCTGGAATAGTATTCCAGTTGAGATTAGAAATGCCCACTCTATTTCCATCTTCCAAACCAAATATATCCAGTGGCTTCTGAGATGCTGCTGAATTAAATAAATTCCTTGTATGAGGGCCTCAAGGTAGATTAGTTCTTAGCTAATTGTGTTACCCTCTTTAAATAAAGTCATTATTATTATTATTATTATTATTATTATTATTATT